>JALBCR010000317.1:0-22500 GCA_030710515.1 Abscondita cerata
CTGTATCAGTTACGTATTGCTATTCTTCTTCCGACACTGAATAACATTTTAATTTAATATAAATGTTAAAAAAAGTTTTGAACAGGCAAAATAGTTGCTTTAATCTACAAATTGCCATATTCCGTAGAACTGTTTCAAACTTCCAAATGTGCATAACTACCAGCTCTAACTTGTATACATACTTACATCCAGTTGTTTAATAATTATTTCACAATCAGTAGTGTGTAATTGATAAAATTCACACATAACGCTATCAGAACTAATGTTGGAAATTTCATACGTTCATATATTACAACAATATTTATTTTCTTCTCAAGATACGATCAACGCAGGATTTGGAATTTCCAAAATGAAATTGTTTTGTTTTGTTTACATCATTAAATATAGTAGTATATTGTTTATTCACCGGTAAATTGTGCGAAATAGTAAAAGTTGTTTTATTCGTGGACCATAGTACGGTCATCCATAGAAAATTTGCACTTGAATTATTCACTTTAACCGGTTTCAATTAAAATAGTACAACCTAGTTTATCAGTGTCCATATTTAACCACTGTTGTAGTATTGATTTCATTAAGGATATTGACCAACTAATCTTGGCCGTGTTTCCAAAATGTCTTACTTATTGTGACTTGCAAATAAGCTTAACTTTTATAAGCAACATAATTTTTTGACTGGGAAAGATGCTCTGATTTAATTTAAATTATACATTATGACAGTATTAAAACTATGTTTATAAATAAATGACGCATAATCATACGCTTTTTAATCTACATATAAATGTTTTAAATGTTTCTCGTTTTGCACCGTAATAACTTCAAATAAACATGATACCGTCTCTGGGCCATGTGCACTTTGTTTTAATGAATTTTCAACGTGATTCGTTGTACTGATTCAACAGGACGAATGATCTGCAATAATTAAATGTTACTAATGATTGATAATTTATCAATGTGGTTTCGAAAATTAAAGATATAATTTACGCAAATCAATAATCAGATACTTGACCGCAAATATCGTTGAAAACGTATTATTACGTTAAGTACGTACAATACAAAAAGAAAAGTGCTTCAGTCGACGAATAGACACGTTGATAAGATAATGGTTGCTTAATTTTACAGCAATATTCTTAATGGAATTCTAGTTGTTTTGCTGTTTTATCTAATCAGTTGGATTGACGTTCAAACTGAAGCAAACGATTTAAGTTTATGTTCTGCATTACAGTATTTCTGCTTATTGTATTTAAACATTATCAAAATTTTATACAGGGTGTTTATGAAAGGTGTGTACATGGCTTTAAATTTTCTGTCAAGCAATATGGGCCGTTGGACGTCAATTTACTATAACTAAAGAAGTACCTATAAGGGCACTGGCAGCGTTAACTTTCCAAAAATATTGCTATTGAGGAATAACTCGAAAAGGTTGGACGGATTTTGTTTCTTCCACTTCTTATGGACTGTCTACTTCCGAAGACGTTTTTTATGTATGTGTAAAATTTCTGATTCCAGGAAAAGTCGCTTCATACAGGCTGTCAAAATAGCTTTCATGGCATCAGAAATGTGGTACAGCAATATACAGAAAAACGTCTTCGGCACAACCAGCATACAGCAAAATCAAGTCAGACCGTTCTCGAGTTATTCCCCAAATATTTTTTTGAAAGCTGACGCTTCTAACGCCTTATAGTGCTTTGGTTATCGTGATTCAACAGTCTATTTGAAGCCACGATAAACCATGTACGCTCTAATTAATGCACGTTGGATAAATAGGTGTTCTCCATCTTCCAGCTACAAATTTTAAAGGGATTAATTTTTTGAAAATTCAAAATAATCTTAAGTTGAAAGCAAAGCTGGTTTTCAATGGCTTAAAGACTTATTTTTTAGAATTGCGTCTGGGCGAATCAATCAAATATGTTTCCTGCAATGACAGACGCTAATGGGGCTGAATCATAACACCGGCGCATAACAGCGTAACATTGCAACAAGTTAGGGTTCAAACACGTAGAGAAACGCCTTATTTACATTTAATCGCATACAATCTCTTAATTTATGATAATTAATTTTTTGAAATGAAATTTTATCTTCAGTTATATTATTTACACGATCTACTATACAGGATGGTCCACCGAAAACGAAACACGCCGTTGTTTGAAGCTATCTTCCACGTTAAAAAACGTTCGAACGCGTCAATTTTTATTTGGAGGGGTACATCTTCCGAAGACAAAGTTGACCCCCAAATTTCAACATGTCGAAAATCTTAAATGGCATGATGGGTCGACAGGTAGCTCATATGAAATACCTTTTAATTCTCTGTACAGATATATGCATCTAATATCGGTCAGGTTGCCCAAAGGGCCCCCGACAGGCCAATTTTTGAAAATAAAAAAAGTCAGAAATTACTGCAATATGAATGCCAATTCATGTTTACAAGGACATTCGTTAACGTTAAATTTTGCCTTGACAAATGAACAGGGTGCCCCGGCAGCCCCCATCTCGAAAATCTCAAACTCAAGTCAAGTGGCACCTCATATCAAAGGTATTGTAATTCTCTATTCTACCAAATACATTTTATTTTGAGAAGGGAGCCTAAGGGGGCCTAAGGACCTTCTTTTCCCGCAAAACAATGGAAAATGCAAAAAAATGCATTTACTTAACTGTGATCCCCAAAATCAATAACTAATTATTATTTTTAACGAATAAATTACTTATGATACACTACCAAAGAGAAAAGAATCCTACTTTCTTTGGCCAGAGCATTAAGTTTGATTAGCACAAAATGTCTGTGATTGCAAAGAATCATACAAAATCTTACGTATGAGTCACTCCACCCCCATCCCAATTAACATTTTTGAGCTGGGAGCTGCCCCTATTGACATCTACAGAGAAATGTTATCAATACCAGGGGTCTACTTTAAACTTGAATTGATGTTACCAACTAGTTCGGCATTTTTTCCATCTTCTACTGTTTTCTAGGAAAAGGAGGTCCTTGGGCCTCCTTAGGCCCTCTTCTCGGAATAAAATGTATTTGGTTGAATAGATAATTACAATACCTTTCATATGAGGTGCCACTTGACCCGCCCTGTAAATTGAGGTTTTCGAGATGGGGCTGCCGGGGCACTCTGTTTATTTGTCAGGGCAAATTTTATCGTTAATGAATGTCCCTTGTAATCATAAATTGGCATTCTCGGCCATATTGCAATCATAGGGTTGTCGGGGACGCTTGGGGCCCCCTAACCGAAATAAGATACATATAGCTGTATAGAGAATTGAAAAGGTGCGATTTCTAATCCAAATTGTGACTGTGGAAACGAACCAGAGACCGTTGCACGTATTGTGGAGGATCGGCTATTAACAAAGTTTAAAGGAGGGTTTGTAATCATTCATAATTTTTCGGACGAAGCAGTATTATGGCATACTAATCTGAAGGACATCGGAAGTTAAGTAATATTTTGTATTCACTCTCTTGGTTACCTGTTTTACTTTATAAAATTTTTCTGTATTGTAAAAGTAAAGGTACTAATAATAAAAAAGTTTCCCATATGAGTCCAACTTAAGTAGACACACTGTATATGAATGTTCACATTAAACCGTTTTCGCATCGTCCTCACATTTCCGCAACAGGGTTACGGAAAACGCAAATCGCTCTGGGCTGCGTTTTTTGCAAAAGCGTTCACAATAGCAGGCCGTCGGCTGCTGAAAGAATGGACACGCAACGTATTCCACCACGTATAATGCATTTCGGAATTTCGCATTTGCAAAAACTCTTTAGTGTGAAAGCCGACCAAGTGAGGAAGAACTCAGTGGAATATGATTGATAGCCTCGTTGGCGAAAAGTCTAGTAACACCATTGAAAAGATCAGGACTACTGATGTAACTTTCATTGAACAAGAGGGTGACATAACTGATGAATTTAATAATGATTTTTTTAAATATAACCCAAAAATAAAAAAGACGAGTTGACTAGAAACTCTTCTACTTATAACACATCAAAACAGTGCGACGATAAAATTGGATTAACTCCAAATAATACTTCAATTTTTCTTAAACCAACTGATAAATTCGAAATTTGTAAATTAATCAATTTTTTAAAAAATAAAATATTGGTTGGAGTAAATGATATGCATGCATCTATTTTTAAAGAATTGCAAAATGAATTATTGGATGTGTTGACTTACTTGTTCAATATGAACATTCGTCAGGGGGTTTATCCTTATATTCTAAAAATAGCCGTAGTAGTGCCAATATTTAAAAAGGAAACAATTTCAATGTAAGTAATCATCGACCTATAACACTACTCTCACCTCTATCTAAGTTATTAGACAAAGTTTTTTTTGTTAAGAGCAAAATTTTGAACAAATGGTGCATTTTTATTTTTTCTAATCTATAACTTACTCGTAGCAAAATTTTATACTAATAGCACGTTTTTATTGAACAATTAACAATTTGTATATAAGTTTAATTAAAATGTAAATAGTAAACGTTTAATAAATTAATTAAAATTCAGGAGTAGAAAGTACAACATGAAATTAATTAATGTATTGTATACAATACTTAAATTATACAAAAATTCTAGTAGGTCTTGATGTAATAGAGCAAAGTATTTTAAATTTTAAAATTTATATCAGTGTTTTAAGCGATATTGCAGCAATTACGTACTGAAAACAAACTGATTAATGGAAAACTATTTTTAAACATAACTAATTTCTATCTTGCCGCCAAAAATTCTACTAGAAAATTACGACATTATGTGACCTTCAATCTTTTTAACCATGTTCTGATGTTTTGCTAAACGTAGACAAACTAAATACAAAAATCACACAACAGTTGAACAGAGCAAAGGTCATGGCCGATACTTCAATTTAAAAATTAAATTTAACAGATTGGCAAAAAATTATAATGTCAATTCTCTTTTACACCTTACTGTGGAATTTGAACCACGGTATCGAAGCGCGAACTGTCACACCTGAACCCAGGAAAGTACACTATCAAAATGTAAATTACAAACTGCGAAAGTGACTACTTTGCAAATGACAGAATATTATAAATATTGAATTTTAGTTTGTCTGTTTAAAAGATCCCTCAAGTTTGAAGGTGTAAGAAAAACCAATCCTTAAGTGAGAATTTGCCCACGTTACGCCCCACAAGCGGGAACTTTATCATGGTTTAGTTCGCTGGAAGGACTAATTCTCTAAACTTAAAATTAATTAAAAATATTAATATAAAAAATATTAATTGTGACTGTCATCAATTCTGATAATTTAATAATCCAAAGTATGATGATATTTTTATACCAATGCTTTTAATTAGTTTAAACATCAATCAATCCTTCTAGAAAAGTAAACTTGATTAAGCTCCTGCTTGAGGGTTAAACGTCGGCCAGATGTCACTTAAGGACTGGTTTTTCTGCACCTCCAACCTTATAATCGAAAAATCTTTGAAATGTGCACTCAGTAACTGTACTAAATGTGACAAATTTTGAAAGTTATATCTTTTTTATTAACTAAGTTATCCTCCGATGTCAGAAGTTTGCGCTACCCTGTATGAATAACTGTTGTTTAATAACTGGTTAATTAGGTTAATTCACAATATTATTTCTTTAATGAATTCTGACAAAAGTTTGTACAATTAGCAGGTTTTTGTCATAATATACTCAAATTGATTGGGAAAACTGTAAATCCTATGCAAGGACGAGTAATAAGATTTGGCCATAACTGACCAGCTCACTATTAACATGTTATGAATAACTACAGTTTTATGTAAATAAAATAAAGGCCTAAACCAAAATTTTCATGTTCTATGCCTACTTTCAAAGTAGGAGGTTTTTTTTTAATATTTCGTGCGTAGATTCAATTTTGTAACCGGCTAGTCGTCGACCAGTTCAAGCACATGGAAATTGCAAAGCTACTGTCATTTATATTCAACTTAGCCTTAGTTGCCAATAATAATTAATTCATTGTTATTTCATCATCTTAGATGTGAAGTGACTCATTGCCAAAAAGTATACTGACAAGATCTTAAAATATACAGGGTGGGCCAAAGTAGCGTCACTCAAATGAGCGATTTTTAGCTGACGTAGTCATGGTAATGTTTTTTATGTACAAATCTAAATGGCATATTATAGGTTGATTTTGATATCTGTTACAAAACAGACTTATATTACTATTATTTAAAAACCTGTAATATTTTAGAAGTTTATAAGTAGACGAACAATTAAAAATATTACCATACTAAGTCAATTAATTACAAATATCCAAGTGAAGGATTTAGTACGTGTCACACTTTGCGAATATGTTTTTCCTTTGATCATGAAAAATTGACACAATTTCTGATTTTAATGTGAAGGTTTGTTTTGTTAATTCCGCGAGTTTTCATCGAAATTACGGCAGTAAACAATTATTGTAATGTTATTGGCAACCGAAGTTAAAGTTTTACAAGGTTGATGCGCATAAAATTAATTAATCGTTCTTTTCAACTCCATTTATGAATGTATGTAATAAGCATGTATAAGTAGTTCAATGATAATTCGGACGTACTGTATTCTCATAAAACCTAATTAGTTCTTTGAAATAAACGAATTAGAATCGGTTCTTTAAATCGTTATTTGATTACTAAACCATTTCAATGATACTTAAATCTTCCATAATATTTATGAGTTCACTTACCACATTTTGTTTGGATATTTTGGCATTACAATCTAAGCACTTCTGTCATAACTGTTGCTAATAAAATCTTTTGACGTCATTTATGTATGTTTTGATTTAAGATGTTTTTTATTTTGTTAACCTTTTTATGTATTTTCGTATATATACAAAATAATTCAAAAAAACAATGTAAAATACTACACCGTAAATTTAAAACGTTTTAATGTATTTCCTCGTTTAATTTCAGTTATTGGACATGCTGAAATTTTATGCCAGATGTGAAATAAGTGACGAATCAGGTGATCCATTAACAGACCACGATATGACTCAAATTCATTATTCAAAAATTACATCATTGCAGGTAAGTACTTACGCATAGGAAAGTTTGGATTTTCAATGGAATTAAGTGAATTTCTTCTACGTCAAAAGGATGTCCTTTTTTCGTAAAGTATTTGTTTTGTGTGTTTGTTGCAAGTACATTAAAAAATGTTGTAAGCACCACAGTGGAATTTACTTGCGGAACGTTATGATGTGGTTAAATCTTGGTTAATAAAGTTAGCTGCAATTCTTGTTTACATCGTAAAATCGATATATTCGAATTTTAATGAAGTTTGAGTTAATTATCATAGTTAATAAGTTTGCATATGTAATAAAGATTTGTTTAAGAAACGGATACCCATATGGTTATAATTGAAATTTTAAACATTTTTTTTACATATAAGCTTAATACTAATGACAAAAAAAATGTAAATAGTATATTTTTGCCAATAAAATTTTTTGTTTTTAAATAATTGCTAGTGGAGATTTGTAAACTTAAATATTTCCACATCTATGCGTGTGTTCTTTTTATTAATTTTGTAAAATTTGTAATAAGGCCGAAATAACAATAATCACAAGTTAACCAGTGACTGATTAACAAAAACTGAGATAATAGTGGGAAATAATTTGGGATTACAATTAACACTTGTTACATAAGTTTTGGGGAAAAATATTTAATGGTTTTATTTAAACTTAAAACTTTTATTCAATCAACGTGGCATAACAATAATGTGTGATTCTTAGACTTTAACACCTAATTGCTACATAACGGTTAGGGGCCTTCATCCTCAATAATGCGAAGTTTTTGTCTTATGCGACGCATTAGATTTTGGACGCGTTCCCAGTCCACTTCTCTAATTTTGTCAAGTTATCTTTGCCGCAACTCTTGTTGATTTTGTGCTTCCCAACCATTATCATAAACCTTTTCGGCCAGTAGGGCCCTAAAATTTTCTATTGGCCCTGTCTGGGTAACATTTTTGGGACATATGGCACTTAGTAGGGCTCTAACTAGTTTTGCGTAGATCTAGCATAGTGCGATGATGCAAGGCCGGGCCAAAACATGTACTCATCATCAGCATGATGCTGACTGATAAAATTAATCAATTTTGGTAGGAAATTTCGCAAATATACCTCAGCATTTACTGCCTGACCTCTTACACGCCCTGTATAAGGCGAGGCTACACCTGCCTCAGAAATGGCGCACCACACCAAAATTTTGTCAGAAAATTTGGTTTTCTTTTGGTATCTTACATTTTTCTATATTATCCGTATAGGAACCTGCCTTTCCAGGAAGTTCCGCACGGTCAAAGGTAAAGTATTTCCCGGTTGTTAGCGAAGTGACGACGTGAGAAAGCTCTGCAACAACCAGGGATTCTTGCCAATCTGTATGTTCACTATTTTCTAATTATAACGAAAACACATGCTATTTACGTTACAGAATCACCTTATAATAATCAAATTCATCAAAAAATGTTTTGCGCAAAAATATGTGCAAAATAAAATCTATAAATTTGACGAGGCCATAAAACGCACCCTGAGCAATGACGTTAGTACTTTATCGACGTATGCGCAGTTTAGGTTTTTCAAAAATGTCAGTTTGACTTTGATTGTTTACTAGTGGCAAACTCCTAAACGAAACATAAATTTAAATAGAGTGTACAATTAAAAAACTGGCCTGGGCAGGCATCTTCACCAAAACGTGACATAAACTTAACCTAAAAATTGACAGGAATGAATACCTACTTTCTAGATACATCGAATTCTAACCTAACCTGTGTATCATCTGACTACTTTGTTAAACAAATTTCCAAATGTCAAAGAAAATGCCAAGATCAACGAGGTTTTTTTATATGAACACCCGCTAAAAATGAAAATTGCAATTTAGTACTTCACGCTATATTCACTATAAAGGTTGTGACGTCAAGCCAATGAGAGAGTGTTCTGTGTATTTGAATAAATACCGATACTTTTGGTAAGTTGTTCTACATAACAAGTAATTGCATGTTCTTTAAAATTTATATATTTAATTTATTTTATTTAATATTTTATTTTTTATTTTTAAATTTTAAAAATAATAAAATTATATTTATATTTTTTTTTTTTATTAAAAAAATGTTTCTTGAATGCTCGATAAGCCTGTTGACGTGAATTTCAGTTAACACATGTGGACGATCTTGTTTTGGCAAGTTCATACATGGAAGTCCTCTTCATATTCATGAATTGTACGATATATCGTAGTCTTTGCAATATTTTGCTCACGAAACATATTCACTACATATTGTTTTGGCAGTTGTCTAACCAGATGAACTAATTTATGCGCCATTTAGGATGTGACAAATAAACATTTGATATGTTAATCAAATTGACATGTTCCTCCATAGTTGAGTAGATGTGTTGTTTCTATTATATCAAAGAGAGCATTACATTTTTCCCAAATCTTATGTAACATGTGTTTCTACGTATTTGCTTAAGTGGGTACATTATTTAAGTTTTGGTTCTTCTTTTTTGAAAGCTTTTTGGAAACACGGTTTATTTTGAAAAATTAATGACTTTACATGTTGATTCACAAATGCACACTAGTCCATTCATTCTGTACATTTGGAAATGACAAAAGGAATCGGGAAAAACCTAATGATTTGATCTGGTGTTTCGGGTTTTTTTCTTTTTTTTTTTAATACTTATAGAAGTCATGTTTATTATAAAACTTGTATAAGGTATTCGTAAGAACAATTTGATGTCTTTGTTTTTTCTCTAAGATTATAATTGCGTTCTGTCGGCAAGTCCGTGTGTAGTCTCGGTTTTTCCGCTTGCGCGCCGCCACATCACGAGCTTTTGTTTGATTACGAGAATAAGTGTTTATTGTGTGGGGACGTAATTAAAAATCAGCGGAAACTGTTGACGAACAAACGGAAAAAAATACATTCCATAACCAATTCATCGATATTGAACAATATCTCGCTAATTAGAAAGCATATTCAGGATGTACCTGATCTCGTCGCCGCAGGAACTCGATATCATCGTGAATGTATCTCCCTTGTTACCATCTACTACTTGTGAGCACTAACAAGGGACGAAGGACAAACAAAACGTATACTTCAGAAAAATCGGGAAAGGGAAATAAACCAGGAACAATCTACTCTCCAACTAGTATGAAGCATGATAAGTCCGTTACAAAAATCATATTTTTTATTCATGCATTTAGCGGTGTCTATACTACCTCATTTTTGTTAGGCATCGGAAAATCGAAATTCATCAGCACATTGGAAAATCATACGGAACTCCTATCATTGGTTCAATTATTCAAATTAGAGTACGTCGATCCGGAGGTTCTGACATCCACGGGAGAACGATTTCTCGTTGCCCTATACGGCGGTGAAAAGTACAGTAAAAATATCAACGATACGCAAAATCTATCACAAGAAATAAATTAAAGCTATCATAACTCCCACCAACAAGAAGCGCAGCACGACAACATATATTCCGCAGATATCATCAGGTACAAACTTGGGTTGGGTTTTATAAAGATCCGGAAAAATAAGGTTTGCGAAGAAAAGACCATGGACTAGAGTCGATCATTAACACGAGTGAACCTTTGCCGCCCGAGCTTTTAAAGCTAGTGTCTTGCAAATGCAAAGAAATATGCGGAAATGCTTGCGGATGCAGATGAGCTGGCATTGTATGTTGTCTGAACTGTAGTGGACAAACATGCAAAAACTTTGCCAGAGTCGACTCCTGATGAGTGGAAGGATCTTTACGTTTCGAAGAGTATCCTCAAGAGATCAACTGTGAACCAGAGTCATCAAAGAGAAAGGAGACGTAAATACTTCTTGAAATTGAAAACATTTTTGTATAATAAATTCCTATCGGTTTTTTCTTCTTTTTCTATCATAATTATTAAGTTGCAACGCTGTTTGTTTTATTTTTCGAGTAAAATGTTTTATATCGGCGCGCACTTTCGGTATTCTTTTACACGTTTGTTAGTATCAGAACGATGTGGGGTTCTGCACCAAACGCTTGTTTATTAATTTTTAACATTTATTTTTATAAATATTTCATTTATAAAACTCTTTATGTTTTACAATTTGTTTATAAACTACCTATAACTACTGCAATTATTTTATTCTATAATTAACATCATGTTTGAACAATATGCAATGTCCTACAAATTTCTTTTTTCTTCATCTTAACGAGATATAACTTTTAATCTTTCATGTTGATTTTTAATGTTTTGACATTTTTGGTGGGTTGAAGATGGTATTGTTATATGAAACCGGTTACCACTCATACATTTATTATTAAAGTATGTTCAATATTTTTTATAGTTTACTATTTTTTATAACAAAATAAAAGAAATGATATAATAGTTAGCAGGTAGGCAAGGTGTCGGGAAGTTAGACCTGTTAACTAATAAAGCTTACACGAGCTAAAATATTAGTTGAACACTTCAAAAGTGTATCTTTTTATTCTCTTCAGCAAATGAAAATATTAAATCTGCGTGTCAATATTTGCTTTTTTGTTGAAGTTTGATGTATTCGCCTGTGAATTTATCATTCCTTATGTAAATTTGTATACCTAATCTAGTTATTGAACAGGTTGGTTGTGTGCAATTGATAGAAGAACCATCCCTTTTATAAAATTTGAATATTTACGTAAATTCTGTTTTGATATTTCATAAAGCGAATTGGAACAATATCTTGCAGAAAGAGAAATTAACCAATAGTAATTCTTATTCGCAAGCGCAAGTTGAGCGTAAGTTTGTGGTGTGACCAGAGAATATATAGTGTCAGGAAGAAACCTATGCAAAATAATGGTAGAATCACTTTTGTTCTTGCATATGGCAGGTGACAATTTCCGGTTCGCCAGTAGCATGCTGTTGTGTCCATCTTGAGAAATATTAATAAATAAAGTAGGGCTAAAATTTCCTGAAATCTGTTACAATTTAAACAGTGTCATTGCTAAAAAAGTTTTTACATACTTTTTATAAGAATTTATGTTGTATAAAATAAAGGAATATTACGTACGTTTTTGCACTTCCTACCTATGAAACAATCAAGAGCGCACGTAAAGCAGGTACCAAAACACTGTTATCTAGGACATGTATTAAAAAGACAAAAAACATTCGAGTTTTATGTGCAGATAAGAACCTTACCACGAAAAATTTCTTGATTTACTTACATTGTTCGTTATCTAGAATGTAATTTACGTAGTACATTTTATTTGTTGTAAATATTGTAAAACAATTCAACAATAGGTTACCTACTAAACATAAAACATCACCTAAACGAAACTTTAACATTACAATGTTAAAATGTAACGTTTCCATTTAAAGCATTTCTACGTTTATTAAATGTTGATATAACATATTATGTCAGGTTATGTGATAATGTTACTTTAACAGTTTTTGTAACATATTACCAACGTTGTAGCTATGTTAACATAAAATATAATAATGCGTAGTAACAACGTGTATGTTATAAAACAACTATTTGTATATAATCGTGTTGTTGTAGTCTTGTTTACTTTTTAATTGACTCGTACAATAATCTCTCGTCGTCATCTGGAATCGAACCAGCGCGCCAGCGTTGGTACAGTTGTTAAATTGACGCTTCTACCGCTAGGCTGCTCAATAGATGGTCCTACAGCGGAAACATACCTATCATTTATTTAAACTTTCACTTAGGTATCTGAAGTAATTTTGAGCAAGTATAAATCAATTCAAAATAGTTAAATTACCTTATATTAAGTAAAAATAATTCTTAGTTTATAATATGTAACTTTTAAACATGAGATTGGCGCAAATCTTATTAATCTACTTCTTATAAATAAGATTGGGGAGTTATGCGACGGTTTCCAAACCCAAAAATCGAATTTCCCAATTTTTCCGACGAATTAGAGTTAGTACGTTATAATGAACCGAAGAAAAATATTTTGTCTGGTGGATGGACGGCCGGGAGGAGATATCAAGGAAACCACCGGTTCAGTTTTTATGAAACTTTGCATATGGATCTTATTTATAATTGCGCAAATCCCATTCGATTTGATTGATCGCATAATCTGTGGGGCCAAAAGAGCTGTTAAGTTACATATATTTTCCCATTCTTGGAATATTTGCAAAAATATTTATTTTACACGTTTTATCTTCAAATACAAGTTTTTTGTAATTTAGTTATACACAAGTTTTGCATAAACTACTTTTTGATGTGCTATGCAACTACTGATACATGACGATCAAGTGACATTATAATTATTTTAACGGTATCTCCAAGACCATCAATTATACAAAAACAGTCATGAAAAGAAAGTAGTTTTATCACTGCTTCTCTAAACATTTTGTTAGTTGTAACGCAACGCTGTTACACATTTTTTTAATCTCTCGAGCAAAATGTTTTGTACCCTTTTGATACTCGTTTATTAGTATCGGAACGATGTGGAGTTCTGCGTGGAAAACTTTTAAACTATATTGAACAAAAAAATAACTTTACTATAATGTCGTACTAATAACGTTTAACATATGTTTAAATATTCTTTTTGTAAACAATGTTGATGTGATGTAGAACCAATCTTAAAATGAAATTTTAATTTTGTTACCTTGTTCAAATATTATATATATATATATATATATATATATATATATATATATATATATATATAATTTTAATGTTCCTTGTTTAGTGAGTAACTGGATGTCAGATGACAAATGTATTCATAATGTGCATTTGCGTATAGCCACAGTTTACTTAATGATTATTGTGATTTGCATGTCATAATAATAGAGATTTGAAAATGCAAATGCTGACACGACCTCGGGTTTACAAACGAAAGAATTATGTTTCAGCACATGTTACGTAAAATACTATTAAAATATGATAAACCCTTAACACAACATATACGCAATATTATGACACTTCAAATTGTGAACTACGAAAAGGTTTAAAAATACATAAATTTAAAATACGTAAATTGAAATACAAGAAACTTACACATGAAATCTAATTCCTAAACTTTTAGTTTTTTAGTCTTGGAAGAACCACATACCGCCCGGCGGTTTCAATAAATCATAAATATAAGAAATTTAATAAATAAATCTTACTAACTAACTAGTGTATGTCAAACTGATGTTAAGACAACAATAAAACAAATGGTTCATTTATTTCCATATACAAATCAATCGTATATACTCCTTCCTGACACTATGTATTCTCTGGATGTGATGCAGGGTGAGTAGATGGAGCAAAATGGTTTTTGGGTTTGATTTAAGCAAAGGGTACTTTTCGTTGTTATTTGAATGTAATTTTTTTTAAAGACAAAAATTGTAATAACTGTAATCTACCAACCAACACCGTTTACCCCCGATTACATGAAAACATTTAATATTTTGAAATAAAAATTGTAATAACTGTAACATACCAACCTAAAAATCTACATTTTCTTAATTTTAATTCAGAACCGCAAGTGTTTTTTTAACTTTATCTCACATGCGCAACTAGTATTGGTCAAACTTGAAGATGTTGTATAAAGCAACGTGAAAAAGTGAGATAGAATGTACCTTCGGTAAACTTGTATATGATGGGTTATTGACCCGTTTAAGCAATTTATTTATGTATGTACTGTTCAAGATTTGCTTAGAATGACGTCACTGCTTTAAGTAGCATATTTTTATGCGTTAAATTTGAAAATATGCATTACATTAAATGCATCATTTAAAAATGTTTTCGTGTTTAGTTTTTTCACTAAAGTTGATATGTATTCAAGTAAAACAAATAAAAATTCATTGATTAACACTTGTAGAAACTACTACATCCATCTCCCTAAGAATTTTTTCGCAATACTAACTTTATTCTACAGATAAATCTACATTATCCTTCAACGACAGCATCACTCTTCCAGCCACCGAATCGCTTCAGAGTTCTGCACATCCGGCACCACAGTAAGACAACAAAGTAGCAACCGATCTACGAAACCCGTGTCCGGTATACTCTTTGGGTTTTTTTAACTTAAGACATTTTGCTATCAATTGTGGCATCTTTTCAAACTGTTAATGCCAATGGGTTGTATCAAGCACATTTTATTTCGGTAGCTAACTCTCTGGGCATAAAATTGATCTATTTCCGATATAAATTAATATGATTAATATATATATATATATATATATATATATATAATGCTTTATTCTTTCACATGTAAACATGTTTGTAATAAAAATCTTTTGGGGTTTAAACACGTGTAATAAATATTAAAATTACAACGTTTCGCCACGCTAACACGCAGCTTTTTCAAGTAATTATTAAATAACAATCTTAGTCTCTATGCGATTTTGACCTTGAACGTGTCGCTGGACCAGAGTAACCAATAGCATTACGTATCGGTATCATGGTAATGTTGTTTTGCATATTTTGTTGTTCTATTTGTTGGATATTTGGGGATCTTCTATCCTGAGGTAAAGTTAATAACGGTTTCAAGTGTTAAGTAAACAAACAAACTAAAGGAGCACCAATGGGATCACCTATCTCACCTGCAATTGCTAATTTATTTATGGATAACTTTGAAACAAATGCAATTCAAGAATCTTCCAACAAACCAGAACTTTGGTTACGATATGTTGATGATATCTTCTCCATATGGCCACATGGTAATGAAGCATTGCTAGCTTTTTAAATTATTTAAATAATATTCATCCACAAATTAAATTTACTACCGAAGTAGAAGTTAACGGAAAACTACCTTTTCTTGACGTGTTACTAATTAGGAAACCAGACGGAAGTTTAGGACATACAGTGTATAGAAAACAAACTCATACCAATAGATACCTACATGCTAATTCACATCATCATCCACAACATTTAAATTCTGTTCTAAAACCTTATTAATTAGATCTGCTAGACTAACAGACAGCGAGCATATACACGAAGAAATGAATCTTCTGAATCAAGCTTTTAAACAAAATGGTTTTTCACGTCATCATGTTATGAAAGCAAAAAGGATGAAACAAAGAAGTGACGACGAAGTTAACGATAAGAGTACGTTTACTGTATCAATCCTGCACTTCAAAGGTACTACAGAGAAGATAAGTAACATTCTAAAGAAACACAACATACGAGTAGTTTCTGTACCTGTTAATAGTTAAGTCTTTCCTCCGTTCCCCTAAAGATATTATTCCTTTAGAAGATCAAGGCATTTACGAAATTCCTTGCGGAGGATGTAACATCTCTTACGTTGGACAAACCAATCGACGTATTTCTGCGAGAAGAGAAGAACACAAACTAGCAGTCCGAAAAGGATGTTTAACTTATTCTCTAGCTGAACATCATCACCAAACAGGACATAAAATCGATTTTGAAAATACAAGAATGCTAGGAAGAGAAAATATTTATGTAACCGCCTCATTAGAGAACAAATCGAGATAGAAAGACGTCCTAGTTGCATTAATAAACGAGATGATGGAAAGGTTTACCTAACACTTGAAACCGTTATTAACTTTACCTCAGGATAGAAGATCCCAAATATCCAACAAATAGAACAACAAAATATGCAAAAAACATTACCATGATACCGATACGTAATGCTATTGGTTACTCTGGTCCAGCGACACGTTCAAGGTCAAAATCGCATAGAAACTAAAATTGTTATTTATTAATTACTTGAAAAAGCTGCGTGTTAGCGTGGCGAAACGTTGTAATATTTAATATTTATTACACGTGTTTAAACCCCAAAGATTTTTATTACAGAATATATATATATATATATATATATATATTATAAATATATACGCTTTATAAACCATCCAATATTATATATTTATTTATTATTTATTACACTAGTTTCAACTCAAAATGTTCGAGTCATCTTCTAGAAGTTGTCAAAAATTAATTTACAAACGTTAAAATATTAATTCCAAATCCAGTGGACAACATAGTAAAAGACCGTTTCTTACGGGTCTTGGTGTAAGGAACATGGATCAGAAGAAGATCGCCTTTGTCTTCTATATCGGTGATACACATTTGTTACACCTATAGAGTTCCTATATACGCTAAAGTAGGTACCGTCAAAGTCGGCCATTTTGGGTTCAAAATGAAGCGCTAAATTCAAATATCTAAATAAAAAGTCTATCAAACTAATCAATTTAAATTACAAAATGTAACTAGTGATCCGCCATTTTGCGACCAATTTATATAGACGTACCTATTCATCGCGGTACTCTAGCGTGTATAGGGATTCTACACACCTACAGCCGCCAGCGCCACAAGCTACACAAAATATACAAATTTAATACTTCATTGACATACGTCAAAATGTATACGTACTTTTACTAATAAAAACGTGTCATCAGACGCGTTAAGAAGAAACTTATCGATTTCATCTCTTGAAAAAATCTCTATTTTTTTGCTTCATATCCAACACGTTTCTGTTTCAAGAATGCAGTTAATTTGCAATACTGTCCACATTTTCATGTAAATTTAGCGCAGCTTTCAGCATTAAGTACTTCGCCCAAAGAGAAGACGACTTGTATATTTGTGACTATAAAATACAACATGTATTAATGCATAACATACCCATACAGTACATGAGTTACCTTTTGAACAAAGTATGCCAATAAAACCTTTTCCGTGTTGACATTCAAAGAGTCCTCCGCTTTCCACATGGTAAATGAAGGGGCCAGGGGAAAAACGTGCTTAGTTGTCGCTTATTGTAAACATCGTTTGTCAGTATATTGGGAGAATATAGATTTTTACCATAATCTAAGCAGATTGCTTCCCTTGTCTCGGGTTTCTCACATGACTTCTTACATTCTCTCTTTCTTTTATAAAAGGTATCTGCTTTTAATAGGTGAAGTTTGTTTTCTGTTGTTATACGATGGACTTCAGTATTAAGTGTTAGTTTTTTCTCTACATCACTTACATTACTTATTTGTGACAGTAAACTCTTCTTTCTTGCTGAAAATTCATCACAGTTGTTACACGTATCAGTACGTGGGTACCCAAATGCGATATTGAAGTCATTATTGAAAATTGTTCTATATGTTTCATAAGAAATCTTCATTTTACAGTTAATTTCTTTAAACATTAAAAACAACTTTTTCATGTTTAGTTCTTCAGGAAGATATGTCTTAGTAGAATCGTGCAAACTGTAGTGACTTTAGATCTTCTTTTCAGAGACTTAATATGAGCATGAACTGCACCCTTTACTTTCTCAGAAATTTTATTGGGGCGATTTTTGTGCTTACTTCTCATATCCTTTGGTGCTGTTCCGTTATTTTTCAGCGATGCTTCCTATACCATGTAGAGTCAAGAATGCTGACTTACAGCCCACTATTTTCTTCACATTTCCATTTTCGATTACACAGATCCGATAAGAATAACTCGCTTCCCGTAATAATGCCGCTGCTTCTGGTTTTCGGTTTCTTCTACGTTGAACTGGCAGTAGACTTATTAATTTTGCCAAATACAAATTTTGTTCATCATTTGACTTTAATTCAGTATTAAAGTGATTTATAATTTTCTCCTTACTTTCTTTAGACAGTTGGTTAAAGCATTTTTTTTACAAGTACAATGTTTTCCTATTTCATGGCTTTGTAATCTCAATTTCTTACCTTACACATCTGTAATTCTTACAAATGTTTTTCTTCACTTTTTTAAATCCCTTACTTTCATCTTCACTTGAGTTTACAGATAGACCCTCGAACATGTTTAAGAATTTTTCTAAAAAACACAAACGCCATAAAAACTAAAAATTGAAACAAATTTTTTGCAAAAACTAAAATACTGTTTTATGATCACCAACAACACCCAACTATATTTGCGGACTTAACAGCTTCTTGCGCAGTTTCAGTTAGACTTACCATGTTCTTCCCCTGTATGCCTAAACTTATTACGTTAACAATTTGGGACTCGACACGTTTTTATATGTAACATAATTATACGAGGTCTGTCTATTAAACAACGAGACTGGTTACGTAAAAGGGTTTTATTATAAAAAATTATTCTACATTCGAATGCTCCCTTCAATATACTCCCCTCCCCTTCCACACACCTTTCCAAACGTTTTTCCATTGATCGAAGCAGTGCTGGAAGTCTTCTTTGGTGAGGGCCTTTAGGAGCTCTGCCCTTTTTTGCTTTACCGCTTCCATCGACTCAAATCGGGTCCCTTTCAAAGTAGATTTTATCTTCGGAAACAAAAAAAAGTCACACGGTGCCAAATCTGGCGAGTACGGCGCGTGTTCGAGCACTGGAGTGCGCTTACCGCCCAAATACTGCTTCACAGATAGCGCGTTATGGGCCGGTGCGTTGTCCTGGTGCAAAATTCACGAGTTGTTCTTCCACAACTCGGGCCGTTTCTTTATCGGCGTTTACAGCCTCGGCAATCATCCGGATGCTCATTCGACGATCTGCACGCACAATTTGGTTGATTTTGGTCATTGTTTCCGGGGTTGAAACAGTAACAGGGCGACCCGCGTTTACACCACTCAAAACACGTGCACGAGATAGAGAATTGTCCCCATAGGCCTCTTGCAACAATTTATAGCACTCAGTCGGAGTTTTTTTCAATTTAACGAGAAATTTGAGATTGATACGTTGCTCCTGTTTTTCGTCACACATGGTTTTCGGCACGAGAAAAAAACACGTTCGTTTCAAACCGCTACTGCACAAATACTATAATAGTGACGTAAACGTGTTTTGGTACGTGCATAGAAAAGATGTCTACATACCCAACACACTACTCGTTTTTCCCCATCCGTCTAAGGCGCCGTCTAGGCGGACATCTCGTTATTTAATAGCCAGACCCCGTACACCATCTTTTAGCTGCATTTGTTATTTCAAGATGGCACCATTTACGTCAATTAGTGAAATATTGTTCTCTCCCCTGGACCTTCAAATAGATCATATTCTTCCTGGTAGATATGTTTTGACTTTACCGGAAGCAAACTTGAAACTACGGTTCCACGTCCAATTGGATATTTTTGGAAGAAATATTCCATTTTTATTAATTTTGAGAAAATTGGGGAAAAGATTAGATTGTTTATTTTATAACTATAGCAACCCAGGGTCACTACTAAAACTTCCTTGATACTGTTATTAGTAACCATGCTAATGTTACAGGCGTATAGCCACTTGAATTTTTGAATTTTTTACAATGCACCTAAGATAAAAACGTTGTATATCATATAATATAAACCCTAGTACTAAAAATTATTTTTGTTAACAGGTTACTGCAAATGTGATAACTTTGTTCATGACCTAATTTAGAAATTTCTAATAACTTAAATGGATAACCGATTATAACGCAATAATAAAGTTTCTCACAAACGGTAATTAAGTGGTTCGAGAAATTCACAAAATCGGGTCACTTAGTAAACTATCATGCGGCTGAACACACATTAAAAAAGACTTTTATGGTAATTATAACATACATAATTTAATAATTAAATTTTTGAGATCTTGCGGTTTCCTACTGTAATTATACAATTTTCCCTAAAGCAAATTAGTTTACGATTTCACGGTCTGTTGGTGAACTAGTTTCGTCTAAAGGCGGTTGATTAGAATTTCCTCCAAATATTTAGCTAATACGAGGTCAGGTTTTCAGAAGACTTTCCATCTTCGATGTTTGGTGTAGAGTCATAATTTCTGTTTCTAAGCTTATTGTAACTGGTTTAAAGGCACTGGCGTCACGGGTGTAGAGTCATAACTTCTGTTTCTAAGCTTGTTGTAACTGGTTTAAAGGCACTCAGTGTCACGGGGTGTAGAGTCATAACTTCTGTTTCTAAGCTTGTTGTAACTGGTTTAAAGGCACTGGCATCACGGTCAAATTCGAATCTTCTTTAAGGTGCCATTTGGATGTTCTTGAGGGTCAGATACTAAATCTACTTGAGCCACAGGGTTTCTTCTTTACTATTGACTTTTTTGGAATGTTTATGGATCTCAATGGCTTATCTAACTAATCTATTGTGATAACTGTTAACCGTTCGGGCAGCCGAAGTTTACCGGGTAAATTGTTCTTGTGGAACTAGGCTTAAAAACATCGAGCAAACTGTTGCGTCACCTGGGACATACTTACCTAGAAATCAGCGATAGCAACTCATGCACTTAAAAATGGGAATCGAGATTCATTAACATCCAGAACACTTTAACCGAAAGGAAAAAACCGTGAGACTCAACTAGATCTGGAATCCGATCATCAAAAACATCAGAATGGTGCATTACGAAGATCCGCATTTGACCGGCGCGACCCATCCCGCCCCCTTTGAACCTACATAAATACAAGCGAAGTAGAAATCATCAGTCTACATCCAACATGGAAGGCCCTCTGAAGGAGTTGAGTCTATCTTTGTTGTTGACAGTTATTATTTCATTAGTTTTTTCTACAATTCTAATTTCTATATTCTTACTGAAATCGCTTTGTGCGATCAATATTTTCCTGAGTTATGAATGTGTTAAGGCACATACGTTTATTACATTTTCAATTTGTATACATCTAAAATAGATTTTATTATGTTTTTACCACAGTTTGTTTAATTACCTACGTTATTTGTGTTTTAAATGAAACAACCTTTATATTTGCTTCAAATAAAAAATTCTATGTGATTATTTATTTTTATGCTATAGTTTGAAATATGCCAAATGGGATTCTATTCTCATAGATCATCTTTGTGTTTCATCTTACAATTTTTTTTTCATCTCTTAAATAATAAATATTAATTGTTTATATTTTTCCAGAAAGCGTCATTTGCTAAATTCCCAGAACTTCGTAGCTTTTCTTTAGCTAATGTCTCTAGTGTTGACACAAGAACAGCTTTACTGAATCATTTTGGCCCACTAACGTAAGATACAAAATCCAGTTAAATGCACAATTAATAATTTATTATTCTAGACGAGAAAAATTGCGCGCTATTGCCGTTTACCTAAATCTCGTACCTTCACCTGAAATTGAGGAAACTACACTTGGTGTAGGTACGATGAGGAATTTCTTCGCGAACTCCTGGTACGTACTTAACATAACAAATTTGATTTTATGATTACAAAATACTTTCGTAGGTGTCCAGGCATGAGAAGCGAACCTCAATTCAGGCTTTTGAACGAAATGCCCTTTATCCTACAGGAAGAAGTTATTTGGGACGAAAATATTGTACCAACGGCATATTTTTCTGGTGAAGGTTGTTTGGCGTTACCAAAATTAAACCTCCAATTTTTAACATTGCATGATTATTTATTGAAGAATTTTAATCTATTTAGACTAGAATCGACCTGTAAGTTTTTCAGTTTTATCTAGCAACTATTCTTTATATGTGATTTACAGACGAAATTCGGCAAGATATTGAAGATGCTGTTAGTCGTTTATGTCCATGGTACGTATTATTTGTAATTAAATTAATTTTATTGACTTTAAATTTATAGGCAGTCGGAAGACGGAAGTGTGTGCTGGGGTGGTTGGGCAAGAATGGCTCAGCCTATTGTTAATTTTGCGGTTGTAGAAGTTTCCAAACCAAACATCGGGGAAAAACGTCCAAGTCGTGTAAGGGCAGATGTAACCGTTAATTTATCGGTGAGACCCGAAA
>JALBCR010000317.1:27500-329311 GCA_030710515.1 Abscondita cerata
AAAACATATCATTCCATTTAACATAAAGAAGTTGATGTCGACTTCCGGCACAACCGGAAGTGCAATATAAGCGAAACTATTTTAAAATTAAAGATCAGTATAAATAATATATTATTACAAATTTTCAAAATTTAAATACGATTAGTTCTTCATAAACGTCTAATAGGCCACTTTGTTTGGGACACCCTGTATATAATACAAAAATTTAAAATAAAATGAAAATAATATCATATAAACGTTTAATACTTTAATTTAAATTTGCTCTAAACTGAGAAAAGATAGCTATGAGAATGCTAATACAGATTAGTAAAGAATACATTTCTGAATAAAATGACATAAAAATATACAGGGTGTTCTATTTAAAATAAATAAGTTTTTCAAGTTTAAAGTATATCAACTTTACAAACACCCTGTACAACAAACGATTTAAATGTGTTTGTTTATTAAAAGTAAAACTATTTTAGTACCGCATCCTAAAATTTCAAGTATCTGATTAAAATATACAGGGTGGTCCAGGTTATAGTAGCAATAATTCACCATTCGATAGTCCATCGAAAAATAAGTCAATATACATACTTTGATTTTTTTCAAAAACGCTCCCCAAGAAAGATACAGCCCTTCAAAGTTTAGTTTTGAAAATCGTTTTTTTGTCATAACTCTCAGGTCATTGAAGCGATTTTGACAAAATTTGGTAGAAGTACTTATGGAATAGACACTCATTACTTGATAAAAGTAACTATTGTCAAAACTGTCTAGTGGCGTAGATACAGGGGGGTCACTTTACCTCCCTCATTTTCTAAGCCACTGTCTATTTTTAAATGATTATTTAGTTTAATTCTAGTTTAATTTAGAAAGAAAGTCACTCTTGTAAAATTTTGATTGGAGGCTCGGTTTACGAGATAAATGAATTTAAGTAACCATTATGAAGTAGGCGATAATATGACACTTGTCAGTATTGTTATGCTTCTGGACTCGATTTAAAGTGCTGATTATTGATGATGATAATAGTAAAAACGATATACTCTAAATAAATCATAATGACAACGTTTTAATAACAACAATTCACAAACAATTACATAAGACTTACAAATACATTAATGTAACAACTGTTCAAAATGGAACCGTTGTTCTGTATGCAAATTGGCAACGTCTAATGATGGACTGGCTTAAACTTAATAGCACGTCGTGATTGATTTCTACACACGCATTCTGGATTCTTTGTAGAAGCTCCTCCCTCGTGGGCACAGGGGTCGCATATATCGTGTCTTTGAGGTGACCCCATAGATAGAAATCTAATGGGGTCAAATCCGATGATCGCGGCGGCCATGCAACTGGACCGCCACGACCAATCCATCGTCTTACAAAATTTGTTTCCAGCCAGTTACGAACGATTCTGCCAAAATGTGCCGGACATCCATCTAACTGGAACGAGGCTTGTCTTGCGCAAGCCAAGAGGTATGCCATCCCACATATTAGCATTCTCGGTCTCCAGGAACTCATGGAAGTTTTCAGAATTCAGCCGCTGCGGTAGTACGTAAGGACCAAATAAATTGCCATTGTAAATTTCCACCCACACATTGATACAAAATTCGTGTTGGAAATTTTGTGGCTTTATTTCATGTGGATTTTCACGTGCCCACACATGCTGGTTGTGGAAATTTACAACCCCTCGTCGAGTGAAACATGACTCGTCGGTCCATAAGACATTATTCAAAAAATTATCATTTTGAACCGAGTCCAGAAGCCACCTACAAAATACCCTTCTGCGTTCTTCATCTTCTGGATGTAAGCCCTGAACTGGTTGAATATGAAAGAGTCGCCTATGTTTTCGGAATTGCAATGGTTCTAGACACTCTTCTTTGACTTGTCCTTGGATCTCTGTTAAATTCACGCAGGACGCGATTATTCCTTCTTACTTGATTGACATTACGATGATTAGGATGTCTAGGTGCCAACTTTAATACTTGCGTCACAAATAGGTTATGCACATTACAAAAAACTTTACGATGTGGTTGTCGTCTATTAGGAAATCGCCTTCGATATTCCTAAACTGATTGCAACGCGTTACCATCAAACAAAGTGCATATCGGCGTATTCTTGACTAGTGAATTGAAAAGGCATTTTGTTGTTTTTAACGTTAGAAAATACTGACAAGTGTCATACTATCGTCTACTTCATAACGGTTACTTCCATAGGTACTATTTTAAAAGTGTTTTAAACTTTTAAATTAATTTATCTCGTAAACCGAGCATCCAACCAACATTTTACAAGAGTGACTTTCTTTTCTAAATTGATCTAGAAATCCAACTAAAGTTCATCTTTAAAAATAGGCAGTGGGCTAAAAAATAAGGGAGGAAAAGTGACACCCCCGTATCTACCTTACTGGACAGTTTTGACGAAAGTTACTTTTGTCAAGTAATATGAGTGTCTATTACATAAGTACGTCTACCAAATTTTGTCAAAATCGCTTCAATGACCTGAGAGTTATGACAAAATAGTATATGAAAAACAAGTGTCATAACAACACTTTTTGTCGCACGAAGACAAAGTTTGCAGACCGACCAAAGGAAGGTCTGCAATTGTCGGAGTGCGACAAAAAAGTTGATTGTGACACATGTTTTCATACTATTTTTCTATTTCGCAAAATTTACTTCAAGAAATAAATGTTAATATATGATCTAGTGTTTTTTTTGGTTTAAAGCTATGTGTATTTGGTAGAGTAGTTGATATCCTAATAAAGTTAGCAACAAATGCTGTTGAAAGTTTGTTATCTTCAAAATAATGTGTTGAGATTTTTAATCACCGTTTAATTCACGAGTTAGTTACAAAACTTTTCAGTCAACCGTACTTTGTAATTTTAATAAAATTAAATACTCTGATAATTCTAGGAGAAGAAATGCTATTGTGAACGCACTTTACAACCACAAATTTATAACCTAACTTCATCCTTTCTACTTTTTGTGAGTGCTTCGTCTTTTATTTGCCAACATTGTATTTTAATATAAGCTCACCAAGTTGATGGAGAATTAAATTACCTCAATTTCGATTGTTTTGTCGAAATAAAATAGTTTTCATCACAGTAAAACGAAGAAGACTAAATTTTTTTGTGGGGAACGGTTTGAGTGCTTAATCAATTTCCACCTACAAAAGACAACACCAAAAGCGTTTGACAATGTTTGATATATCATGGATGTAACTTAAGCACATCTCGAACAAGTTGAACTTTTATATAATGACTTGTCGTGCATCATACAGAAGAAAGATATCCTTACTGTGTGCAAGCAGTTTACCAACTTATTGTAGACGATTATCCTGCATATATTCAATACTGTCAATGGCTTTTTGCAACACTTTTATCAGAGACATATTTGCTTAAGACTCCTTATCGATGAAGTTTGGTTTTACATTTACCGTTCTATCATTTTACAAAACATGTGCATGTAGAGTTTAGAAAAAACATTTTTATTAAAGTGGTTTCGCTACACCTCCAAAAGATCTTTTTTCAGGAGTCGGAATGTTTACTTTTTTATTGTTTTGATTTTTTCTTTTTACACCCTTACTTAAAGAATCTAACTTTTGAACAATGAGTAAAATAATATTGAAGAACTACGTGAGGAGGAATAGTTTGTAAAATAGATGTACCTGAACACCCATTAACATGTTATTAAACGTTATCATTGGGATGTTGTATATACGAGTACAAAAATGTCTTAAAAATCACTGTGAATCAAATTCAAGTTTTATTACTATTGTAGATTAATGTCGATTTTGTTATTATTAAAATTTGTTTTTATACAAATTAGGACAAATTTTTATTTATACTTTTATGTTGTAGTTGATTGAAGATAAAACTGCAATATGCATGTATAGTTGCCTATACTAAAATCAATTTGTTTACATTAATGTAAAGTCATAAATGCGCGGTCGATGGAAGAATATTGTTTGTTAAGTTTTGTTTCATAAATTAACATTAAATTTTCTTTGAATATTAAAATCTACTTAATAAGAACTAACCAAGCAAAACCTCACTTAATTTTCTTACGTCAAAATTAAAACTGTAATTTATTTGGTTATACACTAAAATTTATAAAATCCCTAAAACAGTACGGAAAGAGCTTCTATTTCCGTATCGTGTCCAATACGGAAACAAAGCTATAGAAATTGCGAAATAGAATAAAACGATTTTCAAAACTAAACTTTGAAGGGCTGTATCTTTCTTGGGGAGCGTTTTTGAAAAAATCAAAGTATGTATATTGACTTATTTTTCGATGGACTATCGAACGGTGAATTATTGCTACTATAACCTGGACCACCCTGTATAATTATCTAAGATGTCAATTTTTCCAAATTGCTAACACTGCGTTTAACACCCGATTAATGATAGAAAGTAACTGATGATCAACTGCCAATAGCTTCAATGTTATGGAATCCAGTTGCGTGTAAACCATCGAGATTTAAAGAATGATATATGTACAGCCTGCATTTTTATTTGTTTTTTTATGTCAGTTTTGAACACCGCTATATCTAAACCGAAATCTTGTTTAAATCAGCAGTTTTTCCTTTAGTGTCTGCAAAATCGATTCTACAACTTTTGTAGTTTTATTTGGTGGTTGTGAGAAATATCGAGAATGCTGTCAAATGTCATACAAAATTATTAGGTTTCCTGATTTATAATTGTTTTTCTCACTGCGCCTCCCAATACCTCTATTAATTCGGTCTGAATCTTCGGAGACAAAGAAGAGATTATCCACCTTGATTTTTACTATATGTTCACGTAACATTGGATCGTATAACTAGTTCAAGATCTCCTGGCGCTTGCCCCTACGTGCACAGAAAACTTAAATCAGCATATTCGAAGAATACGCTTGTTTAAAATCTCGCCGCGCATCTACATGAAGGTCAACCGCTACCACATCTTGAAGTAATAATACTTAGCCAACGAGTTTTAGAAAATTTTCTCTATTTTTCATTTAATATTGATTCTTTCTTATTAAACACTTTCAGGTTTTAGGTTCAGCAATATATTCAAATACTTATTAAAATTCTTCTTTACAAAAGTTTATAAAACCGTTAACAATTTTTCAAATTTCTTATATCATAAGGTTTATTTTAGTATGGTCTGTTATGCTTACGATTATGGACTTAAGACTGCATAGAGTGTATACTGATGTCTTTTTATATAAAAATTGGCATATTTACATGTACTATTTGTGAATATTTTTAGTTATAAATTGCGGTTTTCATTTTTAACAAAGCATTACACTTTTATTATTTTCATTTTTCAAGCAAACACAATTGAAATGGAACGAGCCAGGCACGTGCGAAATTAAAAGTCACGAAGGCTTTATTTCCTCTCACCCTGGGGAAGATCGAGACACCGACAGCGAAGACGAAAGGGAAGATTCTCAAATGCCGATCCCGATTGAAGACGAACCCATTGACGAACTTGAAGAAGTCGAAGAGCCAGTTGAAGAAAATCAGACGCAAGAAGAAGAAACAAATGAAAACTCAAGTAAACCAGAAGAAGCTAATAATGAACATGAAGTAAGTGAAGAAAGTGAGGATCAATAGGGTCCTGCCCATTATATTTGTAAGATAAGTTTAGGTTTTGTATTTGTATGTACATTAATTGCAATTGTACTTTGTATAAACATTTTTATTTGAATTAATTGATATAATTAGAAACTTAATAAATAGTATTTTTTGAAAAACAAATTATCAAAGTCACCAAGGTGACAAAATTTGTATATCTGTCAACTCTCAATTACCACTTTTGGGGATTTCAAAAAATTTTCTGTTGCCCGCATTTACCATTTTGGAAGATAAAGATTATTCGAGAAAACGCTAGGCGTTCATAGATGTTAAAATTGTAGATGGATTTGTGTAAAGGTATGTTTAGTTGGAAATTGTGAACTGGTGTTGAACTGACTCATGCAGTGAGGCAGTTAATTATACATACTTATGGCCTCGCGGCTGAGTCCACGTAATTCAGAAATAAACGCTCTGGAGCAGCGAGGATACCTGATTGGCAAGAAAATCGGTCAAGGTTCTTATGCCACAGTACACTTAGCTGATTATGTCGATGGCAGTTCCGGACCCAAAAAGATGCGTTTGGCATGCAAAATTTTTGATAAAGAAAAGGCTCCTAAAGATTTTTTAGACAAATTTTTTCCCAGAGAACTTGAAATTTTAACAAAAATTGAAAACCCGCATATTATACAAGTTCATAGTATTTTACAAAGGGGACCGCGAGTATTTATTTTTATGAGGTAATTATAGATCAAATCATTACATTATTCAAAAAGTAATACATTTTTAGGTACGCCGATAATGGTGATCTTTTAGACTTTATTAAACGTAATGGAGTTGTGCCAGAACAGCAATCTAAGCTTTGGTTTAGGCAAATGGCAACAGGTTTGCAATACCTGCACAATAAAAACATTGCTCACAGAGATTTAAAGTGTGAAAATATTCTTATTTCGAGAAGGTTCAATGTGAAACTTGCTGATTTTGGTTTTGCAAGATTTTGCATCGATGCGGAGGGACGAAGGGTTCTTAGTCAAACTTATTGTGGATCGGCTGCTTACGCAGCACCAGAAGTAGTCAACGGAACGCCATACAACCCTAAGCTTTCTGATGTGTGGTCTTTGGGAATAATATTATTTATAATGTTGAATGCTTCCATGCCATTCGATGACTCTAATTTAAGAAAATTGCTAAAGGATCAAATGACGCGAAATTGGGTATTTCGTTCTCGAATTCGAGATAACATATCGTCTAGTGCTAAATCTATTGTAAGGCACATATTGGAGCCAGATATTACTTTAAGGCTAACTCTAGAAAGAGTTCTTACTCACGAATGGGTAAGAGCTAAAAAAGATCGTGCAACATCTTTGATCGGCCGACTAGTACATTCTGCTCCTCCAGTTCATCCGCCGCTGCCTGGAAATGAACAAGTACCTGTCAACAAGCAACCGCAGACTGGAAGAATTTCATCAGATTATCATAAAGATATTGCTGATAGCGTTCCTGGAGATCATAAAAGACACGAATCAAAGGTAACCATAAACGTGCCTCCACTACAGGATTCGCAACGTATGTAAAAGAATGAAGTCAGTAGATTACACGCGTGTGGAGGGTAATAACCGGATAAAATTAATTCGATATAAATTCTAAGAAATTTATTTATTTGTTGAATAAAATTCGGTTTGAAATTCAACATTGTGTTACAAAATTTTATAATATTTAAGAAGATCATAAACTCAAATTCAAGTAATTCTGAGCATGATGTGATTATTTTCTTCTTTAATAATAGTTTGGTTCATAACTACAATATGCAATAAATTTTTCGTTTGATTTTTTTTATTGTTGTTTTTTCTTTAATCTTTCTGTATTTAGTTTGTTTGACATCAATTCAAAACGATCGTAGCACCTAATTTATCTGGAATCGGTTGGGCATTATTTCATTTTCAGTGCAAATTGTAGGTACACTTGATGTTTTTTTTATTTATCTATCATTTTTGCCAAACAGTTCAAGTTCTATCCTCGAAATTAAAAGACAATCGAACGCGATCATTTCTTTTCTTTCTAAGGTCTGTTTTCTTGCAACTTCTATTTTATTTACTCAACTAATGTAATTACAATATAACATGTTTTTCTATTTATTCAGTGAAGAAAACTTAAACGTGTGCTTACTGAAATACTAAACACACGTACGTAAACAAAAAAAATTCGAAAGATACATTTCTGAAAAAAAATGATGGTGCGTCTCTACGAAACATGTATACTTTCTCTAGCTCAGGACATTCACGTATGTGGCCATCAACTTTCTTTCTTTTTTGATTTTCGATAGAGAGCAATGAAACAACGGGAAGAAATTAAAAACGCGGATCTTTCGTTTGCTATATGCAGGGTGTATTTTCAAAATAACCGACAAACGAAAACTGGAGATTCTGTGATTTAAAATAAGTCGAAAATTCTTATATACGCTATAATTACTGAGATACAGAGTGATCGAAATTTATATTTTTAATAGAAATTAAATACAACATGGCCCTTTTATAAAAGGGACTTTTTTTTTTTTTTTTAAATGAAATTTTTTTTAAATTTTATTTTTTGTTCCTCCAGTGGGTACAATTTAAAAATATTTTCAAAAATACAGAGTGTCCCACTTTCATGGACCATCTGTCAATTTGACATTTTAAATAGAAAAATATATTTTTTATTCTGAATGTACGCGAAAAACTATGGTGACTTATGTATAGGAGTCTTACTTCAAAAAATGATACTGTTCGAAATATCGATTTTAAACATTAATTGGGTAAATATTGACTTTCAGATATTTCAGGTTTTTTAGGTTATTATTTGAAATAAGGCATTTCAATGCGCTGTCAGATAGCTGTCAAAGACCTTTAAAAATGGCTACTGTAGGGCAAACTTACGTATAATTAGACGGATTTTATCATTGAGTTATAGGATTTTAATATAGTTTATACGTTTAATTGATTTGTAATGTACCGTAAAGCCAGCATTTGGTCGTGTAGTGAACTGTGGCAGTAGAGGAAATCGTGACAGTGTTAAGTTTTTTAGAATCCTTGTTATTTGTAATTTTAAACATAAATTGAGTTAAAATACTCTTTCACAGATTCTATAACTAACTTAAATAAAACGACCACTAAAAGTACAAAAAATCAACATAAATTACTCACATTCGAATGAAAACAAAGGTTTGTTTGCCCTACAGACGCCATTTTGGCAAAAGCGTTGAAATGCCTTATATCAAATTCAAATTTTATTCACACTTAAGGCGGTAACGACCTTTGTCAAAGGTCTAAAAGTTGACATCGCTTATGAGATATGAGAAAAAGAATATGAAACTTTGTTATCCAAAATGATGAATAACTTGATAAAATCGAATGGAACACCCTGTATATTTTCCCTCACATCGATCTAGAATAATTAAGAGCCCTATTCTGTAACTAGTCGTTAACGAACGGCTTTGTTCTGAATGCATTACCGATGTTTTAACTACAGCTTGAATATGTCGTATTCTGCAACACCTATCGTTAAACGCTAGAGTAGTCTAACGACTTGACCATGTTTTTAATAAAAATAGTAATAATTTGCAGGAGCATGCGTAGCAATATGTAACAGATTTTGGTTTGCGACAGATTAAATTAAATAAGTCAAAAGCTCATTGGCGATCCAACCTGTACACTCATGAATTTAAAACTTGGACCCACAATTTCTGTAAACAAAAGTTTGCACATTGTGAAGCGGGCTTAAGGGTATCATTTACAATTCTAACAGCAGGTAGTCTCAGCAGGGGTTATCTTATAGAAGGACTGTAGAATGAATCATTACACTAAGCACGTTTTAGAAAATAGGTAATTTACGTTGCTTACTTAATTTTTTCTTTAAAGAATATATTTGAAGGTATCGCTAATTAAACACCATAGCTCGATTAATTATCGAATCAAAATTTTGTTTAGGAAATGTTTACAAAATAAAATTAGAAATAATTTTGATTTAAAAACGTCTACAAGCAATAACTTTTAAATTAAATCAAAAACTAAACATGGTTATTTGGGTTGACTGATTATTACTTATTTTAAATAAATCTAACCTACTAATTATTGTAAGTTATTAAAAAATCATTAAACTCTCTATTCATAATATTTAGTCCTTACAAAATGTATATTTTATGACGTTTCATTTTTTCTGTAGTTAATATAAAAAGTGAAAATAAAAACTAAGGCAATTCTTATTGTCAACGTATATATTTAGTTTTTTGACAAGAATTTATTACATAATTGATAATTAAGATACCAAGTTATAGTTTAAAATTAAATGAAAACGTTTTTTTAATAAAGGTATTACTATATAAATAAATATAAGAAATCAATAATGGGTGTGACCTCCATTATTATTGATACATTCTTGGAGGCGTCTGCTCATTGACGCTATCAAGGTATCAATATAATTAATATTAATCGTTTCCCATGCGGTATCAATGGCTGCAATTAGTGCATTACGGTTTACTGGTATAAAATTTGGCCCTTGTTGTCTTCGGATAACAGCAAGTATTCGAGCCCAAACCTCCAAGTTATTTTCTCGTATCCAATTGCGCACAACCGCGAAGTATGAATAGGGGCGTTGTCCTTTAACAACAAAAATACATTATGAAAATGTTAATTCAACAGATCCCGAACTATTTTTGGAGAAAGTATAGTGAAATAAGAATATTACTTGGTTGGAAAATATAATCTTCGTCTGGATAAAACACTTCGACTGAAGGTTTCATAATAGTTTCCAAAATATCTAAATACGCAGCAGAATCAAGACGTCCATCGATAGTCCAACAAACTCCTGGACCTCGCGCGCTATACATTATACTTCTTTATTTCCATCTCCTTTTAATCTTTTTTGTGCAGTTATACGGCATCCGGGAAAATGTGTATCTGCTATAGCCCTGGAGTATGTAGCAAATGGTTGTTCTGTTACGTAATGAAACAACTCGAGATCTTGAGCACGTGTAGATACTTTAGGTCTACCACTTCCGATGGCTCTTTCCAAAGTGTGTTCAAGATTCCATTTTACTCGGTAATGCCCTACGGTGCTTTTTGGTATATCTAACATACGTGAAATTTCACGCACGCTACGGCCCGCCGCTAATTCCGGAAACAATCCGCGCTTTCAAATCAGCACCGAGATGAGGTGGCATTTTCACAACACTTGAAATTTTAAACTAAAATGGAATTTACATTTCTTACTTTTTTTATTGGTTCACACTACCCCTTCTCAAACAGTAGGTAATTGTTTATTTATTACATACTTCTAATGACCAATGTAACAACCCTTAGAGCAATATGACTCAAAGGAAGTAAATTAAACAAGCAAGGATATTCTATTGTTATTGAAACTTATTCATAAAGTAAAACCATTTCCTTATAATGCTAATGGACAGGATTTTCTTTTTAAGTATTAAGATTACAATAGAGGACTTATAAACTTTCGAAAATATCTAATTATAAATATTTACACTGCAATTGCGCTTTTTCCTTAATAATTTCTTAGCAATAACATACACGTTCTTGGTTTTAAGTTGTCATAAATTTGATATGATATAAATTTGTGTTTCTAATATTACATCACAAACTAATCTTTATTCGCCAAAAATTGTTGCTTAAGTTGTAAAGCTTCGTACACACCTGAACAACAAACCGAGCAACAAACATAACAACGAACCGAAAGTCAAACAGAACGACAAACGATCTTTTATGATTTCCACAATCCGAACAACAAACGGAACGTTTGTGCTGTTCCATAATTATTTTCAGTAGTTTTCAGTTCATATATATTTATTATTGGAGAGAGAAAATTGCGGAAAACAAGAAGATAGTGCCAACCAAATTTTTACGCACAAAGAAGAGTAAAAATTATAATTTACTTCGCTTTTTTTTTTTTTGGAAATTTCCCGCCCAAATGATGCTAATAGGGACATCATTTTTTCTTGCATTCTTAAACACTGATTAATTTAAAACATTTTTCTTCTGTCAACTCCATAATATTACCTAAAACACAACAAACCCACAAAAGGAGGACAAAAATAAATAATTTAATTCTCCCGGCATAAGTTTGTTCGCCGTTTTGTTTAGATTCGTCCAAACCTGCAAACGCATTCGCGCGCATTTTCTTTGATGTCGGAGAAAAAACCGACAAGTTGCGGGAACGCCGCAAACCGTTCGTGGAACAATCAGGACTTGCGAATCTGTTCTAAAATTCGTACGTAGCACCGTCCAAATTAATGTTCCGATTGCCGTTCGGTTCGTTGTTCTGTTTGTTCCTCGGTTTGTTGTTCAGGTGTGTACGAAGCTTTACAATAAGCATATTAATATGAACTATATCTTATGAAAGGAGAGTTATGTAACTATAATTAACACTTAACGTTACGTTAGTAGATTCCATTTACTATTTACACTATTTTCTTGGAACATTCGATAATTAACTATCGGGATATGATGACCCTATACTTCGCGGTTGTGCGAACTGGATACAAGCAAATAACTTGAGTGTTACCCTCCAGCAAAAGCCCAGATTTTAACATTATCGAAAATGTTTGGCTCGAATACTTGCTGTTATCCGAAGACAACAAGGGCCAAATTTATACCAGTAAACCGTAATGCTAATTGGCCATTGATACCGCATGGAAACGATTAATATTAATTATATTGATACCTTGATAGCGTCAATGAGCAGACGCTCCAAGAATGTATCAATAATAATGGAGGTCACCCATTATTGATTTCTTATATTTATTTATATAGTAATACTTTATTTAAAAAAAAGTTTTCTTTAATTTTAAACTATAACTTGGTATCTTAATTATAATTATGTAATAAATTCTTGTAAAAACTAAATATATACGTTGACAATAAGAATTGCCTTAGTTTTTATTTTCCTTTTTATTACTACAGAAAAAATGAAACGTCATAAAATATACATTTTGTAAGGACTAAATATTATGAATAGAGAGTTTAATGATTTTTTAATAACTTACAATAATTAGTAGGTTAGATTTATTTAAAAATAGTAATAATCAGTCAACCCAAATAACCATGTTTAGTTTTTGATTTAATTTAAAAGTTATTGCTTGTAGACGTTTTTAAATCAAAATTATTTCTAATTTTATTTTGTAAACATTTCCTAAACAAAATTTTGATTCGATAATTAATCGAGCTATGGTGTTTAATTAGCGATACCTTCAAATATATTCTTTAAAGAAAAAATTAAGTAAGCAACGTAAATTACCTATTTTCTAAAACGTGCTTAGTGTAATGATTCATTCTACAGTCCTTCTATAAGATAACCCCTGCTGAGACTACCTGCTGTTAGAATTGTAAATGATACCCTTAAGCCGTTCACAATGTGCAAACTTTTGTTTACAGAAATTGTGGTGTCAAGTTTTAAATTCATGAGTGTACATCCGCTCAAAATTATTTTTCTGGTAAATCAAACGGATTGCGATTGCATTCATTTGTCTCAAACGATACCTATAAAATATCTGTTTTGAAATATTTGAGGCCAGGTTTTATAATAAAAGCTTGCTTTTTATGAAAATAAAATCATAAAAAATCATACTTCTAAAAAGTCGTAGATAAACTACTTCATATCACCGACTTGGTCAGTAGCGAACTAGGGCTATTTGCTTACAGAATAACGTTGCAATACAAATTTTGAATAAAAAATATGTGTTTTCATTTCAAATGTCATAGTTCACAGGTATTCGATGAAAGTTGGAGATCATGGATAATTGAAAATATTTTTAAATTGTATCCACTAAAGAACCTAAAAGAATAGAAAAAAGATTTTGAATAAATCTACGTTTTAAAGATAATATCAAACGTCTGCGTACTATACGGACAGGCTGTATTATCATTTCTCCAAACTTAGATTTTTAGCATTCAATGTTTTAATATATCTTTTTAGTGGAGGTGAGACGAACAACAAAATGTCGGCGCGACTAGTTGAATAGAAAAAAAAATTGTTATAATGTAATTATTCAATAACTTATTTACGCAGAATATTTATTTTATTGCATTGCTACCGAGAGTTTTCTACCGCGTTCTTCTTTTTCAATTACACGTTCTATGTGAAAGAAAGAAAACATGTCAAAGCATTGTAATGTAATGAAATGAATCTACATTTTGTTCAAAATTCTTTACGTTGCTTTCAAGACCGCTTAGCTTATCGTCTCAAAAAGCAAGGTCGACATTTTGAGTATTTAGTAGGTCATTTAAGCAATATGAGTACCTATTAAATATTGTTAAAGTTCATTGAAAAATGTTAATTAATAATTTGTTTTTTTTTTTTACAAATTATTGTTTGTTTGCGATTTGCGTTAATTATTTATAAAGAAATTACTTTTGAATACAAAAAATAAATAATTCTAACCCCACTTGTGCAGATTTGTGCAAGTATAACATGGTATAACTGGTTGCCTATATCGCACCAATCAATGATTTGATTTTTTTCATTTAAAAGTACACATAGGGTAAATGTGTAACAAAGAAAGAAGAACCCGGTATATGCATTTGGTGTAATCACATGTTGTATATATTTTGATCACGTGTGTTTTATTGTTTGGAGAAAACCCGTTTTTATTTATACATTATGTTCTCTATCATGGAATTACGAGAATGTAAAGTGGTTGATATTCATTTTGAAATATACTTACTTTGTTACTGACTTAATTTTTGAATGAAATAATACAGCTTCGGAGCCAGGTAAAGTTTGTGCACTCTGCAGCGATGGCATGTAAAACTGCTTTTGCCACGTTTACCTTAACAGTGGCCTCGCTTTTATGAGGACAAAAGTGACAGTGCACTCTGAAGCGATGGCATGTGAATTACTTTTGCCACGTTTACCAAAACAGTGGCGTCGCTTTTTATGAGGAAAAAAGTGACAGTGTGTTGAGAATTTTGGTTTACCGTCTTCTGCTGGAGTCTCGCCTTGCTTGATCATTGTTGCCTCTGATCTTACGAACACTTCTATTGCTTCCGAAACACTTTGTTTATGTTGTTTTAGTGTGTTCGAAGAATTTCATGCTTTTAAATATTTTATACACATTATACACCACTTCGCGCATTTAGCTATGTATTACTTGTCCGTTTTGACCCAGAATTGAACTCATTTTATTGTAGTATCGAACTAATTGCGTTAAAATCAAGATACTATAAACTCAAAATTAAAAACTCGGAAGACAAAAAAAAAATAAATACATTTTGGAATGTAGTTAATTACAAGCCAAACTGCGTAATTACAAATGAGATTAGTCATATTGTTACACACCCTACATATCATTAATGGTAACAGTACCTACTTGTAAGATTTTTTGTTAATTAGTTCTACCTTGTTTTTGACTTTAAAACATCATTTAAGACAAAAATCATTTTGTTACCCCTTAAACTGAACAATTTTCCAAAAGCTTGCATAAATTTATAAAATGATCCCAATAAACATGATTGAAATTTGTACAATACAACGTCTGTCTAGTAAGGTAACTTAGAGACAAAATTTTAAGAGTCCGCTTACTATTTACGCATAATAGGAAATTACATACTACGCTCTTAACTGATTTCTCAGTAACCAATAGTCGTATCGGCTTTATTAAAAAAAAACTCAAAACTTTAATGAAGTCTCTAGGGCTGTCGTGTAATGTAGTTTTGATATTCTGCTTAATTTTTCATGATACCAAGTTATAGTAAGTTTCAATAATTTTACTGAAGATTCTATACTATAATCTGATAGTCTACAACCATTCTTAAAAAGTATTTCGGTTGAAATGTGACCATGCCCTTTCTAATAAATGACACTAAAAGAGAAAGAGGCAAAAACTATTGAGGGTTGTACTATCCAAAATGTGTGATTAGGTTACTAATATCCGTACACCCCGCAATGATAAAATACTGAGAAGAAACTGTCAATTCTCACGACTCTAGTCTCTAGCCAGAAAATATATACCTTTCGTTGCGATTCAATTTAATAGGGCTTCCATCACGTTGAAACATCTTGAAGGTGCCTTTCCTGTGCAGGAGTTTTGGTTTTTAGGACAGTTACAGATCATCTGACAACTTTCCTTCATGACGGGGAGGCTTTTTTCAACTTTTTTCTGATTTTCTACGGATATATTAGCGCGCAAGCGTAACATATTTACAGGATTTCTAATTTGGAGTTCCTAAAACCTTTGGTAATACTTTATTATATTTTGTAGCGCTAACAGGCCCTGTAGGTCCTTGGCTGGGTGTACGATTATTTGGCATTGCTTTCACTGCCTCGCTTTTACTCTCCACTTTTGTGACTTTCATGTTGACTTTTTGGTCTCTCTGTTCTTCTGAGTCTCCTTAATTCGCTTTCGAGTACATTTTTAGAAGACATTCTTCCGACATTTTCATCATATGACCTAACCAACCCATTCTCTTAGCTTTTATTTATTTATGCTGAGTCCATATTCCACTTCCGTATAACACTATTATAGTTTTATAGTTTATAGATTTGCATCTTTAACTTCATCGACACTGCTTTACTTCTAAGAGTCCTTTTAGTTCCCAGTATTTCATCATTGCGAAATTTTGATTTAGTTTCATTTATACATGAAAAATTAAGCACAATATCAAAATTACATTACTCGACAGCCCTAGAGACTTCATTAAAGTTTTGAGTTTTTTTTTGATCAAGTCGATACGACTATTGATTACTGAGAAATCAGTTATGAGCGTAGTATGTCATTTCCTATTATGCGTAAATAGTAAACGGACTCTTAAACACTTCATTTAGTGCGAACATGCACTTGTTTCCTGCCATTTATTCTTGCTTCTATTTTATCTGTTACTGGTCGGCGTTCTTGTAAAAGTTGTTCCTAAATAGGTAAATTTTTTTACTTCTTTAAATTTATATGTTTGTTTGTTTTTATAATTTTGAACCACTTATCCGTTTCATAGCCATCGTTACTCCATCTTTTGTATTTGTTATTTGTTTATTTATTCCAAGTTTCATTCTTTAGGTTGCTTTCTCCAGTAGTCCTGCCGCCTCCTCCAGTTTTGTTTTACTTCTTGCTAGTAACACTATGTCGTCAGTACATGCTAAGCATTGGTGTTTTTTTTGTAATATATTAGGCCAGATTGACCTGTGTCCCTTTCTCTGATAACTATTTCTAGTGCTATAAAATAAAATAGTTGCGAGTGGATCTCCTTGTCTTAGTCCTAATTTAACTTTAAATTTTCTCTTTAAATCACTGTATTAAACTTTGAAATAACAATTGTCAACGTGTTAATCAAATAAAAAAAACACAGTGTATTTCTTAAAAGAATAAAAGCATCAATTTTCTTGTGGTTAATCGTATTTGAATTTTGACAATTTATTGAATTAATGTATCAAAATAAGCTGTAAGTAACAATCAAGGTTATTCTGCTGACTTGCCGTTTTCTGCGCTAGTACCGACTCCAGCACCAGCAAGATTCCTTCGACCGGAGAGATTTGATGCCGATGCAGCATTATCAAATGCCACTTTTAAATCGGAACACTGGAAATTTACGTTCACTAGTTTTCTGCAAAGATGAAATATCTGACTCCGCTTCAGATACTAAGAAACTGTGTTTACTCGCAAATCATCTGTCTCCAACTGATGTTTTCACCATTATACGACAGTGTACCAACTATCCAAGTGCGATGAAATTATTAGAATCTACGTATGTAAAACGCAAAAAACGAAATTCACGCTCGCTATGTATTGGTTACAAGGAAAGAGAAACCTCAGGAGTATATATTGTTAAGTATCTTCGGGCTTTGATCATCTTTGCCCACGACTGCAGCTTCCAAGATGTGACATCCGAACTATATTAAAAAGAATATGTTCGAGACGCATTTATTGCAGGAATTACTTCACAGAACATTAACGTCTTCTTGAAAATATATGTCTCTCTCTTGACAAAGCTAAAAATCTAGCCATATCTCTAGAAATGGCAGAAAAGGACTCACAAACATTTTGTTCTCCATAGTTAACATGTAAATTCCATATGTGACGATAATCGACCATGTACTTCTGGCACAGACTCTAAGGATGTGTCGCCGATATCCAATTTTAATGACGCTTCTGCTGAGATGAGCTTTCGTAAGAAAAGATGTTTTTTCTGTGGTGGTAATGTACATCAACGTATTAAATGTCCCGCTTATAGAGAAAATTGTCAATTGTGTCATAAAACTGGGCATTACGCTAACGTTTGTCGCGGCACCAAATTATTATTATTACTAGTCGGTTTTTCCATCTAAAACGTTTTATGCTACCTTATCTACGATAATCGACATATCTGCCGCAGCACCTGCTACTCTCACTAAGGCTACTACCCTCACACTAGTCAATGGTCATAGAACTGAGGCTTTTATTGACACTGGAAGTTCTGTAACGTTTATTGACTAGAATTTTGCAGAATTACTCTCTCTAAATAAAAAGCCATACGTACATTCTATTACTCTATCTTCCAAAAATCACGGGCACAAGTTCTTCTTACTGGTGGAGGATTACATTGTAAGAGAATGGTGGTAGATTATTCACAAATGATCAACAAATTTACACAACTGGACGCTTTTCTCTTACCAAGTATAGAATCTGTTTCTAAAGTAGCACAGTACAAAATTTCAGTCAAATTGATTTACGAAGCGCTTTTATTATGAAGTACCTTAAATCACATCATCGGCACTGAAAACTTGAAAGGTACTTACGCTTATTTAGACGACGTTACCGTTTGTGGAAAGTCCGATTCGGAATACGATAAAAACTTACAGGTATCATTTCATGAACGCCGTAAAGAAATATAACTTGATCTTAAACGAAAACAAATGTAACTTACCGCTTATAATATAAACAATAATTAAGAAATGCCAACAGCTAACTGTAACGACTGTAAATGTTCAAAGTACATTATTGCTCCTGATAACGATAATGCACTTTAAACATTCACAGTCGTTACAGTTAACTGTTAGCATTTCTTAGTTTACACTATTTATACGTGTCCATATTACACGACATGTCGTTAGACACACATTTTACTTATAAACAATAATATTATCCAACTTGATCAAGAACGCTTCAAGCCATCGTTAAAGAGGACGTTAGGCATATTTGCGCATTACAAATTGATATACAAGTTTTCAGAAAAAATAAGATGTTTAAATCATGTACCTGTATTTCCACTCGCCTATGATTTCTATCATAAACAAATGAATTTTGCATGCTAAATGTACTGCTCAAATAAAGACTACAGGTAAAAGAATAGACTTAGTAAATATTTACTGTTTCAAAGATTCATTACCTTGTACGTATAATTATGCCCTGTATCTATGAAAACGTTGTTAGTTTTTTTATGTTTTATGCTTTCTTGTCTATTTACTGAATACTTTATTTACATTTAAAAAAATTCACAGAATATACTTTTGAAATTTATATTGTGTAACCAGTACAACAGAACAGTGGTAATTTTTATCTCTAAATGTGCTGTGCGCAATACTTATTCTACGATAACATTGATAATAATACATCTTGTTTTATCAATAGTATATATAATTTATAATATACGAGGGCCGTTTTTTTTCAACCTCCGATAGCTCCGTACAGACGCTACACGGGTTGCAGAAAGCGGGAATGCGCTGTAAGCGACTGCGCAGCTCTAGCACTACACACTCTGCCATTGTTGACATTCAGTCGTCAGTCGGCGTTGTGCTACAGTCACGTAAACATGTCCGCTATTATTGATGCTCCTGCCAAATGTGAATTGCGAAGTGTGATTCGTTTTCTACAAGCTGAAGGCCATAGTGCTGTAGAAATCCATTGGACAATGAGTCGTGTGTATGGGAAAAACTTCATGAGTGATGTTGTTGTGCGTGAATGGTACGACGTTTGCGTAGAGCCATTCAGAACAAATAAAGAAGAAATCTGACCGCTGGAGTTGTTCTGATCCATGACAATGCCATGTCTACACACTGATGGAGCAACTCAACGGCTTCTCAAACAATTTGGATGGGACATTTTCGATCATCCTCCAATACAATCCTGACTTAGCACTCAGAGACGTTCATCTTTTTCCTGAACTGAAGACGTGGCTTGGTGGGAAGCGCTTTCAAATCAATGAGGACTTTCAAACCAACGCCAAGGACTACTTCAATTCATTCGCGGCAACTTCTTTGAAGAGGGAGTTGAAAAGCTTGTCCACAGATATGATAAATGTCTCAATCTCTTCGGTGATTATATCGAAAAGTAACCGTAAGTGTACCAATCTTTTGCTAATAAAATTATTGTTTTATATGAACTTGTGTTTTATTTCTAGCCTATCGGAAGTTGAAAAAAAAACGGCCCTCGTACATAAAAAAACTGTGCAGAACAAATTGTTGTATATTTTGGATACTATTTTCTTATTATTAGTTCAATGCATTATAGACTCGAATTCAGGAAAGATGATTTGCATTATTGTTCACATAAATCACTATGAAGAGGGAGTCTTTACGGGTTTTTAAAATTTAGAACAATTTATAAATATTCACAGTAGTCGTTACTAATTGCATAACATTGATGACGCATCAGTCTTCTTTTCTGAAAACGAATGTATACTGTGTATGATAAACTTTATTTCAATTCCTTTGAAATGGATCATCTCTTTGCATGTACCTATAAGTCATTTTAGTTTTCGAAACTAAAAATAATTACAAATATTTAAAATAAAAATAAACTTTTTTCTACAAGAATCTTAACGCCTTTTGCCAAAGAAATTGATATACTGAGGAGGGACAGTTACGACAAATAAGTTCGGCTAGACATCTACAGTGTCCCAACCTCGTGCTATCGTAACACATCCGAGATCTAATACTAACTTTGAACCGACAGGTTAAGCAGTTTATAAAAAACGGATTCTTCGATCGTTGATGCCAAGTAAAGTGTCGATTTAAATAATGAAGAGTGCCAAAAGGACGAACAGCTGTCGGGTGATTGTTGGTGTTGCTATTGCAGTACCTCTTGCAAATTTACAGCAGTTTTTTTCAATTTTATTTTGTTCACATGCTTTTTTTAAATAATTTGATAATGTATTAAAAGTGTTTCAGGTGTTGAAATTGTGATTTTTTTAATTTCTTTTTAAATATTTCTACATCTATGCTTGTGCAAATAATGCATAAACAAAATTCTGTTTTTATAATTTTTTTTTGTGTAGTAGTGCCATACCATTGTTTTTATTAAAATCTTCAAACTGTATGTTGCTTTTGATACATTTTTATCAATAACGCCAAACAAGAATAGGACCATTGGAGTAACTGCAAATAATTTTAAAACCAAATTGTTGTTAAACTTAAACACATACCGATTTAAATGCAGTTAGAGATAACGTCGATATTTTTAGTGTTGTTATAGATAAGGGTCTTTTAGATCTTTCCATTATTATAAATAAATACTTTTTCGCTGAATTTCTTTTTGTGTACCACTTAAAAGATAACATGCTTCTCCAACCTCAATGCTCTTAAATACATATTACTCTTGAAAATATAGTTCACTCAACATGTGTTCAAAAGTGGAGTGTGGATGAAAAGTTTGAAAGCTTGACTTTGGTACAACTTTGATATAATGCATTTTTTACCAATTCCCAATCTTTAGCGAGATAGGAGCTCTGGAAAATGGTTGATTTATCCCATCTTTCTTTTATACATGAAAAACCTTTTTTTTTAAAAATAAGTCTCTTGAAACATATAGAGGGAAAAGTTTTTTTAAATATGTTTAAAGTGTCATTCAGTTAAAAGAGAACCGTTAAATTAAATTAAATTTGAACGAGGGTTTTGGGTGAATGTAACTACGGAAAATGGTCATTAATACAGTATCCACCAAAATAAACAGTACCGAAAATAAAAATAAATATGAACGAAAATAATGCTCTACCAAAAAACTTTTCTTCCGTTGTTAGAACCATTTTTAAATCAAATTTAACTGCAGCGTACTATTAATATATCAACTAATGACAATTAAGTCAAATATGACAAATCCATATTACATAAACAACTCCACAGCACTTTCTGTTTCGGTATTTTGGCGGATACCGTATTAATAAAAAATATAAAAATTAGGTTATGTAAAAATCGTATTTAATTAATGTTTTAATGCAAATAAACAAATAAAAATTGATTTTAAATTCTAAATTTATATATTTTAGAGCTCGAAACGTGGGGTAACGAGAGAAGATGTTAAACACAAACAATTATTAGAAAACTTACAAGTAAAAAAAATAGAGTAAGATGGCAGAAGGTGAGACTAGGGTAACACGATCTACCACAGAGGACGAAGTAAATGAAAAAGAAAAGAGTGAGATTATAAAAATGATATTAGAAATCAGTAAAGCAATCGATGAAAATAAAAAATAAATGTAAATGCTAATAAAATAGAAATAATATTAAACAATATCAAAATTGAAAAAAAATATATGTAAGAATTATACAATAGAACTTGTTTAACAAATTTCAAGAAGAAACAAGAAAAAATGAATGAGTTTAAAGAAAAAATCGAGAACAGAATGGATACCGAAGAAGAAAATTTGAATCAATTTTGACGGCAAAGAGATAAAAGTAGAAAACTGAGGTTAATCTGAATGAAATAGTGAAGAGAAGATACAAGACATGAGACGTTCTACAGAAATAGCCTGAGTACAAACTAAAAAAAAATGGAAGAGTTACTACATGTGGAAGAATCAGCACAATTAGACGAAAAAAGGTGCAACGCATATGAAGATTATTGTCTTAAATTTTTGGAGTGTACAATTACAACAAAAGGATTAAAGAGTATCTACAAGAGCAAAAATATGACTCGTGAAGGAGTATACCGTGTAACATTTATGTTGGAACAGTACAATATGAGAAAGTAATTCATCTAAGAAACTATAGAAGCGGATCTAGTACGAAGTTTGACTGGACAATTTGAAGATGGAGTATCTATATAAGAATGTTGGTTTAAAAAATATTGTGACATTACAACAATTCAAAGCGTATCTACTTAAGAAACTACAATACTTGTGACAATCAAAAACGTGGGCTGTATAACAAAATTCAAACCAAGGCAGTGAAAGAAGGGGCGAATGACAAGGGAATGGAAATAAAGAAGAAAGATGACAAGAGATAAATAAAAATACATAATGAAAATGAATTACGCAGAAGAGACAGAAAATGACTGAAATTATTGGCTCAGAAATTAACATTAGAAGAATTAACAGAAATGAGTGGCAAATGGGTGAGTGGAATGGAGACTAGAAAATAGAAACCCAATAATGGATAAATAATATTTGGAGGGAAAATTACCGGCAAACAAATGCACTTAATGTACGTAATGTGAATAATGGAACTATGAGGCAAACAGCCAGAAATGCCTGAAAATAACAATAGACAACAAGGAGAGATGGTAGGCAATACGCCAACTCCTTAAAATCAAGAAAATTATTAAGAAAAATTATCAAAATTATTAAAACTAAAATAATAGCGACTAACAGCAAGCAATTAGCGACGGCCAATAAAGTAATTATTGTGAAAGCACAAATACAATGGTAACAATACCAAAACTGAGAATGGAAGTAATTTTAGTCATGAACACCACATAAGAAATTAAATGAAAATAAACATAAAACAAGCGTTTGATGCAGAACTACACATCGTTCTAATATTAACAAATATAAAAGAATATCGAAAGTTCACGGCGATATAAAACATTTTGCTCGAAAAATAAAATAAACGTCTAACAGCGTTGCAACTCGTAATATTTTGGTAAAAAAAGTGAAAAAAAATTCATTGTAAGGAAAATAAAGAAAGAAGAAAAAGTGCATCGCGAAGCAATTTTAAAATTTAATTATAAATTTCATTAACAGCCAAGAATTCTTAAATATACCTAAAGCAATTAATATGATTGCTTCCTGCTACCTACTAACATTGCTACGTCGGCAGAAAAAGAGGTACCGCTCGCGCACACGTTCTTTTTAAGAATAGTAAAGAAGAAAGAAAAAATGAAAATTGCGTTTTAGAAAAAAAATTCAAACAACTATATTTGTGTATTAGACATATTGCCAAAAGAATTAATATCAAGTGATAGTCATATCACAGTAATTATTTCTCAGATCAAAAAAAAGTTTAAACACAAGTTCTGTATAATTAAATTATAAACAACTTCTATTTAAAGAAAAAATGTGTCAAATCAATATTTTAGTAAACATTCTAAGATTTCGAAATTCTATGTCGGTTAACGGCTATTTTAGCTTGATAGATTATCCCCAAAATCGAATCAGATCGGTACTATTACAAATAATACCAATATGCAAAGTTTTATAAAAATCTGACCGGCGGTTTTTGTTTTTTGTTGGTTTTTTGTTTACGTACAATTTTTTTTTATTATGCTTCAAAATCTAATCAGATCTGCTGAAATATAAATAAAGCACATACCCAAAGTTTACGTGAGGTTTTCTTGATATCCTGTTTACATACGGATGGCCGATAGCTTTTATTTGAACCATTTTTTTCCAAACGTAATTTTATTTTCGCTTTGTGAATGTGAGAATTTTCAACTCGTCTTTAGGAACTTGGCCGCGCGATACCTTGCTTTGTCCCGATGTACTGACGTAGTGTAGTAAGTTCATATAATGGTTTATTTTCTTCATAAATGTGGATTTTTTCCCTAGAACGTATCTGATTTTTACTCATATCTTATAAATAAGATGTCAGGAAAACCGTCGTTCAGATTTTCTAAAACTTTGCAGATGGGTTTCGTATATGATTTTACATATTTTTTTACAACGTATCCATACTTTATATGCGTTCTTTGACGTTTATTAGTATCGGGGTGAAGTAAAATAGATCGCATATGCGACAAAAGAGAGTGTTACGTAAAAACAAAAAGAAAATTAAATGAAAACCGAGATGAAGAGTAAAGAAGAAAGGTAAATCTAGAAAATACAAAAAGAATTTTCAAACGCAGAAACTGTAGCAATACATATAAAGAAAACTTGGGTTAAAAAGAAAAAGGATAATTTGAAAAATATAACAAGGAAAGTGATGAGGTGAAAAAACAAAAAAATTATGGGCAACTACAAATAAAATTGTGGTGTGTAAATGGCAATAATTTGAATATTTTTCGTGTTGGACAATAATAAAATTTTTGCACGAACAGAAGTAGAAGTCAACTTCTCTGCTAATAACCATAACAGAAGGGAATTATTTTCTCCATAGGCACAAAAGTAGTAGTTTTGACAAGCTTTTGATAAACTTGGTAAGATTCGTACAGAAAAACACACCGAATTTCTTGGGGTTCTTGTTCGCGTTCGTTGTGCATTGCCAATAAAAATTTCATCAAATGTCCAGTTTATTTTTAAACTTGTCAACAACGATTATTGTCAAGGTTCAAATTTCTAATTTACTACGTTTTTAGTGCGGTTTTATCAACAAGTTTGTGAACACTTCCTACGTTCTCCTGTAATATACTATTATAAAATATAGAGGGGAATAATGTCATGATCGAAATTGAACTATAGCTTTTTGAATTAAATTTGAGTGAGTATTCGTAGTGTTCAACTATCGTCATATAGAACTATAGTTTTAGAGAATGGTCGTTAGGTAATAATAAAAAAAATATTAAAGTTGTAATATAGATAAACAAATAAAGATTGAGCTCGAGTTATAAATTAGTGAATAATCAAATAATAAATAGGGAAGAACTCATTCAAGAAATTTTTCTGGTATTCCGTATCTCATACCTCAAAAACGATTGACAATTGAAAACTGTACATAATGAAAGTTGTACAGAATTGTATCTGTGCCAAATCCGTGTTGGAAACATTTTTTCTTAAAACGCACTGTTTGTGAGGTATAAACAATAACCGAAAAACGAGATGTTTTTGTGCCCCCACGCTTAGGGCGTACTTCCTAAAGGTGGCGACTTTAACTATGTTTACCTCCTAACTACTCCAAACAAAACTTCGACGTCAAACTTTCTGCTTTCAAATTTTCCATCCACAATCATTCGTTACCTGGAAATGAATTCACTATACTTACTTTTACAATAATTTCGTTTCCGTACCAACAGTACATAAATAACTGAAACAGTAAAATGGCTAAATAATTTACCAACATAATCAATTGTGTATTTATGGTAGCGACCTAAAACACATTAGTTGTCTTGAAATGTAGCTTTGCGTAGTGTGAAGTTAACGTTTCGATTTTTTGGAAGCTTTAGCCACATTTTTAATTGCTAGAGTTTCACATAATAAACAAGTCGTCTATTCTTTAAGACTAAAATATCATAAATTTTAAACACATCAAACTGCGCTTCATTTTGCTAGGTATCATTTCAATTAAACTTTTTAAAATTTATGCTTTTATAACAAAACAGTAGTTGTGTTTATTTAAGCTGGCTACGTAGCATGTACAGCTCACCATAAATCACCGAGCTTTACTATCAACTACACCTGGAAGGCACAAAAATATACTTTATAGTTCGTTGTTTCATTCATTGTTACTTAAATAAAGTGCTGCTGTCAGTTGTATAACTTACGATGTTACTAAAGTCAATATGTAATCGCTTGTTACTGTTGATTTTTTTGGTTTTTCGGTACATTCTGTGAAAATTCTTACGCCACGTGAATAAGTAAGAATCATCGACGATTTTCTTGAGTGTTCTATAATTATTCTACAACTATAAAATCGTAGTAGTTGTAGTTTTTGAGTTCAGTTGTAGGTAATTAAAACGTGTAATATATTAATTGTATGTGTTTATCAGAATTATAAGAACTGTACATGTTCAAATAAATAAGCTCTTAATAGTGAAATTCGATTTTGCTGCGATTAATGAAATTGCGATTGGAATGTGGAAAAAAAACGAAAACATTCGTAAAAATATTTTAAATGTAGTACATTGAAGTAAGGCTGAAGAAATTTCCACATGTTCTTGCAGAATTGTTTTTAAAAATCTACATTTCAATGGATTCTGAAAATTTAAACTTTATACAAAGAAACATCTTGCAATTGACAGATGTGCAAACACGATTTAGTTCTTCAAGGTCATATTTGTATTTGTTTCTGTAATTAAACTGTGAGAATTTCACAATTGACAATAAGTAACAATTGTGATAGTTTATCAGTTTGTGTTCTAAAAAGCAACAAAGTGGAAATCAAGTTCATTACTACTTCAGTGGTGAAATTGAAATTTATGATTGGTCAATAAGCTGCCGTGTAATGTTTCTGTTTTTTTTTCTTCTGTACGTGCGATTTAATGCGGCACTGTGCAATTTTATCTGCTTAGATATAGTGAAACAATACGTTCTTGTTATTGTTATTAACTATTAGCGAAACATCTCCCCATTTTTAACTAGTTTATCAAATAAAACTTTCAATATTTAAGCAATTTTTTTGCAAGAGTTCAAATTACATAATTTTTTGGTCCTTCGTCCGGATTTTGGTTTCAAGAAGAAATTTGTTATCGCCATCGGCAGCAAACAAACGCCATTTCGTTGATTTTGAAGAAGAACCGTCATATTTTGTCACAAATTATATATACAAAACAATTCGTTAATAGGGAAACTGTTGTACCTTGAATACAGTGTACCTTGAAACATTTTTCACAACACACCAGTTACGCCATCTGGATGCACTCGGTGCTAGTAAGGTGTTGAAAATGCGTTACAGAGATCGCTTTTGAAGGTGTTGGTAATTAGCAGCGAATATATTTCTCGTGGACAAAAAGTAGAATATTTTGATATCAATATTTCCTTTTTATTTGTGCTTCGGTTTTTGGTATATTGTGGCTGCAAATCAGTGTCTGGTGAGTAATTTAGACAGATTTAAATTCAAGAATGAGCTAACCTAAAAATGTTGTTGGCGATTGTTTATATTCAAGCGCCTTCTTGTACTTTGAAACACATTTACATATTGTACCATGAAACAGATGTTTTAAGGTACATTAGGTGATTTTTTTGTTGTAAATGTTACAATTATTGAAGTAGAATGTGGGATTTCGTTTTAGATTCATTATGCCGAGGAGCAAGAGCTGCAAAAAGAGACCACCACTGGATGCGACGGTAATTGAAAGAGCCATTGCAGCAATTAATGCTCCCGCCGATACTAGAATATCTATTCGCAAAGCAAGCAAAGTCTATAAGGTATCTTTGGCGACTTTATGGCGACATTTAGTAAGATTCAAGCGATCTGGAGCAGAGCATTTCACATACACTGTGTGAAATATGATGTGAATAAAATTTTCACCGAACAAGAGGAGGAATGTCTTGTGAAATATATCTCAAAAGTCGCAAAAATGCAATGTGGTTTATCCAAGAAAGGAGTTTGTAAGCTGGCTTACAAATTTACTGTGGTGAATAAAAAGAAGCGTACGGCAAAATTGGATGAAGACAGAATAGCTGGAGAGGAGTGGATGAGGCTATTTATGCGGAGACATTCCAATTAATTGAGTATTAGAAAACCGGAAGCAACCAGTTTGTCAAGATGTACGAGCTTCAACAAGAATAATGTTGACTGCTTCTTTAATAACATAGAAGATGTCCATAGACGGTTCGGCCCAATACTTCCTGAACGTATCTGGAACACTGATGAAACTGGGTTGACAACTGTGCAAAAACCAAGCAGAATCGTGGCGCCAAAAGGAATTAAACAAATTGGAAGTGTGACCTCAGCAGAACGTGGAAAATTGGTCACATTGATTGCGGCAATAAATGGAATAGGCAATCATATTCCACCGATGCTAATTTTTCCCAGGGTTCATTTTAAGAACTTCATGATTAAGGGAGCACCACCTGGTACCATTGGTAAAGCTAATCCCTCAGGCTGGAGTAACGACTCACTTTTCCTTAAATTTTTGGAACATTTTAATATGTATGTTAAGCCCTCGAAAGACGAACGTGTTATCCTCTTTCTAGACAAGCATGAAACACATTTGTCAGTCAAAGTTGTTGAATATGCTGCTGAAAAAGGAATTATAATGGTTACATTCCCACCCCATACGTCACACAAATTGCAACCGCTCGACCTGACAGTGTTTGGACCGCTCAAAACTTTTTACAACCAAAGTGTTGATGCTTTTAGCTCATGAACAACACAGGGAAACTTTCGATATATATAGCATAGCAGAAGCTTTAGAAACTGCTTATCCCAAAGCTTTGAGCACCAATAATATGGTAAACGGATTTCGTTCCGCTGGCATCTATCCACTTAACAAGGAATATATTTTCAGAAGATGATTTTCTCGCTTCCTATGTAACGGATCGGCAAGCACCCGGAACTATGAACTTAGCTTCTATTAATACAAAAGCTGCCTCCACATCAAAGGATTCAAATGCCGATTTTAGTGAACCAAGATCTATTCTTGAAAACGAGAACATGCATACCTCTCTTTGCACTCCAAATATAATCAACTCTGAGCTTATTATCTCACCTGAAATAATTATGCCATATCCAAAAGCGGCAGAGCGAAAGCTCAGCAATAGAGGAAGGAAGGCAGGTAAGACACGGATAGTGACGGACACTCTAGAAAGAGAGGAAATAAGAAAACTAAAAGAAAATAAGCAGAGGACTCTAAGAGATAAACAGAACATAAAGAAAGCAAAGAAGAAAATATATTAAAGTAGCTCTGATTCAGATGATATGAAGGTCTGGAATGATAAAGAAAAAGACAGTGATGATGATGATGAAGTGATGACAATATCGGAGGTGGTTGCAGCAGATATTTGAGACAATGAAAAGCAAAAAGCGTTGGAAGTTGAAGAATTAAATATAGAAGACTACGTGTTAGTGAAATTTTTGCAAAAAAGAGAGGCTACGAAACATTTTCTTGGTCAAATTTGCTGTAAAGATCAGAATTTGCCCAAATTTCAAATAAAATTTTACACGCGAATCGCTAAAAGCAATAAATTTATACAAAATTCCGATGAAATATTTGATGTTAGCGAAGAAGACATTGTAAGGAAACTACCCAAGCCTGTCAGCCCTTGTGGATCAGAACGTGTGAATCGTCAGCTGTGGTTTTAAATTGACTTCAGTTATTACAATGTAAATTAATTACTCTACTTTGATGTTTCAAATAAAAGTCATTACTTACATTCTTGTTATCTTGACTATTTATTCTTTATTTGTTATTTACGACGATGTATTGATATCTATTTAGCCTAGACCAGTTCCTTGCATAAACAAAATATTGCGTTACCACAGAAACGAACAATAACTTATTAGAAGTGTCAGTGTAAAGTTTGACGTCAAAAAAGTAAACCAGAGTCACGCAATAAATTAAATGAAAAAAGATGTCCGCTGAAATTGTGAAAATCGAAAAATTGGAGTATCGAGCCATCATCAAGTACCTGTATTTAAAAGGGTTAAGAGGTAAGCAGATTTACGAAGATATGCTTAATACCCTTGGTGATCAATGTCCTTCGTATGCGACCGTCAAAAATTGGAATGCAAGCTTTAAAAGAGGTAAATTTTCCATTGAAGATGATGACCGATCGGGAAGGCCAGTTTCTGTGTCAGTCCCCGAAAATATCGATGCAGTTCATGACATGATTTTATCAGACCGTCGAATTGGGCTAAAACGGATATCTGAAGCACTGAATATTTCATACGAACGCGTTCATCATATGGTTCACGTCAATTTGGACATGAGAAAAATTGCTGCAAAATGGATCCCCAAATGTTTGAATGTTGACCAAAAGCGTGCAAGGGTAGAAGCATCGCGTTCGATCTGTGCTCGATTTGAAAACGATGTAGACTTCTTAAACCGAATTGTTACTATGGATGAGACTTGGGTACATTTCTACGATCCAGAAACAAAGCAACAATCGATGGAATGGCGACACTCTGGTTCTCCAAGACCTAAGAAGTTTCGTGTCCAAAAATCTGCTGGAAAAGTTCTTGCTTCAGTTTTTGGGATTGCCATGGATCATGATTGATTTTTGGATAAGGGTAGAACAATAACTGGAGATTACTATTCGACATTACTGACCACTCTACGGGAAAATATTAAAGAGAAAAGACGCGGAAAGCTATCCAAAGGTGTTTTGTTTTTGCAGGACAACGCCCCTGCACACAAATCTCATGTTGCCATGCAAAAATTCGTGATTTAGGGTTTGAATTACTAGAACATCCCCTTATTTACCCGATTTGGCTCCGTCCGACTATCACCTCTTTCCTCAACTGAAAAAAACTTGAAAAGGTCGTACATTTTCTTCTAACAAGGAGGTAATAGAAGCTGTGGTGGTCTGGTTTGCAGAGCAAGAAGAAACATTTTTTTAAAGGTTTAGAGACGTTGCAGGTTCGCTGTAATAAATGTATCCAATTAAGAGGAGAATATGTTGAGTAATAAAATATTTTGACATTGAAATTTTGTTTGGTTCTATAGTAGGCTAAGAGTTTTTTAATATATCCTCGTATATTATGCTATGTAACCTCCGTTTCAAGGTACAAGATGCACCGTTTCAAGGTACACGATAGTCTTGTACCTGGGAACATTTTCAAAAACATAAAAAGTCCTTGTTTTTTGTTGAAATTGCTGTCTTGGAGTAAATTTCTTGCCTGTTTCTATAGGAGATATGGACTATTATTCAGAGACAGAGGTTAAATTTCTTACAAAGTTATTAGTGTAATTTGAAAAAATATTTTCTAAAAACTGTTCAAAGGTACAACAGTTTCCCTTACTGACACAGGTCCCAAGATATCAATATCAATTTAACTTGGCAGATTGCCATCATTCTATAACTTGACAAGCGAATGGGTATGATAGTATCGACTTTGAAAGATTTAATCAGTTACCATGGATATAGTCAACAAGAATTTAGAGATTTTTGAGGTAGCTGAATCCCATCTTAAAGGTTTTGAAAAATGTCATTATCAGATATTACAATGGCTGGGTGAGTGTTATCAAGTTAAAACAAGTTTATCTGTTTCATTCAACAGGGGTTGATCTTGGGGACTTATTTTAATTAAAGATCGTAAATACCGTTGCAAAACTAAACTTAAATAGTAGGTAAATGTGCCTTTTTGTTTGTCTTAATACCATTTCGAACTAATAACCAAACTTCTAAAGGCTCCATTATGGCTTGCATTTAGTCGCTTTGTAGCTAGACGTGGTAACCTCACTTCATGATGTTTGATAATTTATTGGTACAAGTACAAATTTTACGGCTTCATGAAATGCATCGATTTTTAAACTATTCTGCTGTTAGCCTTTCAGTTGGCCAAGGAGGAAATAAAATGGAAATTTATACCTTAGAGCTTGAGAGTCTAAGATTAAATCTTGTAATACATTCCTAAATAAAATAATTAGATTTTAACTTATGATGATATGAGTTTGTTTTTCTGTCAAGTCTCCAATGACTTGAAACCTATTCTCCCTCGCATTATTTAATCAGCCGCAAAATGACTGATCTTGCACATGTTTTCAACCATCGGGATAATGACTACGACACGGGTCGTTTACTCGGTGTTGATTGGTGTGGATTTAAAGGAGGGAGGTGGGATAGCAATAGAAATTCACAAATGTGAAAGTTTAAAACCGCGGTCACGTTTGAAGCTATAGAGATGCTTGATGATTTCCATACTCTCTCTGATTTTGCTATTTAATAAGAAAGACAATTTAGCAATGAAAGCGGAATTATCAAAATGTATCTTGTGATTAGTATAAAAGTGATGCTCAGCTCTGAACACTTCGATCCGTGTTTTATCCTAACATAACGGTTATGTTTCGAAATACGTTGTCTAATGCCGTTTTTGCCAAGATACGAGTAACGTTTAATGATTTTTTTAATAACTGGTTGTTTATAACATTTGCAATGAGAGTATTAGTATAACAGATTAGTAAGACAGAAATCCAAATTCAGATATTTGCGTTGACATATAAAAAATGCTCGAAATACTAGAGTTTGTAATCATGTTGTTTATTGAGATGGTCAAGAAAAGTATCTAAAGCAGCATTAGAAACTTGTTGATAAAAGTTCAATGTTGAAATTTTAAAAATTTCATAACTAGTTTAAAATATTTGTTTGTACCATAAACTCTAAAAGTTAACCTTTAAATTTTCATATGTTTATATTTTTTAAGCCACTGTTTTTTTCTATGAACATCTTGAAACGCTAAATTCACACAGTTTTGGTTTTGGTTAAGAAGTCAATAAAGTTCAAAATGAAAACCATTCTTACCAGTACTAGATGAAATACTGTATTACAAATTACTATAACACTTGCTAAAAACTGTGCTAAGACTCCCAGTGTAAATACTTGCTCAATGTATTCAGTGAATCTAAAAGTGCCTATTTAATACACACCATCCAAGTAACGTTTTTTATACCTTATGATTGCATTATGATGTTTTACGCATTCAGCTAATTTCTCAATAATAAAATTATGTTTTACATCGTCTTCAAAATCGGTATCTTGTGCAATTGTTATTGAGTTATCAATGTGAATAATTTTGTTGCACAAAATGCTCAACTGTGCCGCGCATACACCCATTAAACTTGTCATTAGGGTGTCCAAACAAGAATTATTCCAAGCGCAAGAAAAACAACTAAAAATTTGAAGGAAGTACATGCAGTACAAAAATGGACCTAATTCAAACGAGAATGGAAAGGGCAAAGGTTTATTATCGAGTATAGGGTAAACTGCAAACATCACAATGCAACAACCCACCAAATATCTGTAAGAATTTGCTAAAAACTGCGATATCTTAACAGTTGTTTTCATATAATCATCCATTTCATCATCATAGGATGTAAATATTGGTTCTTTTAAAAATCTAATCATTCTTAGAAAATTGTTTCTCTGGTACGTAAACGAAGCCGTTTTAGCAACGCTAGCAGCAATTGTTACCATTATATACAAAATTTCTGATAGTTCTGTAAAATCGTTTATGACTAGGATAACTTGCATCGTCATTGTTAGAAGAAGGAAAATAGATATCAACCAACTAATTATGTATTTAATCTTGTAGATTGTGGTCGGATTATCTACCGGCCATAATCCAGAAAAGGTCATCATTGAATGTTGTATTATGAACGCGTCGGCGTTGTTCGTTTTCACCATCTGAAACAACCAATTTTAATTAATTTTTCTACAAGTTGATTTGCTTTACTAGGACTATACGATTTGTTCAAGACTATCCGAATAAGCGTATTATACATTACATATAAACAAATTGTTCAGTACGAGCATGCTGAAGGAACATGTATATATAGGTTCACCGAAGCAATTAGATTAAAATTAAAGCCATCATCCTAATCTTTTATGTGCATTAGGATGGTCAAATTTTTGATATTTTAATAAAGAATCTCGGTATCTATCGTCTTAAGCAACCCTAATTCTATAAAATAATTAACTCGTTAAGGACCAAATTATTTATTATTAGAAAACACAAATTCGTCAACATACAATTTAACAAAATTGTCTCTTAACAAAACTTTGAAGTGGGGACATAAACTCTGTACAAAACTGAAGATATACTAATAATAATAAAAAATACTAATAATGGGTTTGATGAATTTCTGTCTATTGGTAAAATTCACACTTTGGAAGACGTTTTATAACTCAAGATTAAGTTTTCATTATCACTGGATCAAAAGCCCATTTCAGATACTTCTTTGATTACAACTAGGTGTATTACTAGTTTCAACCGATTTGGCGAATTTTTTTAACGTACTGCCACTTCAGTGTATTTAATTTAATAGAATAGAACTTGTGAATTGAAACATATTCTAGTAAGTACTGTATACAATTCCTCATATGTTAAACAAGTTTCTCCTACAACCCATCTTATTGTAGGATTTTACCGCAACTTCCCAAAGACCTCCAAAATAAAATTCTTTGATTTTCTTCCAATTTCCGTTTTGTATTGTAAACTAATTTGAATAAAACCAAATACACAATCATTACGTCCCAATATTGATACAATTAAATCACGCAGTACTATAGAAGTTAGTTTTGGAATATGATTAAACTCTAATAACTATTTTATATGATTTTAAATAATGCAATTTTGTAAATAATTTAACTTACTCTCATTGTGAATTACATAATTTAATGTTTTCTAGAACGGAAGTCCATGTTCATGGTTATCAATGAAATAAAGTGGCATACTTGGGGGTAATTTAAGTTGACACCTATTAAGAAGACAAAATCTGATACAGGATGTTAGATTCTATGAAAGAGAAGATGTGGGAACAGATTGCGTTTTAGTAATGGCAAAATTCAAGTTAAGAATAGTAACTGTAAGGAAACCACAGACCAACAGAAGAAAATTGAAAACTTTGATGATAGCAGTATAAAAAGCACTACACGCAGAGGAAGGTAAAAAACAACAAAAAATCCAGAAGATAATTGGAGAACTTAAAAACGCATTAAAATGGCCGCAGACAAAATGATAAGTAAAAAGAGCATAGAAAAGATGTATTGCACAGGCATAATACACAGATAGAAAGTAAAAGACAGAAAGAAAGACAAAATGGCTTAGAAAGTACGTAATGAAATAATATAAAACTATGGTGAATTAAGGATTGACACCGAAGATTTTAACATCAATGTACACTTAAGATAAAGAGACGGATTATGAAATAATAACACTAGATGCCATAGGTAAAAAACGTAATTTTAAAGGAACTAACAAAGCGATACAAGTGGTTTCTTACGCAGATGATCTTACTCTATTGACCAGAGATAGAAGAAGTTTGAAAAAGGTAACCTATGAAATTGAAAAACACACAAAAAAGAGGTAAAAATTAAAACCAAAAAAAAAAAATGTAAATACATGGATATAAGCAAAGAAAATAGAAGAGCTTCAGCTGAAGAAAAAATAGGAAATTTTTGAACTTCAAGTAGTAAAAAGTTTTAATTGTCTAGAAATAATAATTAATAGCAAAAGTGACAGAAATATTAAAATTATCACAGAGGAGAATCAGAACACGACGCATATTATAAAGCATTATGAAAAGCAGAAATATAAGCACAAATACAAGAATGAAGAAGGTACATAAATGAGCTATATAAGACCAGTAAGTATTTTTGGAGAAGAAAAGATGAATGTAGATATTAACTTGGAACAAGAAAAATGACTACTACTTGAAGTAAAGTAAAGTACAAAGACTCCTTTGGTATGTCCAAAAAATACATATGGTGTACTATTAAGCATATGGGAAGACCAGGTATTGGAGATATAAAGAAGTTGCAGATACAAGCATGGTGGAAAAATATACAGGACCGAGACACATGGAAGTGAATAAAAGAAAGAGTGAAGAAAAACAATAATTTTAAAATAGTGTACTGTTCTATACGGAGGAAAAGTGGCTACGAGGTTCAATTTTTTTTCCGCCGGAGTTTATACTTTTGTCTTTTCCGCCGGCGCGGCGTTAAGAAAAGTGTTACCTAGCAACATACGAACATATAAGCATTTATGTAATTTTTAACAAATTCATTGTTGGCAGTGTTGACTATGTTACTGTAAAAACAACACATACCTATACATTCTTCTAAACGTAACAAATTAAAAAAACATATGAATTTGAAAATTAGGTGTTTTTGCAGTAATTTACCGACATTTAAAAAAATGGCATATTTTGTTTGGAGGAAAAGTCACTTTTCATGCCTTGCCTTCTATTATCAGACTTACTTCCTTCGGATGTTAAATACGGGTTCGCCAGTTTTCTTTTATATAAAATAATATACTATACTTCCAAATTTTGCAACTATGTCGCAAAAATACTCAATTATTAGAATGAATTTGACAAAGTTGTAGGCATAGTTCTTACTATTTTCACAATAATTAATTTTTAAAACTATTATTGACTGCTTACCTTACAGACGTGTAGGTAACTGGAACTAATTACGTTTTACTGTGAATGGTTGACGATTGAATCTAACAGACTTCAGTAATAATAGTTTACGAATAATTTATACTCTTTTAGAACATGAAACACAACTAAGTAAGTAATTATAGAACACTGTGAGAACGACAAACTGGAGGATTTTTAATAAATCTGAATTTAATAGTAACGGGTTTATTTTATTTTTAATTGGGACGGTTTTTAAAAATCGTCCGTTAGTACCTACGTACGCAAATAACTAAAAAAATACTACGCATATGTAGGGTGTATGTAGTATGTTAGAATAACTTCAAAAACATTTCTTAAATTTAAATTAAGGTTCTTGTTTATTCTTGTTTTGTAATCAATATCATGTATATTTGCTTTCTTTTCTAATGTTTATTTTTGACTTAAATATAACCTTATTAGAACATAACCAATTGTCACTTCACATTTGAATGTTACCAACTCAAATACATTGAATTTTACTATTTTATTCACGCACGCTTTTGCTTATTCTAACACTGTTTTGAACAAATAGAATAGACTTATTATGAACGCAAAATAGAAAAACTAATTTTAATACCATTAATTTAAACTATAAGTTTTGCGATATCTAGTGTCGACCCGTGTTAGCGATCACTAACGCAAATGGTTCGCATTAAGCAACTTTGTCGATAGGTATGTAAAAACAGTTACATAAGTCGATCCTTTGATAATTATAGCCAACATAAGTGTTAGCAAAAATAAAAATCTCGAACCGCCTGCTGTAAGTTCGCAAGAGCAGCAAGCGATTTGAGATTTTTAATTTTGCTAACACTTATGTTGGCTACAATTATCGAAGGATCGACTTATGTAACTGTTTTTACATACCTGTCTACAAAGTTAGCTTAATCATTAATTTAATTTATTTGAATAAATTGTATGTAAACAATTATTTAAATTATTAATATTAGGCTTGGACCGGCCCATTAGAGGTGCCCCTTTCACTTAATTCTGTTGATGTTGCAGAGGTCAAAGATTGCCTTTTAATTAAAAAATTAAAACATTCAAGTAAAAAGTTTTTTTTTAATTTTGACTTTATTTTTGATGCTATCTTTGAGATAACCTTCAGTGACTGCAGTACTACGCTAACCACTGTGTCTCTTTAGACAGACCTTCCAACTCTCCGGCAAAAAGCGGGAGTCTCCCGCATTTTTTACGAACTCCCGTTTACCCGCATCAATAAACGCCCGCAATTTACGAATTGTCACTCTTGAGAGATTTTATGAGGAATTTGATCATAACTTTTTGCTTTCCTACACTATTTCATGAAACTACTCAAAAATGAGGAATTTCTGTAGCAACAAAGGCCTATTAATCTTTCTTTCTTGTATTGGAATTTCACCCGATAGGACCAAAATGAACCATTTTGATCCAAAAATATGACAATTCTCTCCCAGCCGTCACATTTAAGATTCATATGTCTTCCGCATTTTCTCAATGTTGAGTTGGCAGGTCTGTTTAAAAATAATTTTTAATTTGGAATGTGGTATACCCTTTTTTTTTAAAAAAAAATTATTACCCATATGCGCGCCGTGAATATGATGAACAAAAAACTCGTATATCAAAAATGCGCAATAACTATCATTACCTTAAAGAATAGAAATCTGTCGTCATTAGAATATCTTTATTTGCTCATTGTAGGTACATGGTATCCAATTTTCGGCACTTTTGCAAGGTATCTTCCTTATTTTTATGCATAGAGAGTTGGGGTTTTCGCGCAATGTGCTACTTTTTTGTAAAATTAAACATAACGTCAGCAGAATTTTTACAGTCTTTTTGGTTTTGAAGATACAGTGCGTTTTTAAAAATATTGAATTTTCAGGCATCCCTCGTATCCCAGATATATTATTACTTATCAAAAAGGCAAAAACTGTTCCTTATGTAACTTTTTTAAAATAATAATACGGTCTCAGGTCAAAAATTTATCGGACCATACTTTATTTTTTGAAATGGGACGCCCTGTATATTGTGATGTTTACAAGACAGCAACCGGACTATAGTTGTTTAAAAAAATTAATTTTAATGTTTTATGTTTGTTTCATTAGATTATTCTAATTGTGATCTTCTAACATCGCTATAAAAAGAAATGTTATTAATTGTAAAGTCATGAAAATATTCACTATTTACAAACCGTAGTACATGTCGGTGGTTTTGGGTTTAATCTTATTAACGAATAGGTAGATTTAAGATTTATGAACGTTGGACAGGAGGGACTTCATTATTTAACCTGTGTTAGCTGTAAAGTTAAGTGTGGATTCCATATAAAATGAAATAATTTTGGTAGATCTGGAACAAAAAAAATTAATCACAAAAACAGGAATAATAAGTGTTGGGTTTAATGTAAACAGGAAAAATTGATTAAGAAAACAAAAATAACGTTTAGTTGATGCGCTGCTAAGAAAATGGGAAATTTACCTATTATAAAAATTTAGATTTCCACAATGACATTTACGTCATCGCAAGTGGTCATAATTTTAGCAGATTCTGAGAAAGAGGTTTACCAGTCTAAAAGATTTAGCATCATTAAACCATAATAATATTATTCTTTATTTTAATTAAAAATAATGTGGGTTTTCTATAAATACAGTTGACAGAAGCAAACATGCGACCTGGTGGGCAGGTACAATGTCGCTGTGCTCTAAGTTAAGACACTGAGAAACAAATAAGAAGAAAATAAAAGAAGCTTAGGAGCAGAAAACGACAACAAACAAACTTCGCGGCGAGTATACCGCTACTGCAATTTGTATTGTGATTGCTGGATTGCATTCCCGCTATCAATTTTAAATTTGATTGGCATATTTTCCGGGTCAAAGTTTGCTTCTGTGCGCTGTATATATGTATGTAGTTCATTTGAAAAACAAGCTCAAAATTTAAGATTTTCTAAAATTGTATACAAGCAGCCGTTAGTAGGCTATGGCTATAATGACATTTTAACTTATTCATGATAAAATTATTGAATTTCACTCGAAACAAAACAATATTTACCTACCTTACTAAAAATGCAATTTAGAAAAAAATTAAAAAAAGTAAAGAGTTTTCAGAAGTGGTTTGCAATATGACCGCCATTTTTTCGTAAACAAAATCGGCACGCTTTTGATATCATTCTAACAGCGTTCAGAAGAATCTTAAACCTTCTTTGCAAATTACGGAAACTTAATTCGATTACAGCACGAAGCTCCGCTGCAGACCGATACCGCGTTTTATATATCTGGTTTTTTATGAAACCCCACCAGAAAAAGTCTAAAATCGTAATGTGCGAAGATCGAGTGGGCCATCTTACACGTCCGTAGGTGTCAGTCTATCTTTGTGGCTTGACGCATCGTCTTGCTGAAAATATACGGTATTATAAAGTGCCAATGAAATAATTTGCATCAAGAATTTGTAGGTGTCGACGCGCTGTGAGACCTTCTTCCAAAAATGAAAAACGAGACCCCAACCTCAAAGCGTTTTTGTTGTGCCCTCTCAAAAATAAAATGGTAATATTCTGTAGACCAGTTTCTTGTATCCCCGCATCCATCAGACCAGATAACGAGCCTGCCAAGAGATTCATGAGTTTTCATTTGTCGTAATACTATCGGCAAAACTAAATTCGGCGCTTGGTATCGCCGGGTTGTAAATGTTGAACTATGTGGAATTCATATGAGTGATCCATATATTTTTTTCAAAATTCTGTGAAGATCAGATTTGACTACACCAGTTCCTTTCTCTATTTGTTGGCAAGAAGATGAAGGTGTCGCTTCTGCATAGGAAATTGACCTAGCCATAGCGCTCAAAATACGTTACCTACGTAAATATAATTCCTTGGGAATTTTTATTAGATTATATGAAAGAAAATCTTGAAATTTAAGCTTGTTTTTCAAAAGAACTGCATACATGTATACATTTTTGGAAGGTCTTATTCTGAATTTTACGGAGAAAGTTACACGAGGAACAGTTTCACAAACGCACTGTACCTTCAAAACCAAAAGGACTATAAAAATTCTGCTGGCGTTATCTTTAATTTCACAAAAAAGTAGCACACTATCGCGAAAATCGCAACCCTCTATCCTTAAAAATAAGGGAGATACATCGCAAAAGTGCTGAAAATGGAATACACCGTACACGTTTATTTCCCCAGCAACAAAACTCTTGGTAAATTTTCTTGTAATTTGTTCTGGATTTTGTAGGAAGTAAACTTTACTCTGCTTCAAATATTGAAAAGATTTATTTATTCGTATGGTACATTTTCATTGTTGTATTGTGATGTAAGTGTTATGTGTGGTGTCTCAGAAGATCAGTACCTGTATAGTGTTGTGACAAAACCGTGTGCAATTGTGAATTGGTTAGTCTTGGCAAAGCATTTGGAAAATCACTAAAACCTATGAACATGTTAAATAAAAACATTAAATATAACCGCACAGCCATTGCATGACGACATACAATGGATTGAAATTTTGACACAACGTTTTCCAGAATATTTAGTTGTTTCCAAATTTTTGAAAAAAAAAACCTTCGCATTGCATTTAATTTGCTTACTCTTTCTCCACAAACTGTGCAGTTTTGCATTCCATTGATATTCAAATGATCAAAAATGCGAGTTCATTGGTTATTGTTCATATGTACAGTCACTGATAGACACAGCAATGTTATGTCATAGTCGTTTGCTGGTTATTTTTTATTATTTTTAATCTTTTATTTATCAGTGATGCTTTTTATTCGTTATTGGATTATTTTTTTGTTTTTTTTTTTTTTGTTTGTGTTTTTTTTTTTTTTTTTTTTTTTCATTTTCTCATTTTTATATCTTTCATTGAAACGAAGGCCCATTGACACATGTGATATTTAGAAGGTTTTTTAATCTGTTTAATGTTTTGTTGATTTAGATAAATAGTGATTTTAATTAAATATGTATACTATGGTAGAGTGTAATGTTTTGGTTATAAATTTTTTATTTATATTTTTATTATGTAATCTTTATTTTAGTGATGCCATTGCTGCTCTGGCCGTCACTGCCTTTGTCGCTGTCTTTGTCTTTCAAGTTTTCAACCATCAACAAACGTCTCCCAGCATGGAATAAATTTCTTTCCTCTATATCTTATTTCCATGGGCATGGCAACTTGAACAAAAAGTTCACCGTGTTTGTCTGATTCCGATAGTAATTGTCTCTCAAAATTGTCGAGATGTAATAGGAGAAAATGAATTTTGAGGGACATAAATACCCCTATTATCGCGAAAACATCTAACATGTTTGAAACTAAAATACCGTAATGCTCTCCGGGTATTTTCCTAACAATTTTGAGGCCCACGACCCATTTTCGATCTAACGTACGCTAAAATACTCTTGGTATGCTTTTCCTACAATGCCGTATATGCTGACTCTGTTCTCTTTCAACGTGAATTTTTCAAAAACGCATCAAAAACATTGCAGTTTTGCCGAAGAATCACCAATTTTAACAATGTTCAAAAACAGTTGAGCAGGAGGAGAAAAAACGACTAGGTAGAGTTATTATAGACGACATTGGAGATTCTTTTGTTAAAAATGTATATTTATTGCACATAAAATGATCATTTTCGGTTACTTAAATTCTGCCACTTTTACTTCCTGAAGCAAGCTTAAATGCGTTAATCTAGTTAAACCCCTACGAATAGATTCTGGGGAACAACAACTATCAATTTTTCTTGAATATCCCCCATCCCTTTAAAAACTTTAAATTTGTTACACTATGTAATCAACGATAATTTTGTCAATTTTGGCAGAGCGTGCTGGATATAGAGTTTTAGATTTTCCTAACCTTCCATTAGAGTTGAATGCCTTATCAAACGTTTAATGGTGTTTTTGGTGCTACCACAACGTAGCATAAGTACCACGAAGAATACGGAAATATATGTTTCAAATTCAATATCAATTTCACCTTAACTACCCATTTATTTCGAAGTTAATATTTATTTTTTATTTTAAAAACTTTTTGGGAGAATTTTAATAGAATTATTTCTTATATTTTTGTTTCTGTTTTTAAAATTCTTTGAGTGTTAAATTGTTATATGTGGAGTTAAGATTATTTTCTCTCTCAAATACTATAGATATTTTCAGGTATGTTTCTTCTATGTGGAGGTTGAATAACAAAACTACCGGTCTTATTAGTACATAAATGCCAACGTATCGCATACCTATACTTGTGAGGGCTTTATTCTCGTTCGTTAATAATTATCTGTGTGTCTTATAAACGGTGTATCGTAATGAATTGGAAATATTTTAACTGTAGAAAGCTGAGCTCAAAATATTAAGATTTAACCCAAATTACTTAGATAAAATGTGGCTGCTTACTGCGTAACAGGATGTTTTATTTGAAAATTTCGAAACTATTTATACATACTCAGTACTTTAAAACTGTATCTTTGTCATACTTAGAAGGAAGTGTAGGTACGAAACACCTAACTACATTATATCGAATAAAGTTTCTGGTTACTGCCAGAGGCGTACGACACAGGCAAGTAATTTTTGACTTCTCCCAAAATCTACGTCCTGTTGCCTCCGTGGCATTACCATTGGCAATATACCGTAGATCTTCTTGTTTCTAAATTAAAATATGTACTAACAGAATTTGTCTTTTCGTCAGTAGAAAACCCAATGACAAACTGCCACAAAGTCAAAATCATTGAAACAAAACGATTGTGCATTTCTGAAAGAGACTGTTGTTACAATAGTGACTCTGGCTGGGAAGCCTCAATTCTTACAGTCAAAATCATGTTCATGTAATCACAAAACAACAATGATGTTGATAACATTGACTTTTATTAACAATTACTTGAGATGCTGATTATCTCAAAACATTTTGCAAAAACAGTAAGTTGACAACTTTTAGAACCGCCATACACGAGGCGCATTTAGCACTCCGTCCGTCTAAAAAAATCCAGTCGTATCTCCGGAGAACCTCAGAGGTAAATACTACTACAAGGCATACACGGACGATCGTTGCAGTTGAAACGGGCGTCGGCAGTTGGCATGTAGTCTGAGTGGTCGTCGCATCGCGCTCCTATATGAAATCAATGCAACCGCAAAAATGTGGTTGATTCAACCACAACTATCTCAACTGTAAAAATGTGATTAGTGTACAGCGTCTGATAACTTGAATTTGGTACTAGAATACGCATGTACAATTTCGTATGAGCTATCATTAAGTAACACTCTGTATATAGCTAGTATATTAATTTATCATTTATTTACTACTACGTTTTTACAAATAGATACCTTAAAAGCACTTAAACTAATACTAAATTTATCTTTGTTTAGAATGATTCACTGAATTGAAATGTCATAATATAGTAAATACTTATTAGGAATATTTAATAGTGATTTAGAACATAGCACTATAATTTAAAACTTTATAACGAATAATTATGGAAAACAGTGGGAAATCTAAGCTGGAGTATTATAAACAAATCTGAAAAACGGTATAAATCAATGGTTTTAAATTTATAATTTTAGTGAATATTAATTTAATTCTTTCGATGTGTTTTTTTAAATTCAGTTTATATCGTCAAGAATAAAATAATAAAAAAAGAAAAATATATTTACTTGTTATCTAATTTTGACGAATTTTAAATTTATTAGTGTATTAATCGAACATAATTATTTTTTGGAAAACTAGATCGGCAAACAAATATTTTCTGCCGACTTAATGCAAACGCAAAATTGTTGTTTCAGGGCGAGGGTACAACATTATGTATATTTTTTAAGATTCCATTGCATTATTTTAAACGCCGCAATTATTACAATACCTTTTCGATCAATGACTAGGATTTGAGCATTTTGCTCAGTTTAAATAGTTCTGCAATCAGACTCAATTACGGTTTTTATGTGGTTGACGATGGGTTATGAAAATAGTTTAATCCTAAAAAGTGGGAAATTAAATAAAAAAGTCAGTAAAAATATAATTCAAAAGGTTTCTCAATGGGAAAAAAATGAAATTTTGTACCTAAATATAATATTTTATAAAAAAAAATCATAACAATAAACGAGGCAAATAGTCCAGTCAATCTAGACCAAAAAAGGGCAAACAGAAGTACTAAAATACTGGTTTCATTTTTTAGGAAAATGTAGGGGAGAGTCCCCTGAACAAGAAAAAATAAAGTCCCTCCAAATCACGGTGCCGCTGGGGAGATGGCGGACTTTAAATGTTCGTTTTTCTTTAGTTTTTTGCTATTAATTCGAAAACAGTGCTTTACAGTAAAAAAGTTTTTAAGTCCAAAATGAAAGCTTATTAAATTTGCTACAAATTTGGTTATATACATTTTAACGAAAAACTAGTACATCGTTTTCGAGTCACCGGCTTTGGAAAAGTGATTATTTTCACTCATGTTTTTCTTACATTTTTGTCTTCTAAATCCTTACTCATTTATTTTATGACAAAAATGTCATAATAAAAACTTTACAGCATTAAATTCCTTACTAACCGAACAGCTTTCAATTATCACTTGTAAATTACAGAAAAAAAAATACAAAATAAAAGCATGTCAAAAACAAATATACCTAGTATGATTTGTATCATATTTTATCGCAGTTTCACCAAATAGCTGTTACCAACTAACAAATTTAACACAATGTTAATTTGCGGGCGGTCGGATAGAATCCGTATCATATGAAATGTTTTTGAGAGGACTATTATACGACATAAGAGAGCAGGTGTCGGCAGGCTCCACAATACAATACACGCGTTTATATAACCTAAATTATGTTATCTTATCCTTGACTATTTAGACATATGGCAATTAAAAAAATGCTCTTTGTAATAGTTAACGAAAAAATTCGTGTCTCGCAAATCAGTTGAGATTATAAAATAACATTTATGAAACAGTTGGCTGGAAATCCAGGCTTACTCTTGATGTCTTACTGGTGGTTCCATTTTATACCATATGGGCACAGGCAATTATCAAATATCACAATCAAAAATGATCAAAAGTAAATTTTTTCAAATGGCACCTTCTGCTTTTTATGATATACTTACTTTATTCCCCGAGTACTTTCCTCCCCGTGTACTTTTGTCCCCGAAATATTTTCTTCCTCATGAACTTTCCTTCCCGCATACCTTCCTCTCCGAGTACTTTCTTCCCCAAAACACTTTCCTCCTCGTAAACTTTTCTACCCACGTACTTTCCTTCCCAAGTATTTACCCGATTACTTTCTCTCGGCATACTTTCCTCCCCGTGTAATTTCCACCCCGAGTACTTTCCTTCTCGCGTACTTTCTTCCACGCGTACTTTTTCCCGCATACTTTCCTTCCCGCATATTTTCCTCCCCGCTACTTTCTTCCGCGCTCATAAATAAGAAATAACAAAAAAATGTACGATTAAAACAAATTTATCTAAAAGAAGTTTGTTTTTGAAATTTTTATTGAGTGTATTTTTTTTAAATAAATTGTAATAACTGTAACCTACCAACCAACACAGTTTACCCCCGATCACATGAAAACATGTAATTCTTTTAAGAAAAAAATTATAGTAACTGTAACCTACCAACCAACACCGTTCACCCCCGATCACAGCTACCAATCAACACCGTTTACCCCCAATTACATGAAAACAACTTAAATTAATTGAAAGCCGTGTATAGGAGTACATCGGATGTACAGAATTAGTTTATTTACCAGATGGGTGCGCATCTTTGAATAATGTTTCACTCCAAATCACATGAAAACATGTAATTTTTTTAAGAAGAAAATTGTAATAACTGTAACTTACTAACCAATACCGTTCACCGCCGATCACATCTACCAATCAGCAACGTTTACCCTAAACCACATGAAAACGTGTAATTTTTTTAAGAAGAAAATTGTAATAACTGTACAAGAACATTAATCCCGTGCCGAACAAGAGCGAAGAAAATCATTCAAAACTTTAGTGCATGTGACGTTTCTGCCAACATGATAGCCAAGGAAATATTTTTTACCAACGCCATAAAAAAAACCAAGCCGATTGAGCTCTTGGTGGATACGTTAACAAATAAAAGAATAGAGGCATGCACAGCGACAGGAGACGCAGATGGGATGATCGTGAGATGTGTTATTGAAAAGACCACTTCTCACTCCGAAGTAGCAGTAACTTGTGAAGACATAGATTTTCTCATCCTGCTAGTGGCCTTGGCACCATCAAACGTGAATATCTGTTTCATTAAATCATGCAGGAATAACACTGAAAGTAAGACGTACTCAACCCTGTAACTTCCCTTACTTCTCATCCATACTCTTTATCCACAGCTTTTCAGGGTGTCATACCACAAGTGCCATTTTTGGGAAAAGCGTACACTCTATCCTGAAAAGTTTTCAAAAAACTACCAGATGAGACCATGGCAATCGCGGAGGTATTCTACAATCCCTCATCCACCAAGCAGGAGAAGCTATGTTTCTCCTCTACAACGCCCCACCCAACTAAAACGATTTGATATGATAATAATTGCATTTTACTTATGTCAATTTCAACATATTTGTGTACAACAAAATTGAATTTTTTTGAATTAGGCTTTAGATATTTCATTTACCGGTACCCCATCACATTGAAAATAGTTCACAAAATATATTCTACAGATATATAATTACATAACATACGGGACGGAGATGTATATCGAAACAGTAAAAGTTTTACAAGTTTTGTCATTTTAGTAGCCTGCAGATTGATAAATTTTAAATTTTAAAATTATTTTAAATATACAGTATGTCCCAAAAAATGTGGCCCATAAAATGAACGAGTGAAGATCTAGAAGATAATAATATACGAAAAACATAAGTGAAAAACAGTTTTTTTAAAAGTGCCATCTTTCCTGAGCCGGAAGCTTCAAAAACGGTTTAGTTTTTTGTAAAAATGTATATAACCAAACCTCGAACAATCTTATAGCAAATTTAATAGGCTTTCATTTTGTACTGAAAAACTTTTCACTGTAAAGCATCGTTTTGGAGTTAATAGCTATAAACTGAAAAAACGCAAATTTATAGCCCCCATCTCCGCAGCGGCACCGAGATATGGGGGAACTTTATTTTTACTTGTTCATTGGACACCGTCTTACACATTCTTAAAAAAATTGGAACTAGTATTTTCAGTTCCTCTGATATTCCTATTTTGACTGGACTAAAAAACTTTAAGCACGGGATCCCTGTAAAGTTCGGTACGTCTGGTTCTTATTTTTTAGAACATTCGACTTATCAGAAGTGTGAGCATGATGTGCAGCAGTTAAACGGTGTCGCTACCTCATGGATAATTGCCATGTAATTAATTAAAATGAAAATAAATGTTTAGACAACTATAAATAATCTAATGTCAGCTGTGAATTGAGATCAGTGATGTTGTCATCCCCAAGTAACGTATGACCCTCGCATTTTATAGTTAAAGTAATAATTTTGCTGAAATTAGTTTGACATCTCTTTTAGAAATATTTTATTAAAGACAAAATCACAGAAATGTTAGCGTACAATTTTGTTACCTAATCTAAATTAAGCATGTGCATTGTCATTACTATGTATAGAAGTTTGAACTTCATGTATTAATAACTTGCCCGTTCAAATGTGTATAAATGTTTTCTTTCTCATTTAAAACTCCTTTTTAAATTTTAATAGAAAACCAATATTCTCAGATGCTTAGCCTTCAATGAAGGAGATGCGGTAGTAAAAAGGATATTAAAATCCCACGTTAGTTATTCCTGCCAACGTTTCGACCGACTCGTCCTGTCTTGATCAAGGCATTCACATAATTCAAATTGTTTGAAAGCCTTGATAAAGACCGGGCTGATTGGTTAAAACTTTGGCGGGAATAACTAACATGAGCTTTAATGTCCCTTTCATTACCGCACCTTCTTCATGGAGGCTCAACATCTGAGAAACCAATGTTTTCTTTTTCATTTTATATTCTTAATTATTCTTTTTGCTTTTGATGCATCTTCATTAATAATGCCAAACAGGAGTAAGACCATTGTAGTATCTGTAAGTACATTTAATGGTTTTAGTAAATTATCAATACCATAATACTTACAGTCTTACAGATTTAAATGATAATAAAGAAACATTCGAAAGTTTCATTGCTGTTATAGTTAACGGCCTCTTAGATCTTTCCATTATCATAAACAAATAAATTCTTACAGAGTTTCCTCGTTCGTACCAGTTGCAATGATAGCATGCGTCACCAATTTCAGTACTCTTAAAACAATTCAATGCATAACGGTTACTAACGTAATTACTCACCTTTAAAATAATTTCGTTTCCACACCAGCAGTAAATGAATAACTGAGAGAGCATAACAATTAAGTAAGTAAACAACATCAATACTTGAGAATTTATTTTAGATACCTAAAACATATTTAGTAGAAAACTTTACTTTATGTCAGTTTACTCGATACAGAATGCTGAGAAATTATTACATGCAAAAAGACGATAATTTTTAACTAGAAAGTAACATAAAGAGGGGTTGCTGGATGCTTTCGTAAAAGTATAGTGTCTTAATAACTGTGGCCGAAACACCAATAAAACAATCAATAAATTCGTCCAAAATTGGTAGGGCGCCAAACAAGAACACGACGTTAAAATAGCTTCCAGCCCTTGTCCACCAGAAACTAGTGCAGTAGGTACTAACTTTAACTAACCTTAAGGAAGTACCGTCAAAAATATGTAGACTTTACCCAAAACAAAATTTGCACGAAAAGCAATAAAAGGCTTCGTTACAGTACAAATTTTTAAATTAATGTTTCTTACCAGCACTATGTGAAATAGGGTGTTACAAATAACTAGAGCGCTTGACGCAAATTGTGCCAACATTGCAGCACTAAAAATTGATTCCGTATTTTGCACCAATCTAAAATTATTGCCATAGTTTACTCTACGATATTAGTTACTTATTTGACTTACCGTATGATTCCATTGTAATGCTCCGCACATTGCTTCAATATTTTCCGAACAATGTCATCCATTTCTTGATCATCAAACTCATTTGATTCAATACAAATTGATATTTTAATTTTAATAATTTTTTCGCGCAGAATATCTAATTGAGCAGCACTTATTCTCATTAAGCCGTAAATTAAAGTATCTATACATGAATTATTCCATGCAGACACGGCAATGCTGACAATTTGAAACGTGTACATTAGGTACGTATATGAACCTAATTCGAAAGGAAATGGAAATGGTAATGGTTTATTATCTAAAAATCGGATAAATTCCAACCACGCTAGCTGCAAACGGCAGTTAAAATTAGGTACGATTTTGCAATTAGGGTCGAGTACTTAACAGTTTTGCGATGTATTGATCATGCTCAATTGAATCACTAGTAAACAATGTGCTGTTTAAAAAATCTACCATATTAGTAAAAGTATTTCTGTGATATGTTAGCGTTCCTAGTTTAGCAATTAAAGCAGCCATCGTGACCATAACATATAATGTCTGCGACACCTTTTCAAAATCCTTGATATCTGGTGTTACTGCCGTTATCATGGTTATAAGTAGTGTAATGGCGAGAATCCAAGACACTCCACCTCTAATTTTGTAAATCAATGAAGAATGTTGGATTGGCCATATTCCTGACGCTGTAAGCATATTGTACTGTATTCTGAGAGCATCTATGTTAGTGGTTTTGTTCATCTAAAAAAATAAGTACAGTTTTAAGAGTCTTATAGAGAATAGTAAGATTTCATTGCGTGGCTGACGCCTAGTTTTAAATATGTATTATAATCTTACTCTTAACACATGTAATGTATTTATCTAAAATATTCAAATCTTCAATATCACAAATTCTAGTAAAACAATGTGTGGTTCTGCAGAACTATGTTAAAGAATATACATAAAAACATCTACAAAAAACAAAACTTTAATGGAACATGCATGCATGCTTATCACAACTATAGAATTGCTTTTCCATATCTTTTATTTTTCACCGTGACAAGGTCCAGTCGTCTACAAAAAAATGCATTAAACAAGTTGCAATTGGTTGTAAGTGTAACCATTTTACTTTAATGTCATCGTTGTGGAATATTTCTTTATAGGAATGCTAATAAAGCGATGCATACTATCGATCAATTTTAATCTGTCTAAGCACCTCGTGCTGACGATTAGTTCTTGATAGTTCTGCTTCTGTTTTGCCATTGCGATAGAACGCTTTAACTTCCTAATTATGGAGAATTCATATAAAAGAGCATGTTTATAAACATTACTAATGAGAAGTTGTACTATCCCATCCTGGCGTTGTGATAATTTGTCGATTATAATTGTTTGGCTTGTTACCTTCGTTTTAGGTAAAGCGTATTTTTTGTGTAGTTTTACTGTGAAGTAAAATTTTGCTCAATAAATAACGTATCACATTTATTTTTAGGCAAATTTGTTAGTTTGGTATCTGTTTTGCTTTATAATAGCTTTCCCTGAAATTCAATCGCAGTTGTCGACGGTTAAAAATTAGGTTTTTCCGTTCTCATAAACAAAATTCGGCTCCTTTTTTGTTAGTTGATTTATATTGCTTACTTTGTTAAAGCTCTATGCTCGTATTCGAAAATTGTATTGGTAGCGCAGTGTTATCTATAATTACGTACCAGTTGGAGTATTAATTCACAAAAAATTATTACGTTGTTATTTTGTCAACCCTCCGTTTGTTAAGCTTTAAACCCATACTTTCCGCTGACACCATTTGTTGAATTGCATTTTCTAGGATTCCTGTTAAGTTTCGGGTTGGTTTAAGGGATTGAAAAATTAAAATTGGAGAAGCGCTTCAATTAACGCCCGTCAATTAAGCAACTATGTGCTGGTGTTTCTGAATCATGTTCAAAACTTGTCAATCAGAAAGTTTTCGATTGATTTAAATCAAATTTTAGCATCCGCCTAAGTGGACTTATTAGTCTTATTGCAAAAGGCCAACATCAGTTGCATTAAGTTTGGGAACGTAAAACCTCACGGAGCTTGAACAAAGGAGAAGGTGTGAAATGAAGTGTCACAAAGCGACGGAAGAGGTGTGTACAAATGTTCTATTTCTTTTGACGTTTATTGTTTTGTGCTTTTGTTGTTGTTTTTATGTAATAAACTCACGCGGCGATCGATCATGTTTAGGTTTAAGTTTTCACACACGTTTTGGTGCGGGGGCATAATTGTCCGTTTATGTTGTATTGGAGACACTTCAAGTAAATTTGCAAAGCTGAGTGGGGCTTAACAAAAACTCGGTTTTCTTATTTCTATTTATCGCTGATCAGAATAAGAGAGGAAGATATATTGGTATTGCGCCTATCGTGAGTGGCATGAGTTTAGTGACTGTTTAATTAGTGATTATTGCTTTCTATCTTTCTTTGATTTTTTGTTACTTATCTGATTGCTTATTTGTTGACTTTGAAATTTTATTTTTTGAATTATGAATTATTTTTGAAATTAGACGATTCTATACGTGAATTTGTCGTGGAAGCTAAACTGATTTTTACTTCTACCTCCTTTCTATTTTTCTATTTTTCCTTAATTCCTCATTTTTGTGTTGGTTGGATGGCGAGTAGGATATGGGCGTTGGTTTGGGTCACTTTCTACAAATGACGAGGTGAACAATAAGTTTTACTTTTTATTTCTTTTGTTGGTTCTTTTCTTTATTCTGTTATAAGGCGATTAGTTAAGCAAGTTTAGAGAGGGTTACTACTAGACTTACTTCATACTCTTTTCTCTTGTGGGTTCTTTCCTTTCCTATCACGTTTTTAGGGAGGATGGTTAGTTTCGCTTGTGATTGCTTTCACATCATGACATTTTTTTAAAATTTAATTTCTAAATTTTTATTTTTACTCTTATTTCTTTCCTTTACTGATTGGCTTTAAGATTTAGATATGATGTGGAATATTTATTCACTATGTGCAATCCAACCATTGACGAGTTTTATTCTCCTATTATGATCATAAACTTCAATCCAAATGTCGATCCAACAGTACAAAGAACCCTTTTCTTTTAGTAGCTTTCTTACCTCTCGATCCCTTTCTCTTCGGTTTGTTCTCTCTTTTTTTTTGTTGCATTGTTATTCTTTGGATTACTGAATACATACTGGGATTTACTTTCACCCTAACGATTGTTGTCGACTGAAGATTTTCAAGAATACGAAATATATCCACAAAAAGGAAATATGATGGTCATAATCAGCTACTAAGCTGATTTTAATTTATGTGCCTTGCTGTTCGTTATTCAAATGCGCAAAAGCAATTCATTTGCTTTCTGTGGTTAGCAATACTATGCTTCGTTTTTTGTTTTTGAAATGATATCGTAACGGTTAATGAGACTTACTGGACATAAAACATACATCTTCTTTTTATTACTAGTTTTAATATTCTCTCTTCTCTCTATCTCTTTCTCTCTTTTGTTTTCTCTCTTTCTCTCCAAAATCAGATAACAAAGTATGCTTTCTCTTCCATTTCTTTAAGTCTACTTACTTGAATTAATCTTTACGCTTACTTGATCTCTTCATTTTAATTTTTTTTATATTGTTCGTAGTCCGTGTAAAAAGGATATATCGGAACATACGAATTATTGTAAAAGGTGACCAACCAATATTACCAGTCTAAACGGGTTTCATCTTTAAAATAAAGTTAAAATTAGTAGATCCCGTAGAATAACCACAATGCATCAATTTCGTGCGGTACAGTGTGTTTTCTCGTACATGCTAGATTCCAACTTTTTGATTTGTTGACGTTTAATTTTTTGATTTTGAATTTTTTTAGGGTTGGGTTGCATTTGGTTTTTAGAGTTTTTGGCGATGTCTTAAATTTCCATCTTTTTCTTTCGTCCTTCTTCCTTTAATGTTTGGTTGTTTAATTTTGTAAGAGTGTTAGGTTTTTCCTGACGTTCTACCTTGCTTGTGGTAGCACGACTTCGTCAACTTTCTTACAAGTACCGTTTCTTTACTTCTTCATGGTTTGTTTTGGTTCTGCGTTTAGGATAGTTTTTTGGGAGTAACTAACTACTCCCGCAAAATTGTCCTAAAAACGGAGCTAAATGGGAAATAATCACGCAAATGCTGAATATAAATCTGAGTTTTTGGGATTACGACTCCCCCGAAACCCCCTCATAATCGCGAACAATTTTGGTCCTCTCACGAATTCAAGAAATCGATACTTTTCGTGATATGGACCAAAAACTACTCAATTTTTTCAAAGTACGTTTTTCGGGAGCAAAACCGCAGACTCTTTTGAATCCTCTTCACTCGCACTATATTTTTAGTCATGATCACCGACCTCAAAAAATCAATATTCTTCGAGAAATCGAGAAAAAATGCTGTAAGTTTTAAATGAAGAGGAAATGAGGAGGTGAAGTTTAAGGATGTTTTTCGGTTTTTGTTAATAGCTCAAAAACGGTGCGTCGTACGGAATCAGAGCTGACAAAATCCTAAGGTTTCCATAGTAGTTAACCGACTGACGAAGTTAACTGAAGGTGAAAAGACCAGACCTTTGCCAGTTCTTTGGGTGTACAAAGGTTTCTTTTAATAGCAGGGCCCTTTCTGCAGATCCGTAGATAAATTTAATAAACTAAAGATAATCGAGTATCAGGCAAGTTCTCTAATTGGTAAATCAGTATTTGCATATAATAGGATTTTGAAAGATATAATATGGCCATAAATCTAAAAACAAACTTTCCCGCAGAACTTCACATTCCTGATAATAATAAATTCAAAAATAATTTTCCGTAGTTAACGAATTGCATATTTATGCTTTACATGCATCGAAACAAATTTGAAAAACTACTTACTTTTACTTATGTCGGAAAATAAACTAATTGTGAGCAGCAACTGTCATTTCAGAGAATCTTCATTTACAAAAAAAGATATTGAATTCTTTAGTAACTGTGAACGCTACCCTCAAGAACGTACTATGCAATTGAAAAATTATAATTACAGTTTTGCGATGGGAAAGAAAACGTGAAAGAATACGAAATAATAAAAGATTTATTAAACTCACCAACATTGTTTTCAATCAACCAATCTATTTAATGCATAATGATCATCATCAACGATTGGGTCATAAAACCAATTTATTAATCGTAAGTAACAAACTGAACTTTTATAGTATATTTATTAACAAATTTTTTATTTTCTATTATTTTCAGAAACTAACAAATTAAACGAATTTCCAATTTCCAGCTTTTGTTTAGTTTGGTTCAAATAATTTCAATGAACCATTATAATATTGGTGTTTAAACACTGTCAAACCTCGTTGGTAACCTATATGTTTTTTTTTCAATTAGGTTTTATAAAATGGGGACTTATCGACGATTTTCAAACCGAAAACTTTTTTTCACTTTTACCAATGAGCACTTTTCGTTTATGGAGAATAGTTTATAAATATTACTTATGCACATCTTTTTTTAAATAAAAGTTGTTGCTAATATAATTTCTCACAACTTTTGTTTAAACATTTTTTTCAATCCGATCATTAATTACGGCCTTTAACAGAAGGTATAAGACTTTTTGTGTAGGCTTTGCACGCACTTTATACATGCTCATAGACATTTATTTTATTTTTCAGCAAAATGTTTTATGTCCTTGCACGTGTACTTTCTGTACGATTTTATTTGTTTGTTAGTATCGGGACGATGTGGAGTTTTGTGTAGAAATTGTAAAATTTTGTTTAAACACAAAAGGTAAGGGAACAAGAAATTTCTTCTATTGTGATTTACTTGATAAATGTTTGCGTATCGAGTGCGTAGATTATAATATTAAAACGGGGTAAAGACTTGTTTAGAAATAGTGATACCTGCTCAATATTGATTGACAAATCGGGAAGATACCCAACGCATATGAATAAGGTGTACCAAAAATTTCCCCGACATGTAGATGGCTTTCTTAATTTTTTCTTCGCCTGGATTAGTTCCATATCCTCGCATTTCTTGTACAAAGTTCTGTTGGTTCTGGCGTTTTTGGCTATTTTCTTATATTCTTTTTAGTAGATACATTTTTCGTTCCAGTTCTTTACTCCAAGTGTATTTAAGTCCTTTTCCACCTTCTCTAAACAAATTTGTTCTGGTTCTTACTCTTCTTGTCCTCTCTGTTGCTTTCCATTCCATTACTATTCTTATTGCTTTTTTTTGTGCGCCCTCTTTACGTGACCTAATTATTTTATTCTTTGCGATTTGAATATATATATATATATTAGCAACTTTGCCGACAGGTATGTAAAGCATTTACATAGTCGATTCTTCAATAATTATAGCCAACATAACAGTTGGCAAGTATAAAAATTTCGAATCGCTTGCATTAAAGTACGCAAGAGGTTGTACAATATCAAACAAACACTGAGAATCACCCGACAGCTGTTTCGTCCTTTTGGGACTCATCGGGAGTGAGAGAACTCGAGTGTAAGTTCACTATTGTACAAACGCGCGCTGTCGACTATATGCCCTACTGGAGGGATCACAATCTTTAAACGATAAGTTTTTCGACATCTAGTGACGACTGGTGAAAGCGTTCACGTAATGTAAATGTAAAATGTTTAAAAATTTCGAATCGCCTGCAGTAAAGTGATCCCTCCAGTAGGGCATATAGTCGACAGCGCGCGTTTGTACAATAGTGAACTTACACTCGAGTTTTCTCACTCCCGATGAGTCCCAAAAGGACGAAACAGCTGTCCGGTGATTCTCAGTGTTTGTTTGCTATTGTACAACTTCTTGCGTACTTTCCTTCAGGCGATTCGAAATTTTTATATTTGCCAACTGTTATGTTCGCTCGTTGATTGAAATATTGGTAAAGATAGTCAACCGCTTGTATTTGCTTGTATCACGGATGCAATTCACATATGCATGTTGGGTTGCGTTTTGTTTACTTTTTCACCTGTACTGAAGCGCTAAGTTATAATGTGTACGATTCTTGAAATAGAATAGTTCAATTTATTCCACCGTTGTAAAAATGGCGCAACATACAATCCGTAAAATTTACTTTTGTCAATACAATGTTGCAACGTTTTCAAATATTTAGTAAACGTATTAACTAGTAATTAAAAGTGACGAATTTTTCATTTATGAATAATAATACATATCTTGGATTTTAATGACAATGTTTTTTTAATAATTTACTAAAATACATGCGAAGCGTTATTTGTTAAAACAGTTTGGTTTGGTCGGTGTTAGATAAATAAGAAACAATTATTTTACAAATTATGCTTGCACTTTATTTTTTTAACTTGCAAATAATAATGTTGACATTTGTTTGTCATTTAATAACTTCGTTAGGAATAAAGTAGAACATACTGGGAGAAATACCACTAGAGTTCAGAAACGCAAAATTATTGGTTTTTTGTATCTACTTGTTTTTACGTGTTCAGTTGAAAAGGATTTTAAATAAAAATTGGTTTTCAAATTTTTCAATTCAAAAGGCAACAAGTTACCGTGTTTTTAGGGAAAGTGGGTTCCACTAGACCTTCAAATTTAAATTCACTTGGTAATAAAACCTATTCCTATTACTTCTAAAAATAAAAGTACTAGATTTTAGCTTGAGGTGTGTTGTCTCCCCGACGCGGTGCGGATAATACGTGTATAATACACTATTCTTTTCTGTGACGAAATAAATGACGATTTAATATTGAAAAATCATATTACAATAGAATTAGAAAATTATTGAGGGAAATTTGGTGTTAAAAATAGTACTCACTTTTTCCCGAGGGAAAAAAATAATTTACGAAAAGTGACACTTTGTTATCTGTTAGTAGAGATAAAAAGTTAGGATTTTACTCTTTGAAACTGTATCAAAATATCATGGTTTCGAATTAAAATAGTTTAATTAAAGTAAAAATAGCTCATTAATTATAAACATTGTTTCAAAAATTACAATTCCAACTGATCTAAAATAATAGTAATAATTTACAAACAATTTACACATAAATAATAACGTACCTAATACAATGCTATACATAAAACATATCCAAACATTTACACTTATTTATGCAGATAATATTCTTATTTTACGGTGTGGTTTTGTGACATCACTGTAATTATAGCTATTAGAAATATGTTTATTAGCCTCCCACTTTAAGGTTCGATATAGTTTTATTTTAACCAACTGATCGATAATTAACAGTTTATGAGTGTCGCATTCTCTGAACCATGAATTCACACTGCTGTTGAGACATTTTTATACGGAGTTTAATTTTTTCCAATAAACCATAATCTGTTTTAAAAAAGATGAAATTCTTCAGTAAAAAGTTTCAATAAAAAACACAAATTTTGAGAATTCGGGTGATGGTCTGTGTAAGTATTTAATTCCATCAGATTTGCTGTAATCTTTATATAGAATTAATGATTCGTTCACATTGAAAACACTTGAGTCGTTAACTGTTAGCATTTCCTATAAGTACACCTAAAGTTGATATTGAAACAAATGTATTACGAGGAGTCTTCCGGATTATCGTTTATGAGTCACATTCCTTATCGGCTTAGTCAGAAATTCTACAATTGCATACTTTAGCAACACCTTTAGTAAATGAGTAGGCTTGTTATAATATTGTTTAGATGCAAACAGTTGAGTACGTTAGATTGTAATATAAGAAAATTCAACATTCGTTCCAACATAAAAGGGATAGCGTTTCTATGTTAAAAATTTTAATTTCAATGACCAAAATTTAGAAATTTACTTGCGTAAGCCTAATAGATTTTAAAACATTTTCAACGGATAAACGATGTTAATGTAATAAATATATGAGTATGGAATTTTCAAAAGTATTTAAAGAAATTGTTTTTTTGGGAGAACGTTTTTCAACGATTTCTTTACGAAATTAATACTTTTAAATCTGCAGGTTTTTTTCATAATAATAAACTTTATTCACATGTGTATGTATACAATCTTTGTACATATATGTGTTTGTCATGATGGTATAACCATTGTTATAACCTTACGTAAGAAAGATACAAATAAATATTATTACATTGAACAATTAACAGACAATAGAAAAAAATATATAACAAAGGACACACATTTAATTAGTACGTCGACAAAAATCAATAAATTCTTGTATATTGTAGAACGCATGTTTTTGTTTGTTTGTCAACATTGACTCAATGCACCAATATTTCAATCAACGGCATGATGCATTGGCAACAATGTCGTGCCTTAGCATAAACTATCAGCAAAATTACAGTTTTCTATTTCACATTTATCGGCAATACTGTTCTGTAAATTCTACAATACAATTGACGTATTTTCTTAGCACAAAGCGATACTACCGACCTCTGATGTTTAGAACAAATTTCGGGGTCGCATAATCCCGTAAGGTTGACTATCTTTACCAATATTTCAATCAACGGTTGGCTATAATTATTGATGAATCGACTATGTAACTGCTTTACATACCTGTCGGCAAAGTTGCTAACATTTACGTACGTGAACGCTTTCACGAGTCGACACTAGATGTCGAAAAACTTATCGTTTATATATACCGTGTGTAAAAGCCAAATGGAATAAATTCATTATTTCTCTTACTGTACATATTTTTGAAAAAACCCGAAACACTTCAAACTTAAATCATAAAATGACATTCTATCACGTGAAATTTTCATCCCTACCATCAACCCCCTTCGAATGCAGGTGCAACCCCTAATTTTTTAATGGGAAGTATAGGCTTGTGATACATCGTTTGAAAGGTCTCTTCTTTCCCTGTACAAAAGTGTTATCTGTTTTCATTTTATTGCAGGAATTAAAAAAAAATTATGATTATACCGAAATTTGCTATAATACAACAATAAACGAGAATGTAATTAAACAAAGAAAATAAAAATAAAAGTCAATGAAGTAGATGTTCAAAATGCTCCCCGCGAACTTCTTGGCAGCATCTAATCTTAAATAAAATGTCTTCTCACCTTGCTTAGCATATCAGGCGTGACCAACGAAATCGCGAGCGTTATTCGTTGTCTTAAGTCATCTAGATCAAGCGGTTTAGTTTGGTAAACAACATTCTTCACATATCCCCATAAAAGGAAATCTAATGGGGTAAGATCAGGAGATAGTGCTGGCCATTCTAAATCATAATTTTTTTTTAATTCCTGCAATAAAATGAAAACAGATAACACTTTTGTACAGGGAAAGAAGAGACCTTTCAAACGATGTATCACAAGCCTATACTTCCCATTAAAAAAATTAGGGGTTGCACCTGTCATTCGAAGGGGTTGATGGTAGGGATGAAAATTTCACGTGATAGAATGTCATTTTATGATTTAAGTTTGACGTGTTTCGGGTTTTTTCAAAATATGTACAGTAAGAGAAATAATGAATTTATTCCATTTGGCTTTTACACACTGTATATTTAGAGCACTCATACAGGAATAAGTGTTTGAGCGTCATCAGCTAAAAAAGGTATTTACAGTGCGTTTCCATCTGAATATTGTGCTAATATTCGATAGATACCGCCAGGTGATTGAAACGTAAACTTCAAAATCAGTAAAAACAATGTTCAATAGTATACATAACCGTCTTAAAACGTCAATACAACATGCTACCACAAAAGCGTCACTAATATACATTACCACTGATACACTGTCGACTGTAGAGCGTCATTCAAATAAACACTCTTGTAACATATAATCATTAAAGCGTCGGTAGTGTTGCCAGATTTTTATGTAGTATACATTGTTTACGAACGCACACTATATCGCTCATTAATTTTCCTTATTTGTATTGCCGAGAAGAATTGTAGTAGATGATTCTTTAACGTGGTCTTTTTAACGATTTCATGATATCCAGCCTACGTTGTCAAATACAAAAGCAGACAGTTAGAACTATTCCCGAGACTATTCCACATGGTAATATTACCATACTGACTTATCAAAAAAACATGTCAACAAAAAAAAGAAATGATAATATCAGGATATTTTTAAGACAAACAGACCCAAAAAAATATTTTCCACCACTCTAATTGTATACCCGATATTGACATTGCGTTATTATTTTTGTACTTTAGCTTCACCACAATTTATATATTTTATCAATGTAAAAACATTGGCAAAAGATTCGCACGGGTGACAGATTTATGGAATTGTAATGTTTGAACTTTTCTTTAACAATTCAATTGCTATAAAATTCGTTTAATCGACAACAGTTATGCATTAACCCAGAAGGTGTTAAGACATTCAGATATGCAGTACTATACAGCCGATGGATGGGAACGTGTTGGTGAAAATAAAACAATTTGAATGATACATGTATGCTCAGAGTTATTAAGGTGTTACAACACTTTCTAAAGTCAGATTTGGTAGCGACTGAAGAAACCGTCATCAGGATGGACAATAATGGGAAGGTTTTGACATCTAATATAAATATGAATCATTTCACGAATTTATTCATGTTTGTAAAAGACACTACTTTTTGGGACATGTGGTTCTTTGATGTCATAGGAATTACTGATCCGATTCTAAGGAACCCATTTGGAAATGACATTAGCCGTGAAAGAGATGTTCCTAAAAACAGAAATCCAGGAAAGAAGGCACTAAGTGCATCTTCTGTGAATCAAAGGACATTCTCCACTATCGAAAATTTGTGAAGTTGAAAACAAAAATTAGAATTAACTACCAATGACAATTGGGATGTCACGCAGGGGAAAAAATATCCACTAAAAATGTACAATTTTAATGTTGTCATAGTGTTACTGTCGAATATCAGATTCTGATTGATTTTAACACGTGGTGTAAAATTACCTTTATAACACCTTTTAAAGCCGGCCTTGGATAATTTTAGCAGATAATAGAAAAGGTCAAGTACATTTCTCAGCGACATAGAGCCGTACAACAAAAGTTAGAGAAGTACATATTTTATGCGCCAATGTTTAAAAAGAACAAAAGTGTCCTTACATAATTGCCTAGAACTTTGCTCATTTTAACAGAATTTATTTTTTCAACACATATGCGAATTAGGTTGCACGAATTTGGGGCTCTTTTCGACATTAAGATAGCTTAGCCCTGATAAAAAAGCTTATCCCTGATAAGCTTTCTTATCCCTGATAAGCTTTCTGCTTTCTGTGTGTAGAAAAGAATAATAAAGAAGAAAATTACAGACGGAAATGTTTAGTGTTTGGGATGAATTGTAGTCTTTTTTTTCTTGGGTGCTTATTAAACATCACCTCGAGTTAAGTTCAGTTGAGAAAAATGTCTATTTTAACATGAAACAATAACAAAATTATTAAAGAGTCTTTACGTGGATAACTGGGTACAACCTTAAATAATGAAGATACATTGTTTAAGGTTAAGTGTTCTTGAGTCAGTCTTGCGAAAGGTTTTGCCAGAATCTTTGACATTTAAAATTTATAAACGTTATTTAGGATTGTGAATTTCTCAGACATACGTATCTAATAAAGTTTCAGAAGTAGTGCTTCCTATGCACTAGGTATTTGTTAGAAACGATGGAATGTGGGATTCTGATTGTGACGTTGTTGACCGATCTTCTTTCACCCGAAGAGTGGCGTATAAACAAATGTTAAGAAAAGGGTTCGGAGTCCGTTTCCGTGTCGAATATTTAGGTCAACTAAGATTAACTTATTATAATCTAGTCGAGAAGTGAGTTTTCTGCGAAAAATAGTTCTGATAGTGGTAAAATATGAACGATAGCTCGATTAAAAACTCCATTCTGAGAAAAGCGTTTTAAGATTTTTTCTGCCGACGAATATTGCAATATTGTTATTAACAAAAAACTGAAAAAAAATAAGCCGCTCAGCATCGTGGCAATAACTTCAAACTATAAGAGATACCTGAAATCTCAAAATGATTCTGAAAGAGGAGGAAATTTCCTATAAACTCTCGAAACTGTAGCTCCATTATTTATAATTTTAATTTAACGCTGAAAATAAGGTTCTGCGTGACCGTTTCAGCATACGCGCGTCGCTTCTAAATACAGTACAGCACATGTAACAATTTTTTATAGTATTAAATATTATTTTAAAAATTGAAAAAATCATGTGTCATCTCGACACTTGGAAGAATACGGTTCTGTTAGAAAATAATTTTATTTCAATTTTTCACTGAGTTATGCAATTGTTAATTAACTAATTTTTATCGGACTTTCGTTTTTATTAAAAACCCGATAAATGTTTAAATAATTGCTCTATAAATTTTTTGCTTCTTTGAGCACTTCTTTTATACAGGGTATCCGGAAATTATGAGCAAAAAACTCAATGGGTGATTCTACTTGAAAAATTAATGCCACAAGTTTCTATAACATTTTTTTGAAAAATCCAAATTAACCGAGTTACACGGCCTCAAAGCTTGATTTTGTAAATCGAGCTTTTCTAATAAAATTTTTCTCGTGTACCGATTCTCTTCAAATTTGGCACACTTACCAATAATGTTCGTTTGTATTTTTGTTCTCAATTTGACGTAAATTCCCCAAAAATAAAGGGCTTAAACTGATATTGTTGGAAATACATACTATTTAATGAGATAATCTGTTTTAATAAATAACTACAATTGACAACAGTTTAATACATACAAATTTAATTGTTTATTACGTTAACAAATTGTTATAAACAATTATAATTTTTAAATTTTATTTGAAAGTACAAAAATTACAATAACAACCATGTATAACAAAGTGTTAAAAAAGGTTTTTTTTATAGCGTTTTGAAAAAATAGTGATACTAAAACTATAGATATTGCACAATTTGTCAAGTTATAAATTGTTATAACTTTTGAACTATTAAAGATACGGTATTTGAGAATCAAGACGAATTTTTAAAGCATTGATCGATCATTCATATGAAAGATTGCATTTTTTTCAAAACGCCATAAAAAAATAGTAAACAAACTTATTGAATACTTTGTTATACATGGTTGTTCTTTTAAATTTTTGTACTTTCAGAAAAAAAATATAATGAAAATTCATATTCGTTTATAATAATTTGTTAACGTAATAAACAATTAAATTGTTGATAAAAAAATTAATTACGTTGAAAACAGTCAATTACAATTTAAAAAATAATTTCTATTTATTTATATGTCCAAAAATAAAAAAACGATTATAAACAATTAAAAATTTTTTTTTAAGAAAATTTTTGTGATCATTAATCATGTTTTTAATAAAAACGAATGTCAGATAAAAACTAGTTAATTAACAATTGCATAACTCTGTGAAAAATTGAGATAATATTTTTTTTACAACGGAACCGTATTCTTTCAAGTGTCTAGATGACACCTGAATTTTTTCAATATTTTAAATAATAATTAATACTATAAAAAAATTGTTACATGTGGTGTATTGTATGTATTTAGAAGCGGCACGCTTATGCTGAAACGGTCGCGCGGAACCTTATTTTCAGCGTTAAATTAAAATTATATATAATAGAGCTACAGTTTCGGGTGTTGGAGGTTGTTTATAGGAAATTTCCTTCTCTTTCAGAATATTGTTTGAGATTTCCGCTATCTCTTATAGTTTTTGAGTTATTGCCACGATGCTCAGCCGCCTATTATTTTTTAGTTTTTTGTTAATAACAATTGTAATTTTCATTGGCAGAAAAATCCTAAAAATTCTTTTCTCAGAATAACATTCCGAATCGAATGAGCTATCGTTCATAATTTTACGACTATCAGAACTATTTTTCGCAGAAAACTCACTTCTCGACTAGACTATTAGAGAGTTTTCAACATCACCACATCATTACCATCACATCCTCACCATCATCATCATCATATCATCACCATCATCACATCACCACCATCATCACATCATCACCTAATCTCTATCATAACCATCATCACTCTAAACATCATTATCACCATCACAGAAAATGATAGCTAGGCTTAAGTTAAGAAATGAGAAAGTATTGGAGAACGGAAGAAAAGCGAATGTGCAGAATGTGTGACGAAGGCTGGTAAAACATAGAACGTCTGTTGGTAAGGAGCAGTGAAGTAAGAATGGAAGAAAGACTTTACTGGGTGAGAATGGTGAAGGGGCAGAATGGATAAGGAAAGTGGTAGAAAGAAGGAGATGGCTAGAAGAAAGAAAAGATATTTGTTAAAGTTAGAATAAAATTTATGGGTAATCTACTTCTTTATGTTTAACTTCGTGTAGGTTTCCTTACTCAGAAGACCTTCTATATGAATGGGATAGTAACAAGAGAACGGCTATTCTATTCGTCGACTTTTCGGCAACTTTGTTGTGTTGTCTTCATCAGGACGTAAAATAAAGTTCTTTTTTAGTTATTTTTGTTTTATGCTGATGAGGACAACACTACTAAGTTGCCGAAACGTCGGCGAATAGAATAGCCGTACTTTTGTTACTATAGAAGACCTTTTGAGTAAGGAAACCTACACGAAGTTAGAATAAAAATTTGAAAAAGAGAGGTTAGTGAAATTTTGATGTTCAAATGTTTATTTTATTATTATTTTTAATGTCATGTTATACACGGAGTCTGTAAAAATCTTTACACACGCCTACCATATATTCCTTAGACTAAAATAAGCCGATTTAAGTAAACTTACCTTAGTCTAAAATCGCTTAGTTTAGGCGTTATGCGTCCTTGAAGTTAAAATTTTGAAATCGTTTTTTATTATAAATTTAAAACAGCTTATACGATTTTAATAAGAGTTGGCATGGTTAGCTAGTATTATTGGACGAATGTATTGAGAAAATTTCTAGAAACTAATATCGGAAGTAAACGAAACACGCATGACCATTGTGAAAATTAATATAATTTTTCCAAATAAGTTTTTGTTCAAAATTTTATAACTTGTAAAAGCAAACCCATTGTTTGCAAAACGTCGTTATCATTAATATAATTATGTTATAAGTAAAAACTTAAGAAGAGTGTTGCATTGATGCAACAAATTTTCTTAAAGAAAATTTTTCAGTTGTTTCTTTTCACCATTTCAAAATACTAAAAATAATACAAATAACAACTATTCCATTTCTATTTTCCATAAAAAATTATTAATAATATTCGTACGAAGAATGTTACAAACCTCTGCATTTGCAAGCATGGTCAGCTAGCAAAGCAATGAATCAGGTAACAGCGAACCTATTGTTAAACAGTCTTTCCAGTATTTTTCGAATTTTAAGTTTTGATTTATTTTTTAAATTCACTTGAGTTTTGATTAATGATAATTCCATAACCAGGGGAACAATTCAAGAAATTTTTTGTGCACGTAGATAGTGTTTTAGGTAGATTTGAATTCTAGAAAGAAAAATACATAATCCTATTTGAAATTCCTCCTCCTCAAAATTGAGGAGAGGGTGAATTCTAAAAAAATTTGGTTAAATAAGTCCTCCCATCTCTCTATTACTCTTAGCAAATTTCATGAAAATATATTAAACCGTTCACAATATATTGTCTTGTAATACTTTAAAAAACTCACCCCGTATAGTACAACTTTTAATTTTTTTCTACAATTATTTTTTCCGCTTTCTGTAACCAAATTATTTGTCTCAAATCTTTAAGAGTAAAATATTTTAAAAACTACTTGTACGATTAGCATACAATTTGTTATGCGACGGTTTCCAAACCCAAAATTTTAAAATCTTTTTTTTACTTTTCCGGCGAATAAGTTAGTCCTTTACCTATAATCAAGCAAAAGAAATATTTGTCTGATGGCATTTTATTTTTCAACTAAAATGCTATATGTCGCCGCACACTTTTGGTACTCACATACTTTTGTTAGTATCAAAACCATGTGGAGTTCTGTGCAAAACGCTGGTTTTGCTTCTCAATCAATTTTGGAAAAATTCTGTACCGCAAAACATTGTCAAAACAAGTCGTTGAATATGACATTCGATATCAAAGGCTCAAAGGATTTCGAAAAGTTGAAAATGCGAATTTTTTGGGTCACGATTCTTTTCTTTTCTTTTCTCTCAATCTCTTCTGATACGCTTTGTATTCATACATGATACGGCAATATGACACTCATTATGCAAAATATTTTTTTAATGGAATTCCTTAATATAGTACATTTGTTACTCAATAGAACGAAAATGGTGCTTTCTAGATACGTTAAAATCACTTCTTTCACATGTTTGAATTACCTTTGATTCCCTTAGCCTCGCTTATACTAGCTTTTTTAATTCAACATACTTGTAAAGATAGGGACGCAAAAGGACCAGCGCCATGTGGTGGACGCATGTTTGCGACTGCCAGTGACAATCACGCGACAGTAATTGTAACAGTATCTCAAAAATCAATCATACAAAAATTGTAATGGACAAAAATTGTTGAAAATGTTATTCTCTATAACTTTTATTTGAATTTTTTAAACAATTTTGATACTCTTTCACACATTTATTAGTACAGAAACACTCTGGAGTTCTGCGTAAAAATAGTAAATAGTTTAAGATATTCTCTGAAGACAGTTTTTAGATAAAGCTAATGATTCACAAGCTTTGTTCGAACAATTTTGATCTGTCAAGCAATTACCAAAATATAGCATTTACGTGGCTTCTGTTTAACAATAACACCAAAAAGTTATAATTGTATATAAAAAGTTATTGTAAATAAAAGTTGCAGCAGAAGTTCAATATCTACTTCGGCATTAAAGTTCTTTTTCATGACTTACTTGTTCACTGAAAAGTTTCCTGAAAAGTAAAAGTGTGTTTAGCTTGACTAGCTTGATTAGATGTCCCTGTGAAACTAACACTGAGTACTCCTAAATCACCAACATACTACTTAGCTAAGTACTCGGCATCTCTAGTTCAACCACATACAGGGTGTCTAATGAATGAGCCATACTGCAGGGGGAGATTCGTTGGGCAAAAATGTGACGATTTAACGTAATTTACCTTAGTACAATTTTGCTCCGTTAAGCAAGTTATAAGACTTTGAAAACAGTTTTTTATTTCAATTTCAATATGTTATCCATTATGCACTAAAACCAGAGGGCGTCACTATGACCAAGGATGTTTACTGCCGCGCCCAATCCATCGTTCAACGATGAACGATGATTAACGAACGATTAACGGTGAATGGTGAACGATGAACAATGAACGTTGAACGATGAAGGACGAACGATGATGAATGGTAAACGTTCAAGATCGATGAACGACGAACGATGATGAACAATGAACGATGATGAACTATGAAAGATGAACGATGATGAATGGTGAACGATCAAGATCGATGAACGATGAACGATGATGAACAACGAACGATGAACGATAAGCGAGGAATGATGAACGATGAACGTTGAACGATAAAAAATGAACGATGATGAATAGTGAACGATCAAGATCGATGAACGATGATGAACAATGAATGATGATGAACGGTGAACGATGAACGATAAACGATGAACGATGAACGGTGAACAATGAACGTTGAACGATGAACGATAAACGATGAACGATGAACGATGAAGGATGAACGATGATGAATGGTGAACGTTCAAGATCGATGAACGATGAACGATGATGAACAATGAACGATGATGAACGATGAAAGATGAACGATGATGAATGGTGAACGATCAAGATCGATGAACGATGAACGATGATGAACAACGAACGATGAACGATAAGCGAGGAATGATGAACGATGAACGTTGAACGATAAAAAATGAACGATGATGAATAGTGAACGATCAAGATCGATGAACGATGATGAACAATGAATGATGATGAACGGTGAACGATGAACGATAAACGATGAATGATGAACGGTGAACAATGAACGTTGAACGATGAACGATAAACGATGAACGATGAACGATGAACGATGAACGATGAACGATGAACGATGAACGATGAACGATGAACGATGAACGATGAACGATGAACGATGAACGATGAACGATGAACGATGAACGATGAACGATGAACGATGAACGATGAACGATGAACGATGAACGATGAACGATGAACGATGAACGATAAACGATGAACGATGAACGATGAACGATGAACGATGAACGATGAACGATGAACGATGAACGATGAACGATGAACGATGAACGATGAACGATGAACGATGAACGATGAACGATGAACGATGAACGATGAACGATGAACGATGAACGATGAACGATGAACGATGAACGATGAACGATGAACGATGAACGATGAACGATGAACGATGAACGATGAACGATGAACGATGAACGATGAACGATGAACGATGAACGATGAACGATGAACGATGAACGATGAACGATGAACGATGAACGATGAACGATGAACGATGAACGATGAACGATGAACGATGAACGATGAACGATGAACGATGAACGATGAACGATGAACGATGAACGATGAACGATGAACGATGAACGATGAACGATGAACGATGAACGATGAACGATGAACGATGAACGATGAACGATGAACGATGATGAACAATGACCGATGATGAACGATGAACGATGACGTCCTTATAAGGTTTGACGTGGTCTCGTTGTTTACCAAAGTGCAACTGAACGTACCTTCCCTACTGACACCAGCAAGTTTTTCAAAGTCTGTCTCACCGGGAGCTATTTTGTTTGAGAAAGAGAGTTTTTCGAAAAAGTGGATGGAGCGGTAATTAAAGTCCACTGAGTCCAGTGATTGTCAATTTCTTAATTGAGAATTTTGAGAAAAAACTCATCGAGACCGCGGAATACAAACCAATGATATAGTTCCGCACGTTGATGTTTAAAAACACGGCATAGAGAAGCTTAACCAGTTTTATTGACACTTGAACAGTCAACACTCTAGTATCCAGTACACTATGGAGACAGAACATGAACAACAACTGGCCTTCTTGAATGTGTTGATGAACAAACTAAGTCACACAGTGTACAGGTACCTGCATGCCTTATTAAACCACTATCCAGGCCATAAGTACAGAATAATCAAGACCCTGACTGAATGAGTTCGAAGAAATCTTCAGGCGGAACATAATTACTTAAAAACTGCCTTTGAGGCTAACTGGTACATTAGGAAAGAGATCAAAAAATCAATGAGGTCCAAAAGATTAAGAACACCGAAATCAGAGAGTCAATTTACCACCCACGAATGTCTACCATACAAATCCAACGTGATCGACCGTATAGACAAAATTCTAAAGAAGCACGACATCAAAACTATCTTCAAACCAACCAAGAAGATTCAGCAGACTATCAAATCAAAAAAAGACGAAAAAGAACTTCTTTTAGCAGCAGGAGTTTACCGAATAATTTACTATTGTGTACAAGTTTACATACGAACCATCAAGAGATCGATGGAAACTAATCTTAATGAACATCGAGCGAACTTTCGTTTGGGACACACCGACAAATTAGCGTTAGCTTTTAAATCCGAATGTAGACAATACTAGTTCAAAAACACACCGCGAAAGCCAAAACCAGTTTGTAAATTTTAACAAACATTGTTTAACAGAAAAGTTTCCAATGTCTACCACAATTGGTAATAAAAAATGTTTAATGGGCGTAATTATTAAAGTTAATTAAAAAAAATGACATACTCAAATGTAACAGACAATACTCAATGCAAAGATTTCCAATCTCCAATTGGAGTTCAAAAGTATTAGTATATTATCTAACACGGAGGAAAAGTGATACTCTAAATAGCATCTGTTCTAAGTGGGCTTGCAATAAATGGGAAGCCATGAAAAGTAACCTTTCCTCTAAAGTATGGTATTCGTCCTTGAAATGTCAGAAAAACAATGCAAAAATATCGAATGTTCGATTTAATATATTTTTATTCCACATCTTATTTATAATTCCGCAGATCTGATTAGATTTTGGGCATATTCTATGTAGCCAAAAGCGCCATTAACCTACACAGATTGTCGAATTTCTTCAATATTTAGAAAAATATTAATGTTACACATTGAGATAATACAATCACGTGATAATAATTATTATAACAATAGCTCCACCAATATCAATTTTACACAAAAGTTGAGGGAGAAAAGTTGTTGGAAATTCTATTGTCTATAGCTTTTGTTTGAACCATTTTTTTCTAAAACGCAATTTTATTTTTGCTTAACAGGGCAATGTGGAGTTCTGCAGTAAATGCTTGCTTTTATTTTGTTTACGTTTGGATTAGTAAATAATTTAAGATAAAATTGTAAATCAAATTTTATCAACATCAGTTTAAAAAAGTTTGTTGTCCATGCCACTACTACTACAGTTAATTTGAAACTTCACATTAGCCGAAGTTACTCATCAGAAGATGTTAAATATGATTTAAAGATTAAGTTGAACAAACAATGAAGTCTTAAACGCGATATAATATAAGTTGTAATAAAAGTATACTAAAGACTGTTGCCAAATTGTGCTGACGAAAATTTATCAGGGGCAAACAAAGTTATACTCAATATCGCAAACGCGGGCAGCGCTCATAGCGGTCAACCCGGTGTACTGCAAATATACGAGTAGAGTATAACTTTTGATAAAAAGTCATCATTGAAGCGCTCAACGAAAAGTTACCAAAAGTGTGTCTGCATCATAAACACCCTACAGAACAAATTTCAATGGAAAGTGCATGGAGCGTCAGTATACTGGCGCTCTATGCACATTGACGCTCTAGTGAATATATATATATATATATATATATATATATATATATATATATTATGTATATATATATATTTGTAATAAAAAATCTTTGGGGTTTAAACACGTGTAATAATTATTAAATAATTATAACGTTTCGCCACGCTAACACGCAGCTTTTGCAAGTAATTAATAAATAACAATTTTAGTTTCTATGCGATTTTGACCTTGAACGTGTCGCTGGACCAGAGTAACCAATAGCATTACGTATCGGTATCATGGTAATGTTGCTTTGTATATTTTGTTGTACTACTTGTTGGATATTTGGAGATCTTCTATCCTGAGGTAAAGTTAATAACGGTTTCCAAGTGTTAGGTAAACCTTTTCCATCATCTCGTTTATTAATGCAACTAGGACGTCTTTCTATCTGGATTTGTTCTCTAACGAGGCGATTACATATATATTTTTCTCTTCCTAGCATTCTTGTATTTTCAAAATCGATTTTATGTCCTGTTTGGTGATGATGTTCAGCTAGAGAATAAGTTAAACATGCTTTTCGGACTGCTAGTTTCTGTTCTTCTCTTTTCGCAGAAATACGTCGATTGGTTTGTCCAACGTAAGAGATGTTACATCCTCCGCAAGGAATTTCGTAAATGCCTTGATCTTCTAAAGGAATAATATCTTTAGGGGAACGGAGGAAAGACTTAACTTTATTAACAGGTACAGAAACTACTCGTATGTTGTGTTTCTTTTAGAATGTTACTTATCTTCTCTGTAGTACCTTTGAATTACGGGATTGATACAGTAAACGTACTCTTATCGTTAACTTCGTCGTCACTTCTTTGTTTCATCCTTTTCGCTTTCATAACATGATGACGTGAAAAACCATTTTGTTCAAAAGCTTGATTCAGAAGATTCATTTCTTCGTGTACATGCTCGCTGTCTGTTAGTCTAGCAGATCTAATTAATTAGGTTTTTAAAACAGAATTTAAATGTTGTGGATGATGACGTGAATTAGCATATAGGTATCTATTGGTATGAGTTTGTTTTCTATACACTGTATGTCCTAAAGTTCCGTCTGGTTTCCTAATTAGTAACACGTCAAGAAAAGGTTTTCCGTTAACTTCTACTTTGGTAGTAAATTTAATTTGTGGGTGAATATTATTTAAATAATTTAAAAAGCTAGTAATGCTTCATTACCATGTGGCCATATGGAGAAGATATCATCAACATATCGTAACCAAAGTTCTGGTTTGTTGGAAGATTTTTGAATTGCATTTGTTTCAAAGTTATCCATAAATAAATTAGCAATTGCAGGTGAGATAGGTGATTCCATTGGTGCTCCTTTAGTTTGTTTATATTTCTTCGAGTCGTATAAGAAGTATGTGTTGGTTAAACAATGTTTAGTTAAACAAACAACATCAGGTGTTAACATATGTTTGTTTGCTAGAATATTAAGAGTTTCTTCTATTGGAACTTTAGTAAACAAGGACTCAACGTCAAAGCTGACTATGATATCTGTAGGTTTTAATTTACGACCTCTAATAATATCTATAAAATGTGTTGAATTTTTAATATAAGAACTTGACATGTTTACACGTGAAAAAAATAAAGCATTATATACATATATATATATATATATATATATATTTAAATGATAAGTTTTTCGACATCTAGTGTCGACTCGTGAAAGCGTTCACGTACGAAAATGTTAGCAACTTTGCCGACAGGTATGTAAAGCAGTTACATAGTCGATTCTTTAATAATTATAGCCAACCTAACAGTTGGCAAGTATAAAAATTTCGAATCGCCTGCAGTAAAGTACGCAAGAGGTTGTACAATAGCAAACAAACACTGAGAATCACCCTGACAGCTGTTTCGTCCTTTTGGGACTCATCGGGAGTGAGAGAACTCGAGTGTAAGTTCACTATTGTACAAACGCGCGCTGTCGACTATATGCCCTACTGGAGGGATCACAATATTTAAATGATAAGTTTTTCGACATCTAGTGTCGACTCGTGAAAGCGTTCACGTACGAAAATGTTAGCAACTTTGCCGACAGGTATGTAAAGCAGTTACATAGTCGATTCTTTAATAATTATAGCCAACCTAACAGTTGGCAAGTATAAAAATTTCGAATCGCCTGCAGTAAGTACGCAAGAGGTTGTACAATAGCAAACAAACACTGAGAATCACCCGACAGCTGTTTCTGTCCTTTTGGGACTCATCGGGAGTGAGAGAACTCGAGTGTAAGTTCACTATTGTACAAACGCGCGCTGTCGACTATATGCCCTACTGGAGGATCACAATATTTAAATATAAGTTTTCGACAGCGCGCGTTTGTTGATACGATGGTATAGTGAACTTACACAGGATAGTCGAACACTGAAAGAGTCCACCTTTTTCATTACGCAAAATTTCGAGTATAAGTTTGGGGTGTGACCCACTAGGACACAATGAGTTGTAAAGAAAAAGTCGATAGGGGGTTTTTTGTAATTATTGAATTTTCCTTAGGTTTTTTTATTTTTATTGGTAAAGGACGAAACAGCTGTCGGGTGATTCTCAGTGTTTGTTTGCTATTGTACAACCTCTCTGCGTACTTTACTGCAGGCGATTCGAAATTTTTATACTTGCCAACTGTTAGGTTGGCTATAATTATTAAAGAATCGACTATGTAACTGCTTTACATACCTGTCGGCAAAGTTGTTACTATATATATATATATATATATATATATATATATATATATCATAATATCTTCTCCTGTCATTTGGTTTGTATTCATTCTTGGTCTGTATTCATTCTGTTCATTTTTTATTGGTCCTAGCACTCTTCTTAATATCTTTCTTTCAAATATTTTCTGTTCTTCTTTTTCTTCTTTCTTAGCGTCCACGTTTATGCTGCGTATGCTACTACTGACCTAATTAGTGTTTTATATTATAAACAAAAATGAAAACAAGAAATAATGTCATTCAAAAATTAACTGGAACAACGTGGGAAGCAGATGCAAAGACACTCCGTATAGCTGCATTGGCATTAGTTTATTCTAGAGCAGAATATTGTGCTCTTGTCTGGTTGAATAGTTATCATACACACAAAATTGATGCTCAGTTGAATTGCACTATGCGTATAATTAGTGGAACTATTAAATCTTCTCCTCTCAATTGGTTTCATGTTCTTTGTAATATTACTCCATCGAACATTTGACAAAAAGCTGCGTTAAAACGAGAATGGGATAAATGCTAACTTAACAAAAACTTACCAATTTGGAACATTGACAGCCCTCCTGCTAGAAGACTTAAATTTCGAAGTCATATATGGTTGCAAGACTACTTAAGTACGGCTTTTTCTGAAGTATAAGAGTGGAAAAAATTATGATCTGGAGTTGATGTTTTCAATAAACATTTCATTTATGATCTAACAATAGAAGTCCCGGGCTTGATCAAAAAAGAAAAATTTGATCAAAAGTAAATCGCATAAGAACAGGCCATTTAAAATAAAACTCTATGTTGTTCAAATGGGGTGCGATTTCTAATCCAAATTGTGACTGTGGAAACAAACCGAAGACTGTTACACATATTGTAGAGGGTTGTCAATTAACGAAATTCAAAGGAGGGTTTCCAAACATTCATAATTTAACCGATGAAGCTATATTATGGGTTACAAATCTGAAGGACATCTGAAGTTCAGCAATATTTTGAATTCTTGTCCTGATTATCTGTTTTTCCATTATTTTGTTTTGCTATTTCTTTAACCTACTATTTTTTTCGTCATTGTCGTGACTGGCGCTTGGACCGGTCCATTATATGTCGTCATGCAATGGCTGTGTTGTTATATTTTATGTTCTTATTTACCTTCTATAATGTTTACACACTTAATTAATATTATTACATATAAATACTAAGGTGGGTAAGGGTTGGCATGTTTAGGTTTTAGTGGTTTTCCTAAACCTTGAAGCAAATGCTATGCCAAGACGAACCAATCTACTATAGCACACGGTTTTGTCACCACACTATACAGGTTTATACTGATATTCTGGAGCACCATACATAAGACACAATAGAATATTTAAAATGTACATACCATACGAATAAATAATAAATAAAATTGCTGTATCTTTGTATTGTTGCTTAAATGTTCACTGTTTAGAAATTTTCTGCTTGCGTAGTATGTTTTGTATTCCGCTTGTATTTTATATTTAGTTTTTCACTACCACTATTGTAATGCTTTAATATGTAAAAGACTGAAAAGCTTCAAAGCTGTAGTTTTTAATTTTTAAAGGTTTCTTATTTCTATTGGCATTGTTACTATACTTTATAGTTATTAACGACAGTAGACCAACATAAGTTAGCTTAAACTTAACTTGCATTTCCATTGACACTCCTTCAAATTTTATACTTCTATCTTAGTAAGGCGGTTCCTTGAAACTACTAGACAAATATCGTTAATAATGTAAAAAATGAAAACAATTCTTCTTTGTTCTCATGCTTACAAAGGTTCCGATACATACTTGGCTGTCATGGAAAACTATCGTTATTGTGCAACTTTGCCAAAACATTTGATTCTATCTTACATTCTGAAGTATATTCGACCATCACACACATAATAAATCTTCACCAGCATTGTTTTATACCCTAACTACTCTGTCCTGTTTTAATCAATTTACATCAGAGTTTTTGATGTCAGAAGCCAAGTCGATGTGATGTACACACACTTCCGAAAAGCATTTGATCAGATTGATATCAACATTCTTTTATCTAAAATGAGTAAGTTCAATCTTTATAACAACTTTTTATCAAATTTGTTTTTACCTACTTCTGGTGTTTTTTAGGATTCAAGTCTAGGATCGCTTTTGTTTTAGTTATTTATTAACAATATAGTTGAATGCATATTTACCGAAATTGCCTGCAACTACAGATGTATATTGAATCACTTCTGCTTTGATGTACAAACAACAGACTTTTTCTGAATGTTATTCCCAGAAAATGGAATTAATAACGTAAACGTATTACATCGACAATAGTCTGAAGCGTTCTTCTTCTAAAGGATTTGGGTGTAATCTTCAATTCCAGATTTATATACTTACTGTATGGTTTTATCTACAACAACTGTTGCAAATTTCAAGACCTTAATGCTCCAATCGTTTTATTTTACCCACTCGTATGAACGCAACTTAAATATTGTTCGATAAGCTAATATAGGAAGGTTTGAAGCAGCTCTCGTTTCTAGTTGATGGTGTCTGTGTCCACCTAGACGTTCCGAACACAATACAGTGCAGAGTAGGTTTCATTCGACTTCTATCCAGATCAGAAGAGTTACTACTGTTATAAAACCTCACACAATAAAATTGATTACACTAGAATTTACCTTTTTTTTACTATGATTGGGTTCACATAACTTAACGAAACAAAAACGTTTTTCGCAATTAAACGGTGTCAAAATGGCAAACGTAGTTGCCAACGGTTTGCCTACTAACATCGGGGCGAGAAACTTGAAAAAAAAAAACAGGTAAGGTAATCAATTTTTCTCAACTTGCCAGATTCTAGGTCTAGATTCCCAAAGTGGTCCAGGTGGACCCCCAGGGTCCACGGGAGCCCGATAGGGGTCTACGCTTGCGTGGAAAAAAATGGGGTCCACAACTCGTTAACGGGGGTCTATAAAAATGTATTAGGTGACCCGACTTGACTTCTCCTATGAATAAGGGAGACAATAGTATATATAAGCAGACAATATTATAAGAAGCTTGACTTCTCCTATGAATACAGGAAGACAATATTGTAAGAAGCTCAGCAATTGTTTTTGTAAGAACTTGCATATTCCATATTCAGAAAGAGCGTGTCAAGACTCCCCGATGCCGCGCCGCCCGCCCGCCTAGTTAAAGTCGTGTCTGAACTTGCATGAACTTGTTGGATTTTTCTTTAATATAAATACGAATGCGAATGATAAACATTACTCAGTTGTTTCCGGAATTTCATAAAAGAAAGTGTACCTATATAAGTGTTCACCAGTGACGGAAGTAGTTTTCAGACTTTTGAAAATTAAAGTGAATTGATATTATTGTTTGCCAGTGTTGGAAAAGTAAGTACCTACCTATCTATTTGTTAGCAACTTGTATCTTAAAAGCTACTTCTATTATGTTTGTTAAATCATTTTAAGATTACTTAACAAACATTTTTTTCATATTTACAGGTAAGTAATTGATACGAAACATGGCTGAATCTAAGAAGAAGTGTCGACAGTACAGTGTTGAATATTTGAAATTTGGTTTTCTTCCATCAAATACAGACAAGCGATTGCCCATGTGTCTTTTATGTGTCTTGAGCAATGACTCTATGAAACCATCGAAGCTGGAAGATCATCTAAGAAGGTGTCATCCTGACAAAATAGGTAAGGATTTGAAATATTTCCAAACATTGAAGGAAAAGTATGAAAAGAGACCCACCGTGCATAGTATGTTCGCTTCAACGTCTGAAAGCAACGACGATGGCTTGCGGGCATCTTACAATATCTCATTACTTATAGCAAAATCTGGGAAACCGCATACCATTGGAGAGGAGTTAATTTTGCCTGCTGTTGAAGAGGTCTTAAAACTGTCCTGCACAAATCTTCATTTGACATACTTAAAAGAATTCCTTTGAGTAACAACACTGTACAAAGACGTATTGATGAAATGAGCTCTGATGTTGAAAGTTTCTTGTGTAATTATCTGAAAACAACTCATTTTTCTATTCAACTGGACGAGTCAACTTTACCTGGCAATGAAGCATTATTATTGGCATATGTTCGATTTATCAAAGGCGAACAAATGTTTGAAGAGTTACTATTCGCGAAAACTTTGAAGACTGACACTAAAGGTGAATCAATTTTTAATGTTCTGAATGATTTTTTACGGAAAAATCAATTGCATTCACAAACATTATTTCGGTGGCAACAGATGGAGCTCCTGCCATGGTCGGGCGATATCGTGGGTTTATAAGTCATCTTAAAAGGATTATACCAGAGGTAATTGCAATTCACTGTGTCATCCACCGACAACATCTAGTAGCGAAAAAATTGAGTGATAGATTGCACCAAGCGCTTCAATTTGTGATTAATGCAGTTAACAAAATAAGAAGCAATGCATTAAATACGCGCTTATTTGCACAGTTGTGCGAAGAAAATGATGAGGACTTCCAACGATTGCTGCTACATACCGAAGTACGCTGGTTGTCGAAAGGTGCATGTCTATCAAGATTCTATTTGCTTTTCGACTCTGTTTTAGAGTTTCTGAACACTAAAGATCCTGTTTTAAAAGAAAACCTCATGAATTTCAAAGCAGACATTGCGTATTTGACAGATTTGTTCAAAAAATTCAATGACCTCAACCTACAGTTACAAGGGGACAGCCTCAATTTGATAAAAACAAAGAGTGAAATTTCAGCTTTTCTTGGTAAACTGAAACTTATGAAGCAAAATATTGGTCGACGTGAATTTTCCCAGTTTCCAAATTTATCGCAGGTAGAATGCCTCGACGAAGATATTCAGACGTATGTTCAACATTTGATTGCCCTGTATGATGATTTTAAAATCAGATTTGAAGACATTCTGTCGATGGATATACCACCATGGATAATAAATCCATATGATGAAACTGAAGTGGAAAATGTGGTACTGCAAGAAGAGCTACTCGAGCTTAGCACTAATAAGGAGCTCAAAGTAGCATTCAAAAGAGGGTATCAATCATTTTGGCTGCAGGCACAAATACCTGAAAAATATCCAGGACTGTGGGGAATTGTGCAAAAATTTCTCATAGCGTTTCCTTCGTCATATCTTGTCGAACGCAGTTTTAGTGCCGTAACAAACTTGTTGACAAAAAAACGGAGCAGATTAAATATTACAGAGCGAGGAGATTTACGGTTATACTTAACTAAACTCAAGCCAAATATTGATAATTTGCTGTCAATTCACCAAGTACATCCCTCCCATTAAAATTATAACTTTTATCTCAGATTACAAAGGTAATCTGAGATAAAAGTTAACATCAAACTAATAATCATTATTAGTTTTGATGTTAAATTTTGATTCTACTAAGACTGTTATAACAACATAATTAAAAGTGTAGTAATTTTTGTGTTTGAATAAATAGCTACAAAACAAGAAAATATTTATTTTTACTTTTACCACTCCGAAGTGGGAGATTATTGGTTTCTTGTACTGTGAGTCAATCTTAGAATACAAAAAAGTAAAGTAGGAATCCAACTGTTGGATGAAGACGCTTTTAGACTGGCTTTGAAACTTAGCTTGAATGACAATACTCACAGCATAATCAAAGCAATATAAATTCTCACCTTTTTTCGAAAACTTTCAACTCATAGTTGATTGAAAAATAGCCACAACACAGATTTACATAGACATATACTTTTTCGGGTTTTGGAAGTAAGTTAGTAAATGTAATAGCTGCAGGGGTCCACCAGATCCAGCAAAATGTTTAAAGTGGTCTATGAGAAAAAAAAGTATGGGAACCTAAAAGAAGTCCTGTGTAACTAGGTGTTCAAATTTGAAGAAGATGATTGATAGGAATACACACAGATGAACATTTAATATCGCCGTCACGATTGAAGTTACTGGCGTGCTTAATGATTTCCATACTCTCTCTTTCTCTTTCTTTGATTTTTATATTGGAGAAGAAAGAAGATTTGACAATTAAAATGGAATTATAAAAAAAAAATTAATTGAAATTTAGGGAGAGAATCATCAATCATGTTTATTTCAAAATGATTAATACAAATAAAGTGCAATTAACATTTATTAAACGTTTGCAAATAAATAACTCATTTACAAATAACTTGACCAAATGTAACTGTCATTCGAATAATTTGTTACTTGTTAATGTTGTTTCAATTAATTAGCGTACAATTACGAAAATCTTGCAAAATTAAAAGAAATAAAAATAATTTGTAAATGTATCGAATCAATAGTAACATTTGTTACACAAAACTGTGACAAACGGACAATGTTTTATTCGGTGTAATCCAACGTTTCCAAAAAAGCTTCATGCAACATATTATCGATCCAAATATTGATTTTCCTATACAACTTTCGAACACGAAGATTAATATTTTTTTTATTCGTCTACAATTACGTCTTATTATTCTTTGCGAGTATTTTATGTTGTATCTCTGTTTTTTATATGCTATTTCTATAAAAAGTATCAGTCCTACAAAAAAATATTTTCTTCTAACAATGAGAATTACTAGACTTTCTACTGGGCGATCCAAAAACTTTAAAATAGGTCCTTTTAAAAAATGTTATCAGAATCTCTTTATTAAACATGAGAATTTCAATTTTTCTGGATCGCTTTAGATACATGTTATCTTCATTTTATACTAAATACAAATGATCGTACTTTGAATTGAAGAGTTTTCTGAAACAAAATTTTGACCACAATTGATAATAATCATCTTTTTAAATGGCACATACTGCAATGCTAGTAAGTTCGTGTAGCGATATATGAATTCAAAGTGTTTATGTATTGTATATAGTATTAGGATAGACATGTATAAGGTATGCGTATTAAGACAAAGTGAAAGTGGGGACATTACGTTTGCGGTAGCGAACGATGAAGGACGTTAAGTCAAGATGGTGGACAAAATAATGAATGTGTCAATTTGTCGTTGAGCTTTTAAAAATACGGTTTAATATCATAAAATCCGTTATCCCAGAAGTACAGAAATAATAAAAATTTAATGGACATTAATTAAAAAAGGGCCATTACAAATAACTCGATAAATGAAGCAACTAAATTAAAAGTAAATTGTAACCATAACGGAAAAAAACATCAAAGTTATTTACGAACAAAGAAAGATTAATGTGAAAAATTCCTAGGTTAATTATTATACTCGAAAATGTTTCTGGGACGCTTCTAAGCGTCAAGGAACAAATAACTACTCGTTGAAATATATCGCTTAGTAATATATCAGCGGGTAGTGTAAGAGTTTGGAGTGTCTCTGGTCGGTTTTGAAATGTGACATAGGTATGATGCAAAGTTACTCCAGTCACCTAATTTTAGTAGTTAAAGGTGTAAGCTTTCTAATCTCATCAAGGACACCAAATTACTTTTTTATTCAAAGTGATTTGATTCTGATGGTGTATCGGATCAATCATTTATTTTTCTCCAATCATCATCTAGCTTTTTATTCATGTGTTTTTTTCCCGTTTTTTCAACACCGAAGACTATCAAGAATGATTTCCTTGCTATTTGTTGTTGAGTTTGCAAATGGTTGCGTTTGTTTATAGAAGAAATGAGAATTAATTGGTTACTTTATATGAAAACTCTAACTCAAAATCGGATTGACTTTCTGAAACAGCAAACAATACAGTTATGATTAGGAGAATTAATCGGTAACTGTTTGCTAAATAGGAAAAAATGTATAAGCAAAATTGTGTACACAAAACTATCATAACCACAGCGTTTAAAATGGAGAAGGCAAAAAGTTAAGAAGAACAGAACACTGCCAATAAGTCAAATTCTGGTATCCAAATGAAGGCGTTCTTCTATCAGTAAATTATAGCAAATAGTGACGTTACTGTTCTTATTCACATAAATGCCGACATTCCATAATGATTCGATGAACTTTGCCTGGAACTATGTTATGAGTTTTCTGTTTTGGGTGCTTAGGTATATTCAAATTTATGTGAAGAAAAAACGCATAGTTTTTCTCTTTATTTTTTCTCTATGGCAAGCAGCAATTATTTTGCAACCAATATTTAACCTTTCTAACATTTGTTTTTCATATGTAGATATTATGTTACTCTATAGTTCTTACCATTCAACGTCTTAGATTATTTTAGACGTACAAACGCTTTGGGTTAGCATATCACCGGCCAGAGTTTCTACAAAAATATAATTTTGTTACGTTCGTTTTTAGATGGGACATGTAATATAGATTGTGTTTATTATTTGGTTGGGAGTTTTTCAACAAAAGTATACGACGGTAAGGAATTAAATAGTAAACCAGTTTATGTTGAAACATGAAAAATCTGATATGCAATAGAATTTTCTAGTATAAACGAAGAGTATGGAAACATTAAAATATAGTGTTGAAACCAAAGAAGTAAGAACAAAATAATAAAGAAAAACAACGTTTCTTAGAAGGGAGGCAACAAAATTCCTGCAATAAATCAGAAGAAATGATAATAAAAAACTAAGTAACAACGGTGAAAAAAGGTGAGGGAAAAAGAATCGGAGTTTTTGAACTTTCACTATAATTTCCACTGTCTGGGCTAAAACGAAAAATATACAAAATCTATAATAAGTTCGGTTTTTTGTCATCTGTATTAATGTAAAAGTAAAACCATTTTTTTTTAGTGTTTATTTATATTTCTACACTCCTGAGAAAATTGTTACTTTTCCACCTTAGGTATACCTCTTCAAATTTTGATTCATTTAATTTTATTTAATAATTTGTACGACATTTGTATTTAATAACAACAATGTCTTTTTTACTAACCAGAAAATGCGCTTCCCAAAAACAACAAATAAAATGCTCCTTGCAACATTTTAATATTTATTGGCTGCAACTTTTCATCCTCATCTAAACGATTATCTTGATTAGAACCATTGTCATGATTTATAAGATCCGCCTTGTCGGAATTAATCTCACTATTTTGTCGTTTTCCTAATTTTTCATATTCGTTTTCGGTCATTTTAGTCAATATACCAGCTTCGAACAATGATATTAAACTACAAAGTTTGAATAGGTAAAATATAAATAAAATATTACGCACATTTTGTTGAAGTTTTCTATATACGGACAACCAATTTGAAATGCGATGGCTGAATATGCTGTATTTAGTTTTTCACTTAAATGAAAATTGTTAGCCCCTAAAAATAAAACGAAAGTAACTTTTATGTACATTAGTCTAAGGGCGTTTTACCAAATCTTTGTATGTCAAAATATAAGGTTTCTCTACCAGCAACAAATGCGATGTCTGTAGAGCGACTTACTAATTTAACACCTTCTTCAACTGAACTTATTACGTGATTTGCTTGATTTTTTATAGTCATGTTCCATAAGCGTCCATATATACCGGTTCCATTCTTCAAAAAAAAAATTCTTTTATTTTAGATAAACGATACATTTCCGTTAAGTTACTTCAAGAAGACTGTAACTGGAACTTAGTTTCTCAACGTATAGTTTGAATCCTCTCTTCATCATTGCTTCTTCGAGTTCTACAAGGTTGTTAATAGATTTTTCTAAAAATCACGTAAATAAATTCTATAATAACATAGTACGACTTACCACGACCGGGTTTAGCTAATAACGATGTTAAATTCGCTGAATACATGTCCGATATAATATAAGTTGCAGATAGTGACAGAATAATTATAAAAAACCTACATTTGTGACTAGGTGCAATTTCGCGTCCAGCTGTAATGTAAAGTTTTTAAATTTATTGCTTGTATAATGTGTTCAAACTATTCTTTGAAAATGAGAAGTTTTCAAGAACTGTGTTTCGTAATTTATATGTTTTGTATGATGGACATAATCGTCTATCTAAATAACAAATTAGCAATTTTATCAAGAAACATTGTATTGGGTGGTTATGTTAATAAACAGATAACCGCCGTTTGGTGAACAATGCAACCTGTAAGAGTAGCTGGGTCATATTCTTTTAAAACTCTAAACATGTAAAATGTTGTTATACTCCTTAATTATTTATTTGTAGATTTTCCAACCAAAAATTGGACCTTCTTAATGGGAGTTTAAACGGGGATGTTGGAGTGAAAACACCTTGTTTCTTATTAACGAGTCGACGTTTCGACCGACAAAGGTCGGTCTTTATCAAGACATCTATAATTTTTATTAAGGTTATTACAATCCTACATATGTTTATACAGGGTGAGTTTTTAGTGTGTATTTACTCAATAGCGCCTTAGCTACTTATTAGAAAAAATTGTATCTCAAGTTGTTGGTAACCTTTTTTGGTATTTTTTAAAAATATCTGTGATAATACAGAGTGTTACATATTTCCTGTACAGCAACTAACTTTCTTATTTTAAATAGAACACCTTATATATTTTTTGAAATTCGGAAAGAGCACAAATTTAATTCAAAAACATGTATCGCACCCTATGCTAAATTCTTAAGGTATCGGAGGTATTTAACATAACAAGAAAAAAATTCAGTTGGAAAGATCTGGATGGAGCCTTATAACATTTTCCATATGTTATATCAAAATTTAATTTTTGGCATACCGTAAGTGTTACATTTTCTAGGTCACATTTAGCTAACTTTAAACTCCGAAAACATTTTTTTCAAATAGAACACCCTGTATTTTTTTCTGCCCAGTTATGTAAAATTAAATTACCTTTTTTCTGGTATAACCATTGTAGGGGTTAAACTTAGCAGCTTTTGAGATATTTGCAATTTTCTTTCCAGGTGACAGATTTATAAGGATTTTGCTTAAAAATTGCATATAAAATTAGCATAGTACTTGAATAATTAATAACAAAATTCGAAAATATTTATTTTTCTTATTTATTTTTAACAAAAAAAAATCATTATTATGTTTTAGATTGATACTTCATAGAAGATCTTGAATAACACACGAGTAGAATCTAGAAGGCCTTGACAACAAAGAAAACTGTCAGTTTCTCAGTAGTTTAGACAGTCTCGTTTAATTACTTGATTACAACTGTGTTGTTCTTAATGAAACATTAATATAAATTACTCTACTCAAGAATTAGTTGACACGACTTATTTATTAGGAGAATATAATAGAAATTGTTTATTGGCGTCCAAATTATATGGAACGCGATATCCTGAGCAAATAAAACGTCAAGTTAAATGCTTTGAAAGACTTAAGGAACGTTTTAAACTTACAGCTAATGCTAATTATAAGAAGAACTCACGGTAAGGAAAAATTAAGAATGAAGCTATGCAATTTGATATAGTTACTGCAGTAGTTGAAAATCCTGAGATTAGTACTAGACAAGTTAGTGCTGTCTTGGATATTTCTCAGACTTCGGTAGTTAAAACATTACGTAAACATAAGTTCTATGACTATCATCCTGAATATGAACAAAATATTACTGAACAGGATTATCGAAACCGTATAAATTTTTGTAAGTGGGTGCTGACGAAAATACATGAAGACCGATTATTTTTCATTTATGTGTTATTTACTGAAGAGTGCAGTTTCTCTAACACATGTAAACCAAATCGCAAGAATTATCACCATTACGATAACGAAAACCCTCATTTTAGAATCTCGATAGACAGACAGCATCGTTTTTCTGTTAATGTGTGGGTAGGTATTATTGGTCAATACATAATTGGTCCTTATTTCTTCGAAGGAAATCTAAATGGAGAAAGATATTTTGCAAAATAATCTACTTGATTTACTTGAAAACGTGCCGTTGGATGTAATCAGGTTTATGCGAGGTGGGGCTCCGTCACATTACAATCGAAATGTTCGCCGATTTTTGAATAACTTATTTCCCAATAAATGGATTGGACGGGGTGGTTTAGTCAGTTGGCCCCCAAGATCTCTCGATCTAAGTTGCTTAGATTTCTTTCTTTGGGGGCATATTAAAAATCTTGTTTATCAAGAAATTTCAGAAAATGTAGAAGATCTGAAAAACAAAATACGAAATGCTTTTCGTACAATTACACTAGAAATGTTGGGAAATATTCAGTGGTCATTTAGACAAAGAATTGAGTTATGCATAGCAAATAATGGGCGGAATGTAGATCACTACTGAAAAATTGATTTTTAATAGATATTTTTATTATTATTATGTATGTTATTAAAGTTATTATTGAAAATGTGTTCGCGTTCTTTATAGTTTATTTTCAATCAAAAGCAGTTTTTAATTTTTTAAGTATAAGGCTCAAAAGTTGCTAACTTTAACCCATGCAATGGCTATACCAGAATAAGGTAATTTAATTTTACATAATTGGGCATACAAAAATACAGGGTGTTCTATTTGAAAAAAAATGTTTTTTGAAGTTTAAAGTTAGCTAAATGTGACCAAAAAATGTAACGCTTAGTATATTATTTTTCAATCTGTTTTAATTGCAAAAGTTAGACAATTCTATGTACTTACGGTATGCCAAAAATTAAATTTTGATATAACATATGGAAAATGTTATAAGGCTCCATCCAGATCTTTCCAACTGAAACTTTTTTCTTGTTATGTTAAATACCTCCGATACCTTAGGGTTTAGCATAGGGTGCGATACATGTTTTTGAATTAAATTTTTGTGCTCTTTCCGAATTTAAAAATATATAAGGTGTTCTATTTAAAATATAAAAGTTAGTTGCTGTACAGGAAATATGTAACACTCTGTATCATCACAGATATTTTTAAAAAATACCAAAAACTGTTACCAACAACTTGAGATAGCACACAATTTAACTAAGGCGCTATAGAGCAAATACGCACTAAAAAACTCACCCTGTATAATACTGACATGTTATTTTTTAACAGTTACAACAAAACAATTCTATAAATGACTTACAAAAAACAGAGGCTTATATCAAAACGTGACTAACATTAACATAAAAATTTATCTAATATAATTACCTAAGGGATTGGTGATGACAATAAACACTCCCCCAAACAGAACAACCTCTTTGGTCCAGGGATCAAAGAATAAACATGTAGTTTTATCGTTTTATATTGTAGTTTTAACTAAACAGTAGACCTTTAAAATTAATTTAAGAATTGTTTTAGATGAAAGAAGAAGTTATTGGTGAGATTATTGCCATAATAACGTTGAACATTTAATTTATTAATTAAATTTAACTTTTGACAGGACTCTTTATCTTAATGGATGGAGACAGAAAACGTAGGGCGCTCTATTGGCAGTAAATTGAATCTATTAACGTTAAATTTTCAATAAAAGTCTGCAATTGTAGAAAAAACGTTGTTTGCATTACGGGCGCAAAGCAGTTTTTCCCTTAAAAGAAAAATAACTATTTTGTTCTTGACACATAAATAATTGTTTTTAAATCTTGTTTGACAGGTATTTTTACCCATATATCCATTGCATAGTCGATGTATCTACTCCTCTTCAAACGATTTATTGCAAACTTCTTTATTAAATTGTATTAAATCTTTCTTTATATTTTGGTCTAATGAACTTTGTTGCAAGGTGTTACAATCTTTATCAATCTTAAAAGATAATGCACCTTTTCGTTTTCCTTTTTTGCAGTAGATGAAATAAGTGATGGGTAATATCAAAGCTAACGCAGAGGAGAAGATAAAGTTGTGGCACTTGAAGCGCCAAGCCAGACATAATTACTTTTACATGAATGAGAAAAACAAGTGTATACTTCCACTTGACGATTGTTCAAGCTGATGATCACCTGACCGGTTATTCTTGTTCATCGAGGAAGTAAAATCTCTGAATTTGTTGCAATTCAAGAAACCTTCACATTATTTAAAATCTGGTTTGTTTGTTATAGTTTTGATAAAAATATATTGGGTCAGTAATCCTTTATTAAAAGAATTTTCATATTTGGACAATGTATCCACAACGAACATGACAGGCCAGGGATTGCATTTACAGTTCTACAGAGTCTCTGCAGTTTGCGTAGAGTGTGACGATGTACACTAAACATCTAGAAGTAATTATATTACCTTTTGGTTTTTGTGACACATGTAATTATTGTTACTGTCGCTTTAGATCATTCTATGTAATTTTGATTTTTGAGGCTATGGAACTACTAATGGTAAAAAGGTATCTCCAAGATATTGCTCTATCAGCTGAACTCGACTTTTTAACTTGCAGAATCCTTTACCTGACGACATTTTTAATATGCATGTCACTTCTGGAATCTTTACTGGAACATGCATACGCTTGTTGCTTCATTTGTTACATTCAGCAGATATGAAAATTTTCTCTAAAACCATCATAAAATGTCTCTATTTTTGCATTAAAGCAACTTTGTCGAGAGAATGTGTAAACAGTCGATCTTTCGATTATTATAGCAACTAAGTTTTGGCACAAATAACAATCTCGAATCGCCTGTTGTAAGTTGGCAAAGAATTGTACAATAGCAAACAAACACCGAGAATAACTCGACACCTGTTTCGTCTTTTTGGGAGAGAACTCTAGTGTAAGTCTACTATGTGTACAAATGCGTGCTGCCTACAAAGTGGTTTAATGCAAATATATTTTCGGACGTCTTACGTTAGCACGAGATGACACTAAATGTCGCAACACTTATTGATCCTCTATTTTTGTTCTTATTCATTAATGAATAGGTTAATATTTTAAATCATTCCAATAAATAACTATCAAGTTCTAATAATCAGTATATTTGCATTTAATGTGACAATTGTTTCAAACACAAATTTTTAGAACGCATTATTTTTGGATTTCTGATATTTAACCGTATAATTTAAAACATGTTCAACTTTAATAATATTGCGTTTAGAAATAGTGTTTACACAAAAATTCCTCCTGGGAGGTAAGATCACTATTGTTTGATAGTTCTAAGGATTAGCTAGCATTTGCTGATAATGATCTGAGAAATACACGTTTTATGTCCAATTAGATAACAAGTAGATAACTTAACTTTGAAAGATAAAGTAAATACTTTATAGATAATATATCTACTGTCGTATCGTCTGTATTGTACACTCATGAAATTTAAAATTGGACACCACAATTTCTGTAAACAAAAGTTTACACATTGTGAAGTGGGCTTAAGGGTATCATTTACAATTCCAACAGCAGGTAGTCTCAGCAGGGGTTATCTTATAGAAGGACTGTAGAATGAATCATTACACTAAGCACGTTTTAGAAAATAGGTGAGATAATAGCAAACTGACATCTACGAAAAGCCAATTCAGTTCCTACTCAGTCTTATCAAAGAGTATTTTGGTCTTATCATAATCATCGTAACTATCACTTTGCATATAAGTCTTCATGTAGCAACTAATAGTTATTCTACCATTCCGATTGTGATCATTAAAAGTGTTGAATTAGAATTCGACAGAATACTGACTTACAAATGGATAAAATGTGTATCTTGGATTCATAGTTCTCTTTGCTGCTATTTCACGGCTATGTATAATGCATTGTCTGCGTCAAATATGATAGTTACATAAATAAACTAGTTGTTTTCATTGTTTCTTGTAAAGCTACTTATGGACGAATGTTTTAAATAGCGACAAAATTATTATAATACCTGGTTCAACGTACTTACTTACTTTGTTTAAAAAATATCGTAATAGCAAACCAACAACAATCAAAGAAAAGCCGCTTATGAGATCGTATCAAACACCGAGGACGACACCGATTAGGAAAAGCAATTAAAATGTAGAGTATTGGTCCGGATACTAACAAAGTGCCCACAATAGCTGGCCACACCTAAAAAGTAACTCGTCAAAACCACTTTATACTTTTATTTCTCTTAGTAGGTACCTGCCAATGAAATGGTCTTACTAAAGCTAACGCTTCATTTAACCGACTGGGTGCATGGGTTACAAACGCGACGCTATCTGCCAGTGTCAAAAAAGAAAATTCTACAACGTTTAGTCTTTCCAAAGTTAAAGTGACATCGCCTATAAAGAATTCCGCTTCCTAAAACAACACGTGTTTTTAAGTCAAATGCTTGGAATGGAATGCTAACTTACTCTTTTTCCAATTAGACCAAGAACGCCTTCGAAAGATCCATTTTCCAGCATTGATGAGCCTTGATTGCGATCAGGAGGATCAAAATAAATTACTCTAAAATATGAATAACAAGTCTTGATTACAAGGCCTATGCATGCATTACTTAAAATTTAAATATTGTGATAAAAGCGATAAAAGCTCATCATCGCGCCCACCCAGGACATCTATAGAGTCGTTCAAATAGCGAACAAAATGCCAAGGTGGTTTCTATAACGTTAAAAAGAACAGTGCGGTCTATGCTATTGTTCATTAATAATACTTACATGAATAACGGGTATCCTAAATATCTTTCCATGAAAGTCTTTGTATATTACCTTTGCCGAAGGAAGGGTAGGACGTTTAAATAGACCATCTACAGAGTTCCACCAATTAACTATTTCTAGGTGATGTTGCCGGTGAGATAATGCTTGATTATAGTATAGGCGGTACCTAAATTCAATTGAATCTAATTTATTTCAAAATTACTACTTACGTGTTTAGCCTGGGATTTGTGATAACAATTATTTTCATTACTTCATTCATACTTCTTATAAAATACCGATTTATTGGACTTGAGCCCCAATAAAAAATTAAAATGAAATTTCTGCGAATGAGGTTGTTAAATTGAATCTAAAAGTATAGCAATTTTTAATTTAAAGAAGTTGTTACTAATGTTGTCAAAAGCACATTACTTATGATACAAAATAAAAAGTGTTATACGAAAACTGCTACATCCACAAACAGCGACAAGCGCGTTAAATGGATTAATACAGAAATTGAACACAAGATTTAGAGAATTTTGTGTGGTTTGAGTGATACAAAGCATGACTCTTTAAATTCATCTCTGTGCGAGACGCAGTTTATTTGCGGAGCTTTTGGTGAAACTTCGTTCAATTAATGTAGTGACTTGATAATGGTACAGTCGACTGTACCGAAACCAGTTGTCTAAAAACTTTATTAAACCAAAGGATAAAGAGCACTCATCGTTTTATTTATTAAAACCACATTCTCCAGTACCAATTCTATTATTTTTAATTTCAATTCACTGGTTTTGGCAGGGGACTTGATTGGCTCTCATTGACTGAATTATGATGATTTACCATTCACCATTAAAAAGTGAAAGTTAGCTTTCCTACTATAGCAGGGAATATGGTGTAGAAAGACAGGGAAAGTTTGGTATTCTGGATTTATGACGTGATACAAAAAGTTGACACTACGGCAGTCTGAAGCTACCTCCAACCAAAGAATAAAAAGGTTGTCAAGTTTTTACTCATTTAGACAGCGTAATGCACGAAAAACGAATGAACGGGTGTAAATTATATACCATAACAGGATTCACCACGGTTCAAAAACTACAAATTAATTAAGGTCTGAAGAAACCTTCACTAATTAGAGGACAAAACGTTTAATTCACACCGAAAATTCTCTTTCACTAGTATAATATTATTAATCAAATGTATGCAATAATGTTGATATATTAATGATCTAGACCCAATTTCAATGATCTTGGATCTGTATTTAAATCAATGCGTAGGTGTGGATTTTGGATCTGGATCGAGATTAGAATACTGTAGCTGCATTTGTATCTGGATCTAGATTTACAACAAATGGATTTTACTCGACACTGTTTTTGATATGCCACAGTATGCAAAAAACCCTCACTCTTGTGTAACTACCAAACCACTTACTTTATCTCACTTTTTTTTGGCCACTGAGTCACTACTATGTTAAACTAAAAGATAAATGGTTAGAGCAAAATCTGAGAAAAACTATTCCAATCTTTCAAGTTATTGCGTTGTTGACTGAAACATTCGTAAGGGTTCTTTTAGAACTCATTCCACATCATCATCTTGAAAACTTAATAAAATCTTGCTTCTATTCCAAGCCGGTTCATCTGAAGACACAAAAACTATTCGCCTGATATTTACTATTACGCCATCCATAGTTAAATTCAGAAGAAACTTGGATTTCGGAATTTACACGATTATTAATGAAAAATCAAAATGTGTATCTGGTAAGAGGGAGAAGAAAGTACACAAAAAGATTTTCAACAACACCGACGAAGAAAGTGACGATATAGGGTAAATCTGGGTAAGTCGAACATGCCGGGCAAATCGAACATCGGCTGCCATTTTGTGCGCGCCAATTGCAGCGGTCTGACTGTCTTTGCTGGAATACCTTTGTGGTATGTTAACAAAACGTCAGTATGCAAATGACTGCCAAGAGAATACCACGCGTATCATTATACGAAATACAAAAGTAATACTTCTTTTAAAATTTATAGCCGGTAAGTAGATTCAATTTTCTATGTAAGTTTCACACTAGTTAAAAAATTTTCATACGTGGATTATAGTAAACATAATGACTTGTTAATCCATAATCTTAGATAAAGTGAATACAAGCCAAAGAAAGCGGGACACGTGTTACTTTTGTATAGGTTCATAGCCGGGCAGAACGAACCGGGCAAAATGAACCATGTTTATTTTGCCCGGATGGTACATCACGTTTATTTTGAATATTGGTTTCCCAAACTTCTCCAAATTTCATATATTCGCTGTATCATGTAGGTACTGTCTTTATTTCAGAAATAGTGTACAAATATCAGAGAACCACGACAAGAGCTTCATGGACAAAAACTGTAATGCAACAGACAATTCAGAAATGCAAAGCAGAATCTTCTATCAGAAGCGTTGTTCTGAGAACAGCGGAACCCACATCTATTACACGTGTCAGGGGATTTAACAGAATCCAAGTTTTAAGATTTTATAAGATATTAGAGACAGAGTTGAACATCACATTGGTCCTGAGACTTTGTACAACATGGATAAAACAGGAATAATGACAACAACCAATAAGCCACCAAAAGTTTTTTCAATCAGTGGAAAAAAACAAGTAGGAGTTATATCCAGTACCGAAAGAGAAAAACTGACAACGGTTATTTGCTGCTGCAATGCCACAGGCTTTTTTGTGCCACCATTTATAATTTTTGCCAAAAAAAGAATGCAAGAACGTCGGCTCGATGGAGCTCCACCAGGCACGTAGCTACTTGCACTCCAAATGGGTGGACCAATGGCGAATCATTTTTGTTGTGGCTTAAATTTTTGTGAATCATGTGCGTCCTTCTGAAAACAAACATGTTCTGCTTCTATTAGACAATCACGAATCTCACAAATACTACCCAGCTCTAGCTTATGCTGCCAAAATATTATATACTAAAAAATATTTTGAACAGGAAATCAACACATTTAAAAAACAGCATCCAGGGCGAATCATAAATCAGTATGATTTAGCAAAATTACTTCGTGAAGAATATTTGAAAGAGGCTAGTCCACATAATGGGGTGAAAGGATTTCAGTGTGCAGGTATATGGTCATTTGATGCGAATTTGTTTGGTGAAGAAGATTTTCCTCCATCTACAACTATCATCAGTGAAGATAGTAATGCATTACTGCCTCATACACAAATTTCATCAAGTGATAAAATAAATTTACCATCTACTTTGAAGACTCTTCCTGGACTAACTACCAATAAGCATTCCCATGTTAGACAACTACAAAAATTCTGGTCGACTGACGACGAGTCGACATCTAGAAAACAAATGTTGGATCGTCAATTTGAAACATCTAAAAAGATGAAGAGAAGTTAATCCCGTCAGCTAAAAATCACTTGCTGGCTCCTCAATATGGAACACCTACAAAATTAACTGTAACGTGCAGTAATGTGTCAATTTCGGTTTTATTAGTAAAGACAAACTCAACAAAAATGATTTTCTACAAACATCCACCTATTTCACGCCAAATGCAATTAGACAGACAAAAGGCACCCGAAGACGCAAGTTAGGTAAAGCAGAAGTGTTAACCAGTACACCCATAAAAGTTGAACAACTTCAGAAATTCGATGATGCCAAGAAAAAAGAATCCAAATTACAGAAGAAAACTATCCCGAAAACTAAAAAAACCAATTCAAAGAATCAAGTGAAGTCAGTCCAACATTATTGTGAAATTTGCGATGAACCATATGAAGAAATGAAATGCAAACCAACCGAAAACTGGATCATGTGTGCAGTACGTCAAACATAGTCTCATGAAGCTTGTATGTACAACGTCTTATGAAAGGCAAGACATTTACAAATGTGATTACTGTCAATAAGTTACTTTTATGTATCTACAAAATAAATTTTGAATAAAGTTCATTTATGATTATGACGACCGTTTTTTCTGGCATGCAGTTCGTTATGTCCGGACTCACGGTTCATTTTGCCCGGAATTACAGTTCTTTTTGCCCGGTTACTCCAGGCATAATGAACCATTGCATCATTTGTGTTTTTTGTTTTTTCCAAAGTTTTCAAAGAATATTTTTTTTTGTATATCATAGGTAATAAATATAATGATTGAGCTGTATCTCGTTGAAAGAATTAATTCATTCCTTTGAATGGTTACTTCCCGGACTTCCCCTAAGCTTTATCAGAGGTAGAAGATTTTGTTGATCTAGAGCAGCCATGTCAAACTCAAAGTCACTGGTGGGCCAAAAGCATGAAGACTATAGACTAGTTGGGCCGCAAAACCTAATCTTAAAGAAGACAAACTACTGAAAATCTTAACGAAAAAAAGTACTATTATGTTAGAAGTATATTTATTAAATTTCCAATAAAAGGACATTACAAAAACTTACAAACATTAACTTCTTTTGCCAGATATTTGACATCTTTTGTCTTTAATTAAGTTGTCTATTTGTGGCGTGAATTTATCGGCGGAAATAACTTTTAAAACTGCGTCCAAGTGTGCGTCCGTCAATCGCGATCTTGCGGGAGACTTGTTTCCTTTCATCAAAGAAAATAATTGTTCACACTTATAGGTACTTCCAAACATTGACAGGATTTTACAGGCAAGTTTTCTTATTTCTTGGTATTGAAAAGGCAAGTACTTATAAAATTCGAATGTACCAACACTATCAAATTTTCTTTTAAATGAGTTTGACACTGAATCTCAATCACTTCCATCTGCAAGTGAGGGGAACTTTATCAATATCGATTGTGAAAAGACCAGTAAATAAAGAAAAATTGTTTTCTTGGGACTTAAAATCCTGAAAACGCTTTTCAAATTCTGACAGAAGGCTTCCCATTTTCTCTGTATACATTTTGTATGATATTGGGCCACTTGTACTTTCCTGATACGCCTTGCAAGTCGGAAAATGTGACAGATTATCCACCGCTAACTGGTTTTTCCACAGCATCATCTTACACTTGAAAGCTTTAACATGATCATGCATATCTGTTATAACTTGACGTGGTCCTTGCAATTTCGTATTTAAGTCCGACAAGTGTTTTGTGATGTCTACCATAAATGAAAGATCTTGTAAAAAGGTACGTCGGATAATAAGCTGACATCTTGTTCTTTCACTTCCATGAAAAGGCGTATTTCTTCTTTGAGTTTCCAAAACCGATCGAGAACCATAGAACACGAAAGCCATCGCACTTCTGCATAATAAGGTAAACCAGTGTACTCATTTTCTAAATCACGTAAAACGCACAAAACTGTCGCTGATTCAAGCCACGTGACCTTATGAAGTTTATCATTTTTTCACTGACTTTAAAACGCTTTCCAACTTGATCACTTTTGAGCATAAAACTTCTTGGTGGATTATGCAATGAACATGATGAAAATCTGGTTTGTCACTGCCCGTTTCTCTGATATTTGTTTGTAATATTTTAATAAAAAAGCCATTATTTACTCCAGTCATTGAAGGAGCTCCATCTGTTGCAACGGAATACAGTTTTTGACAAATCTAAATTGTACTTTGCAGAAGTCCATAAACAGCATTGAAAATATCCTCCCAGTTGTTGTATCATGCAATGGTACTAATTCCATCAATTCTTCATAAACGTTGATATCTCTATCAACAGCACGAAGAAAAAACAGCGAGTTGCGCCACACCACACACATCTGTACTTTCGTCACAGGCAATAGAAAATGCAATGAAAGAGTCTGATTTTGTTTTTATCTGTTCGCTTATATTGGTAGCCAACTCGGTAACTCTTTCAGCGACAGTATTCCGGGACAAGGATATATTTTGAAAAGCCTTCACGCTCCCGGGACTTACAATTTCCGCGGCCTTTACAAGGCACTCTTTATAAATTCACCTTCAACAAATGGTTTTGAGTGTTTTGCGATCAACTCCGACAGTACGTAGCTCGCTTGAACGGCAGATCCATTTTCTTGCTTTGGACTGTAAACATAAGCTGTTGATCTTTTAACCGTGATTTTAACTCTTTTAACTTTTCGTTTCTAATCATGCCTGTATACTTGTCAAACTTAGTTTTATGACTATCATAGTGACGTTTTATATTATATAATTTTGGGACACCGACTGTACTGTTACAAATCAAGCAAATAATTTTGTCTTTCACTTCACAGCAAAAACTCTAATTCCCACTTTTCTTGAAAGATACGATGCTCATCTCCAAGTTTCCTCTTACTTCCACTTGGTTTTGAAACAGACATGTTAAAAACTTTACCCGAAATAAATAACAATAAGTACTGTTACGTGTTGTAACAATAAGTACGCAACTAAACTCGCAATTTATCGCAACTGACTCATAACTGACTGAACAACTGAACTGAATCGAGCGGTATTGGCTTATATACGGATTGTGATTTCTCGACAGTTCTTTCCAGAATGTTCAGGTAGCGTCATCTGTGTTCTCGCGCGATAGAACTTTCCGGAACAAGCCAGGCTTTTAGGTTGAGCGCGCATCTTAGTTCATCATCACAGTACTTTATTTTCGGTTTTTAACAGGCTCGCGGGCCGCATTACATGGCTGTTTTCAAAATTGATTCGGGGCCGCAGGAAAATGCTCAGTGGGCCGCATGCGGCCCGCGGGCCGCATGTTTGACATGGCTGATCTAGAGATAGTATCATCAAAGTAAATGTTGTTCAACTGCAAAAGTGAAGTTTTGTATTCCGGTAGCTTTGAAAAACAACAACAAAAATGTTTATTACGTCGCATAAGTGCAGACTTTCTAAAAGGGATATTCCTACTGTTTTGTTGTATACCTGAAAAAGTCTTTATAACGCGTAGGCATGGATTTGATTTCTTTAAGGCACCCCAACTCAATCCTGCTGTTGTCAACACTTTGAAACCATTCACACTCCATCGTTACTGAACAAAATGGACTTCTACATTTACATTTGAAATTAATGTTGCGTTGCCATACATTAAGTGTTTACTTGGAAGTTTTTTTTAAGTAACTTGATCGTTTTATTAATTATTCAGGTTTCTTCAAAATTACAGATTTTTGTATTTTGAGTTGAAAATGAAAATTGCATTGTCGTCATGAGCTTTGTGTTTTAATTTTAGTAGCAACGAAATTTTGACTATCATGCTAAATAATGATTTTTAGATCAAATAATTAATTTCAATTTTTAGAGTCCATTACCTCAAAAAATGTTAGACCTACTAATAAACCGATTGGAATATATTGTCAGCGTGAAATAACACATTCATTTAATATATCATAGGTTATTATGGATTTGAAAATTTTTGAACCCACTAGAAGGACGAACAGATAAAATTCACTTGTCGTTAAAAACTTTCCATCGCCACCTTAAATGCTTCAAATTTGCATATTTAAAAGCTTTCTTAAGTTAAAACTACGTAATTTTTGCTAAAGGAATATAGTTTGAAAACATCGGTTAATACATTTTGAAAACAATCTATAAGATTTTGAAAAATGTTAGACAAAAGCATTTTATAATTTAGAATATATTCTTATTATTGTACAGATGTTTTACTTTTTTGAACTAGTGGTGAAAAAGTAGCCCATTTTTGACACTTTGAATTTACATGTCAAAATTAGAAAAACAACTTTTCTATAATTTTGATTTTAAAAAATAACTTACCTCTAAAACTATATGTTCAGAAACTTTCTGATTGCATAAAAACAAAGTTGTTACGTCGTAATAGTATAAAAACATTGTAGAAAGATACGAGAAGTACTACAAAAAATTTAAAATATAATATATAGAACTAGTTTATAAATACATTTTACCTCGTTTTGTAAATTAATCGTAGTTATATTGAATAAAGTAATGCCAACATCGTTTGCGTAGAATTTTGTGTAATTATTTCTATTAAGTCAGAGTCTACAAAATCAATTTATAAATATTTGTTTATAATTGGAGTTGTCCAATATTACCTGTATTGTTGTCGAAAGCTATGACTAAATCTGTAACTGGAAATGCTAAAAATATATCGGTTAAAGCAACTGGTAAATCTCCACCGAATTTTTTATAAATTCGATCGTTATTATTTAGGCCGAACGGCAGATTTAATTTACTCTGTAACAATTTAATGCACAATGCGAACATAATGAAACCTAAACGTTTGCGCGTTGAAATCATTTTTGCTTGTGTCATCCAATTTAGCAAGTTTGTGCTTGAAAGTGAAAGAACGTCAAAAAGTTTTTTGATAAGGTCACGACATATCACGAATTTATATAAAATAATTATGGTATTAAAATTTTTATAATAAATCCGAATATAATCGATAAAGAAATGGTTTTTGTACATCTAGTTATAATTATTGTGATATGTGGGATCGTTTCTCTTGTTTAGATGCTTTCCTTCTTGTTCTTTGTTATACTTTTGGCCGATTATATAAGTCTTTTGCTAGGTAACTGTCTTTTTGATTAGTTAAAAATTTAAATTTTAAATCCACCGATTAGCTAACAAATTGTTAACTACTTTAGAGTGGTAGATATGACACGTTTTGGAATTTTTTTATCTGGCGACACGCTGAATATTTAACCTTCTTTCTAATAAATAATTCTAATAGTAATAATAAATGATGGTTGAGTTTTGTTAGTTTTCTAACTTCATTTTTATTTGTCTGCTTACGCCTTTCGAGTTTCTTTCTTTTACTTCTACCCAAGTAACAATGCTTCACGACATCGTCAAAGAACTCGTCACGCTCGTGATGCTATGGATTCAATCATTTTAGTGATAAGTGTTCCAAAGAAGAAACTTGTGCAAAATGTGCTGAAAATCACAAAACATCAGAGTGTCCTGGAAATAGTGATGTAAAATGAATTAATTGCTGGAATGCTGTGAATAAAACAAAAATTAGAATTGATTACAATCATTATGCATATGATAGAAACTGTCCATACTATGCACGCTACTTGCAACGGGAAATGGATCAAATCAAATACGAACAATAGCAATTACAGAACAATAATTTACCTGTATATCCTATTAACTGCAGCATTCTGTATCAAAATGTAAGGGGTCTAAACACCAAAATTGAGGACTTTGGTATAAATTGTTACACAACTGAAGCTGAAATAATACTACTAACGGAAACCTGGTTAGCTTCGCATATTTTTTCTCGTGAACTATTTCCTGAATATTTTGATGTATGTAGGTGTGATAGGATCCGTAGTAGAGGATGAAGTGTCTTAATTGGAGTAAATAACAAGTTCAAAACTATTTGTCTGAACATTTTATCACCCCTACCTGAGATTGATCTTGTAGGTGTAAAAATAATGATTGGGAAATCTCAAATTACTGTTGTTGTTCTATACATACCACCTAGTGCACATTTAAACAGTTACGTTACTCTCTTTGAATATCTGGAAACTACTCTTGATTTCTCTACAAAGGTAATGTTAGTAGACTTCAACATCACGGAATTTTCTAATTGCTTGAGAGGTATGGAAACTACAAATCTCATTAATATTTATACTCAATTTGTATCTTAAAATAACAGATTCAGCATAATGATGTTACAAATTCTAATAACAGGTTGAGCCGTGTTCGTCCTTCCTTCCTACGTTCTCTGCTTGACGTTTCGCTAACCATGCTGTTAGCTTCTTCAGAAGTTACTCTAAAGACTGATGTTGTTGTCTTCTGCTCCTCGTTATATACCTATGTTCCGTTACGGTTGGTAGATGTCGATCAGTGACGGGTGGTTGGTTTTCGATGGTTGGTTGATCTTCTGTTTGGTATCGACTAATTTTGTGGCGACATTTGTTTTCTTTGTTTTTGTGAAGAGTTAGTTTCCACGTGTTGCTTAATCGGTAACCGTCTTCTCGATTGAAGTTGTTTTATTTTTCATAATTTCTAAGGATTCTCTGATTATCCTTGGATAGTAGTTGTTAGTCCTTGATAGAACTTTAGCTTCCTCGAAGTTGATGATGTGTTTTCCTTTTCGTGTAGATGTTCTGCGATTGCTGATTTATCTACCGCTTTGGACTTAGCGTCTCGGTGATGTTCTTTTAATCTACATTTTATGTTGCGTCCGGTTTGACCAATGTAGACCTTTCCACATGAACAATAAATTTGGTAGACCGCTTTTGTTGAGAGTTTCGGCAGGTTATCTTTATTAGAAGGTAGTAGTTGCTGGATTTTTCTAACCGTTCCAAACCTGACACCGATTTTTTTCTTCTCCAATGATTTTCTTAATTTGTCAGTTACTCCAGCAATAAATGGCAAACGAGCGTAGGTGGTGACCTGTTCCTTCTCTTTTTCGGGTTTCCTGCGACAGGCGGCTCTTATTTCTTTTCTGGTATAGCCGTTCTTCATTAGGGCTTGTTGGACGTGTCGAAGTTCTTCTGCCTTGTGAACCTCGTCAGGAATCTTGTCACCTTTATGCAATAAAGTTTTGATTAGAGACCGCTTCTGCTGTGGATGATGGTGTGATGTGGCATAGAGGTATCGGTCGGTGTGTGTCTTTTTACGATATATACTATGAGCCAACTTGTTGTTATCCCCTCGTTTCACTAGAACATCCAGGAAGGGAAGCTCCTTATTCTCTTCTGTCTCCATGGTAAACTTGATCCTTTCGTGCTGAGTGTTGAGGTGGTTAAGAAATACAGTAAGTGCTTTTTTCCCATGAGGCCATATGACAAAGGTATCGTCCACGTATCTGAACCAGCATTTCGGTTTTTGTTCGCTGGATTGAATGGTTTCTTGCTCGAATGCTTCCATAAAGATATTCGCAATAACCGGTGATAATGGTGATCCCATGGCTGCACCTGATTTTTGTTCGTAGAAATCTCCGTTTTATAGAAAGTAAGTTGTATTCAGACATATTCTTGCTAGCTCTGGTATGTCTTCTCTTAACCCATGGGTTGTGCACAGTCTAATAACAGAATTTTAGATCTTGTCTTATCTACTACAAAATCTAGTGATTGATGTACAAAAGCATGAATCACCTTTGGTTAAAGAAGACTCTCATCATCCTTGTTTGAGTATTCACTTAGTGTACAAAGAAGAATCAAATCAGTTTTAGTATAGAGTCAATGACTCTCTGAAGTACAACTTTCATAAACAGATTTCCAAGGGCTCTATGAAGCATTATCATCAGTGGAATGGTCTTCTGTGTTATAGAATAATGATGTTGAGTCTGCATGTGATGATTTTTACATTATTCTCTATGGGGTGATTGATACATTTGTTCCTAAACAAAAATATTCTGCTAAGTTGGCTAATTGCCCAGTGTGGTTTACTAAAGACATCATCACCATGATCAAGAATAAAAGCAGACATTGGAATCTCTACCGTAAATCGAAGTTTCTTTGTTATCTCGATGTTGTTAAAATGTTACGTCGTAAAATTAAGTACAGTATTCGCAAAGAGTATAAAAAATTTATTGAAGCTACTGAACAGGCACTACAAACTGATCCAAAAAAATACTGGGATTTTATCAATCATAAGAAAAAGGCGTCTTCTGTTCCGGGAATCATGCAAAATGAGAATGCTACTCTGAATAATTAACAAGAAATAATTGATGAGTTTGCTCATCACTTTTCAAGTGTTTTTGTTTCTAACTGGGATCATGTTAGTGGTACAAATAGTTCTTATGATATTTCTTCAAATAATGATACTTCTGAATTTTGTGGTTGTAAATGCTGTGCCTCTCTAGGTAGTACCTTTGACTGTGATAATAACTGTGTGATGCTAAATATGTTCTCAATCCAAGATTGTGATATAATAAATGCTGTAAAAAGACTTAAATCTAACAATGTGTGTGGCCCGGACAATATTTCTGCTTTTCTTTTAAAAGATTGTATCCAATGTTTTTATCTTTACATGTCAGTAGTTTAGAATCTTCGCCAAATTTGTAACTGACGCAGTGCTCAAATAGCACTTTTTTTTAATATTAAAAATCGACACGAACTCGATCGAGTGATTGGTGCAGTTGCCGTCAAGAATTTGGGTGTCGTAGGCGTCACGAATATAGAATATCTTCACAATTTTCCGTCAGTTAATCTTGACGATTCTACGTTACAAAATCGACACAATGTCTTGACGTCACGAAAATCAAACTGGATTTTACTTAGAAATGATTAAGTTGATCTTTGCATTGTAAAATAATAACGCCGATTCTTATTACCTTATGATATAAGTATTAGTTTATAGTACTCACTTCTTATTATGATACATAGTTCGATTTTTGAGTAGGTATTAATATGTCCCCTTTTCACTATTTACCTTTTTAGAAAGATCTCCATTTCTATCTCCAAACTATTAGAAGTTATTAAATAGTCTACAATCACTTTCATCAGCATTAATTATATTCAATTCTGTATTTAGTAAGAGAAATATATTGCTTTTCGTTGTCTAAAGTCTAAACGATTGAACGAATAATTGGTATAAATGTGTATTTTAATATATATGCTACAGTAATATTGCTATAATTATATTAATGCACGATATAAAACTAAACTAAAATATAATAGATATTTTTGTATCTCAGATACAAACTAGATCAATTCTAATCATATGATTTAGGAAAGGTTTAGAGATTACACTTGTGGATTACAGTTTATTATAGCAGAAATTCGACACAAAATGACAACCACAAATCAACCACAGCAATTTTGCCAAAGCTTAAAATATAATAATATGATAGTGACGGTCAAGTCAAGGAACAGCAAGAAGTGTTAGAACGCTAGAAAGAAAACATTGATAGAGTTCAAACTGGCATAACAGAATAGTCGATATTGGAGCTCTGAAAACCCAATCAAGTGTTATTTTTGAAAAATAAAATGGCGAGTCTAACTGAACAGAAAACTGTAAAAACAATTTAGGTTAAAATAAAAACTTATGTAGATACAAAGAGTTTTAAATTTTCCCGCTTCACTGACGAACCCTGTATTTCTCGGGTACTTAATTTCATTGAATTGCGGTGTTGTAAGAAAAGATCGTTTGAACATATTAGTCCTATGTTGTGGTATTGTCATAAGGGGACCCGGACACTACGCCGAAACTTGGAGACCACGTTTAAACGAATTATTTGACATATCGCCGAAACTGGACATAACGCCGAAATCGCTTGCTGGACACGATGCCGAAAATGGACACAACGATCAAATAAATAATTGGACATATTTGTCGACTGTGGACACGACGTCGAAAAACAAAAACTGACGCAACATAGATCACATATTAATTAAATATGGTATATTCGATTTGAAATGTATCGTAATCTTAATCCTACAATAGAGACATTTTTTCATGGGAACAACAACTTTGAAGTAAGTTATCACAGACACATATAATATTGCGCTGAGTTCTACAGTACACCCACCTAAAGCGATTAAGTAGGTGGGGGTGATAAGGAGTTGTGTGATCAACTTGAACAAATTTTTTAAATTTATAATCTAAACATCTTGTTTGTTTTAATTCAACTTTGAATTTTGGAGGGATAGTATGTCAGCATGTCTTTAGAAAAATTTCTAAAAAAGAAACATTCATGATTAAGTAATATATCATATTAAACATCAGAAGATATTTATTTTGGATTAAATTTTAAATTTTAGATGTCAAGCATAAATATTTTATATAACGTATATGCATGTTATACTTTTCTTACAGATTGTTCAGTTACCATTTTGTCAATGCCAGAACAAGATTTAAGAGAATGGGCACCGAAGTATGGTGATAGAGTAGCTTTGTTAAGTTTCTGGAGAAGAAATGTCAATAAAAGGAAAAAAGTTTAATTTAAAAATTAAAATTACGTATAGAAGAAAAACAGAACAAAGATAATACAAGCCGTGTAAATTACACACAAAAATTAACAAACTCAAAATCTACCCGAATTGTTGAAATCGAATGGTTAAGCAAACATGAAAATGATACTTGCTATCATAAAGTACGAAAAAAATATGGAGGTGGAACAAGAAATATATCCGACGATAAAAAGTTTAATTGCAACGATCCTAGAGAAAACTTCAAATTTGATTTTTCCTAAAGGAGTGTCTACAAAGGACAGTGTTGAAATGTTTAACGTGGAACTGTTAGACTACAAACACAATGGTGAACTTCACTTGAGTTTTGAAGTTCTGCTGTAAGCACATTACGTTTTTATTTGGCAACATGCAAAAAAGAGAAATCAACTAATGTAAACGAAGATATAGTGTTCACACTTGAAACATGTCAACAAGCAAGTAGTTCGGTTCTTGTAGAATTTTAACAAATGGTGCTCCTACTTTTTTTACCGAGTTATGGCATTGATAACATTATTTGTTCTCTATCTACTAGAATTAAATCATACATGTGCCATAAACATCTTCATATAAGATTTTATCGTTCTTGATTTTTAAAACCATATTGCTGAAATTAGTACTTCAGAGATCTTCTACTTTCTAGGTATTTATTGATATTCGCAACAGTTTCATTCTAACATGATTTTAATAACATTCTAGTTTAACCCGACAATATATAAAGGTATACTTTATGTTTTTATTTTGATTAATTATTATTATTTGATAACCTACATTGTTTCCTGCGCTCATTCATATAGGTCTTTTGTGTAAATTTAATTTTTAAATTTAAAGTATGGTATGTACTTAAAATTTCTCTTAATTTTGATCATCGCAATACGTTTTTTTATAATACTACTCAATGAAGCCACATGATTGTAACAATTTTTGTTGTTAGGCTTACTGATCTACATTTACGGGTACTAATATAATGATACAATTTATGATTTAACATCCAACATAATTCAAGAAAATAGTATGGAAACTATAGAACATGTGGGAACATATTTGAAGACTTCCTAAAAGTATTTGAAAATACAAAATGAACATACATAGTTTTTTAAATTAATATTACTAGTTTCAAAACTTTATTTCTGCTAAGAAGAATTTGGGTTTTGGTTTCTAAAACATAAAACACATTTTGATTTAATTGCCCCAAATGCGAGACAGTCAAACTTTCTATTCAAAATTAATGTAACAGGAGTTTTAAATTTTAAAATTGAAATTCACAAAATATAAATTTTTCAATTAGTATGGCTATGAAAATAATCAAACAAAAACTTTCTCAAAATGATTAGAACATTCCATTAATGAAAATTATGGGCACTTGTACGATATTGTTTTAAGAACTAGTGATTCTCAAATCCAAACTCTTTATCTTTAAGATGTATTAACCATTTTATTAATGTTTTGACAAATATAAATGTTGTAAGTCTTTGAAACCAGAAATATTAGTATAAAAAACCCTGTAGATACAAGAATTTTAAGAAAATGTTTCTTCACTTGTTTCTGATACAGAAAGAGATTTGATAAAGAATGCTTTGAATAATTTTGATGGATTGAATTTAGAAGAACTGATTGAATTCTTAACACAATTCGAGTCAAAATGATATCCAACAAAAGATAATATACTTCAATTGATTATTGGTACTCAATCTGTTAAACGGATGTGCCTTAGATCATTACTTTTTAGATACTGCGCTGGATCTGATATAACAATATACTACATTAACAAAACAGATGTAGATAATGTACGAGTTCCTATTGCGCACTCTTATGAATTTCAGTTTCTTGTACGGAGTTATTACAATTACCACTAATTTACTAAAATTTTGTAATCTTCAGGAGTGAATTAAATAGTGTCCTGACTTCTAACATATGGTGACGAATCTGGTTTGATTTATACCAGAGTGTCGTGTTTTATAGTTTCTGTTATTTTATTATAAAAATTGAATAATTAACACAATTACTCTTGATTTTTTATAGTATACTGAAAAACAAAATTTCTTTACAACAACACGCAAAAAAATTATTATGACAGTTAAATATTTTCATTCTTAAAAATGTATTTTAACAATCTTCTCCTATTTATGTATACTTCCACCATTCTATATGAATCTTGGTAATATTGTACCCATTTTCAGTCATTAGTATATTACATAAACCGTAAAAGGCTTTTTCACAAGGATAAGAGTAAAATGAGCATTCTGTTTCTAAAAATTATAATGCAAATAAAGGAACCTTGACGATGAAGAATTCTGTGTTATATAGTAAAGGTCTTGCAAACATTAATAGCAGGTCTCCCGCAAGGTAGTTGCAGTTTTTTGATTTTTTTTACTTTATAGACGTTCCACTCCAACAGAACGTGATTGAGATCATTCGAAAACCAACAAAAATTTTAACATTTCGGACAGTGGAAATAATTCTAAATAATAAAGAATAAAAACAACGAAACCTAAACGTGTAAGTAGTATATGAACCTGTACAAGTTCCATAAAACAATATTGAATTGAAGACTTGTCCAGATAAGATCTATCAAACATATATATCACCGTTCTTTAACATTTCGAATAGGTTCATCCAAAATTAAACATTATGTTTACGAAGAATAGACTACCACACCTCAATTCGTTGATTATGGGTACTTTTCCTATATAAAAAACCTGGTTTTGTAAACAGTTTTTTATTAATCAATTCGTGCAGGCTTTTTTGAATTTTTTCCACTACTTTATTTTCTGTTCCCTTGTCACGTCTAACCCATCCAAATAGTAACCAGCAATAACCTAAAAAAACACCACTAGTACACCTATACAAGTAAGTAATTAAACTTTTTTTTGTCAGATGTAAACGTACTTTTAAATACATCGAATTCTAACCTAAACTATGTATCAGTTATTTATTTCAGCACCCGTTATAAATGAAAATCGCAATACGTACTTCACGCTATCTTCACGATAAAAATTATGACGTCAAGCCAATGAGAGAGTGTTCTGTGTATTTGAATAAATGCCGATAGTTTTGGTAAGTTTTTCTACATAACAAGTATAACTGCATCTTCTTCAAAATTTATATATTTAATTTTGGACATTATTTCAACAGTTTTTCATTTTTTTCTAAACATTCCTATTGTTGTACTGCTAGCAACTGTTTTAATTTTTCAGTTTATGTTAGAGACGTTTGCTCATTAGGATTAGTAAAATTTGGTATCTTCTTGTATTACCTTCGAGAATGCCAAACTGAATTTTGCCTCTGCCATTGCGAAACAAAGTTCGGAGTTACTGCCCCAGAATGCCGCCAAAAATACCGTAGCAATTTTCGTTGCTGGTCCTTGTTGAGTCGTTAAAGTGGAATATTTTTTTCCGCAATTTTTTACAGATCAAGTCGGCATTACCACTTTCAGCAGCTCAACTGTGAAAATGTACTCAACTTAAACTAAATTCATTCAAAGAATAACGATTTACTAATGAACAATAAAATTAACAATAATTTATTTTCTGTGCGCTTAGGATTCGTATCCTTTTATTTTTTGTTGGCTGACATTTGCGAACGGTCCTTGTGGTTGTTGCAAACTCTTCTTGCAGAGGTCCACCATACTACTGACGATACAGTTTATACTTAACTACTTATTTATGAATGTGCATATAAAACCATAGTTAGATATAAATCGTATTATAACAACTTTATTTTTTGTTTTTCTGCGGAATACAGTTTATAAACCAGATCATATACTGAAGCGCTAAGTTATAATGTGTACGATTCTTGAAATAGAATAGTTCAATTTATTCCACCGTTGTAAAAATGGCGCAACATACAATCCGTAAAATTTACTTTTGTCAATACAATGTTGCAACGTTTTCAAATATTTAGTAAACGTATTAACTAGTAATTAAAAGTGACGAATTTTTCATTTATGAATAATACCATTGATGATACATATCTTTGATTTTAATGACAATGTTTTTTTTAATAATTTACTAAAATACATGCGAAGCGTTATTTGTTAAAACAGTTTGGTTTGGTCGGTGTTAGATAAATAAGAAACAATTATTTTACAAATTATGCTTGCACTTTATTTTTTAACTTGCAAATAATAATGTTGACATTTGTTTGTCATTTAATAACTTCGTTAGGAATAAAGTAGAACATACTGGGAGAAATACCACTAGAGTTCAGAAACGCAAAATTATTGGTTTTTGTATCTACTTGTTTTTACGTGTTCAGTTGAAAAGGATTTTAAATAAAAATTGGTTTTCAAATTTTTCAATTCAAAAGGCAACAAGTTAGGTACCGTGTTTTTTAGGGAAAGTGGGTTCCACTAGACCTTCAAATTTAAATTCACTTGGTAATAAAACCTAATCCTATTACTTCTAAAAATAAAAGTACTAGATTTTAGCTTGAGGTGTGTTGTCTCCCGACGTGGTGCGGATAATACGTGTATAATACACTATTCTTTTCTGTGACGAAATAAATGACGATTTAATATTGAAAAATCATATTACAATAGAATTAGAAAATTATTGAGGGAAATTTGGTGTTAAAAATAGTACTCACTTTTTTTCCCGAGGGAAAAAACAATTTACGAAAAGTGACACTTTGTTATCTGTTAGTAGAGATAAAAAGTTAGGATTTTACTCTTTGAAACTGTATCAAAATATCATGGTTTCGAATTAAAATAGTTTAATTAAAGTAAAAATAGCTCATTAATTATAAACATTGTTTCAAAAATTACAATTCCAACTGATCTAAAATAATAGTAATAATTTACAAACAATTTACACATAAATAATAACGTACCTAATACAATGCTATACCGTTGATTATTTCAATCAACGGCTATACATAAAACATATCCAAACATTTACACTTATTTATGCAGATAATATTCTTATTTTACGGTGTGGTTTTGTGAGGCTTCCGGATTATCGTTTATGAGTCACATTCCTTATCGGCTTAGTCAGAAATTCTACAATTGCATACTTTTAGCAACACCTTTAGTAAATGAGTAGGCTTGTTATAATATTGTTTAGATGCAAACAGTTGAGTACGTTAGATTGTAATATAAGAAAATTCAACATTCGTTCCAACATAAAAAGGGATAGCGTTTCTATGTTAAAAATTTTAATTTCAATGACCAAAATTTAGAAATTTACTTGCGTAAGCCTAATAGATTTTAAAACATTTTCAACGGATAAACGATGTTAATGTAATAAATATATGAGTATGGAATTTTCAAAAGTATTTAAAGAAATTGTTTTTTTTGGGAGAACGTTTTTCAACGATTTCTTTACGAAATTAATACTTTTAAATCTGCAGGTTTTTTTTCATAATAATAAACTTTATTCACATGTGTATGTATACAATCTTTGTACATATATGTGTTTGTCATGATGGTATAACCATTGTTATAACCTTACGTAAGAAAGATACAAATAAATATTATTACATTGAACAATTAACAGACAATAGAAAAAAATATATAACAAAGGACACACATTTAATTAGTACGTCGACAAAAATCAATAAATTCTTGTATATTGTAGAACGCATGTTTTTGTTTGTTTGTCAACATTGACTCAATGCACCAATATTTCAATCAACGGCATGATGCATTGGCAACAATGTCGTGCCTTAGCATAAACTATCAGCAAAATTACAGTTTTCTATTTCACATTTATCGGCAATACTGTTCTGTAAATTCTACAATACAATTGACGTATTTTCTTAGCACAAAGCGATACTACCGACCTCTGATGTTTAGAACAAATTTCGGGGTCGCATAATCCCGTAAGGTTGACTATCTTTACCAATATTTTTAAGGTAAGTGTTTCATTGCTAATTGAGATATTTGTATTTGTGCTTGTCATTTTATTAAATCATATCATTTGACTTTTTGATTAGTTTAACTGTAGATTACCATTTGTAAACCATTTGCTAAATATATTTAAAGATTTTTGTATGTTTTCATGAATATTTGTTTTTGATTTAATGACTACGGAAGTGTCATCGGCATATAAAGACATCATAGACTGTATTACCTTCGGCAAATCGTTGATATACAGTAAGAAAAGAAGAGGGCTTACGATTAATCCCTGAGGTACTCCCTTTTTTACTTTGTCCCAATCTGAGTAAATTCTTTCTCCCGTTTGTTCGTTCTCATAGATTAAGCATTTGATACCGGTTTTGCAAATATGATTTTATTACTTCCAAAATTGTACCTCTGAAGCCCATTAGTCCTAGTTTTTCAAAAAGTATGTGTATATTGGACACTATCGAATGCCTTTGATAAATCCGTAATAATGCAACATTTTGCTTGGTTCTCATTTATATCGCTAAGTATCTCTTCCAATACTTGAAACATAGATCTAGCAGTTGATCTTCCACCTATGTAGGATAAAATTGTTTGTTTTATTTGAGGGTATTTATCTTGATTTTTTCAATTTGAATATGTACAGTTACCTAGCACAAAAATTTACAATAGTAATTGAATTTACTTCCTGTAGACGATAAAGTTTTATGTATCTCGTTACCTCGCTCGTTACTATACGAATTTTGAATATGTATTTCATGCAAATCACTTTTATATTGTTTATGAAGTTAGTAAGATTTCGACATAAATTATATTTTCTAAAAGAATTTAAATTCAATCCGTGTTTTGTATATAATTTGATGTTACTTATCTATAATATTGTTGATATCGAATACCTTCTATTTTATTGTTTAGTTTATTAAGTTTCTGTATTTTATTACAAATTTGTTTATTATATATGAATTAATAAATTTTATTATGTCAAATCTGTATCAATTGTTGAGATTATAACATTTGTTTGAAAACAAATATCGCTTATTTTAGAAACGGAATTACATACTTCTAAATAGTTAATATTATTATAAACTAAGAAAAATGGCAACAGTTAATTGTAACGACATGTGTGCGTTTAACGTGCATATCGCTATCTAAGCAACAGCTTTAATGCTTGGCACGTGTGTGATAAAGCCAAGTAAAACTTGTACAGAAGCATAACAAGTTTTTGCTTGGCTTATCGGCCAGTTTTATTAGCTGTTTTGATAGATATGCGTACTATCGTTACAATTAACTGTTGGCATTTTTTGTTTGTACTAATCATACGTGTCAATGCTTTTACACGAGATGTCGTAAACACATTTTGTTAATATTATTACTACCACCTACTATGACAACATAGTCATCCTGATTAAAATCCTTAACTAGGTGCCTAAATTTTCTATTATTTTTTAAATCTTCTCCTGGTTTGAACAAAACGAGAATGTCAAATTTATCATTTAAAGTTCTATTAAGTTGATTTAAGAGGCCACGACGATCACTGTCTGATAACAACAAAAGTTTGTGTTTATCTTTTATTCGTTGAATTTTATCACTATTATGCCTGTTCCATCGAGTTTGATTATATTTTATAAAGCGTTCATGTTGTTACAGTAAGTTCCTTTAATTTTTATTTACTTCACTTATTTCACTGGAAAGATTATCTATTCTTGTTAATTGTTGATTTAACTGTATTTTTAAATTTTCACAAGATTCACAAGTGCTATGAAGAAAAGTATCAGCAATATCATTTTCCGTATTTGATGATTCTTGATTCTTCTAACGAATTATTATTAACTATTCACGAGTAAGATTAACAGTTCTACAAGTTCGTGTTTTCTTAAATTAGTTCACCATTTGGTTTTTTAAATCATTAATTGTAGGCATTTTGCACTAAACACACACTTTATTTTGGTATTTTATTAAGTATCAACGGTTTAAGTTAATACTAAAAAAGAAGAAACGCTTACGAACCCCGTTTAAATGCAACTTCTAGCAATTTATTACTTGGGAAACTTAGATTGTTGCACATCATTGAAAGCAGAAAAAAAACTGCAATTTTTTAATTATATCCAAGAGGCACTCATTTAAAAGGATAAAATTAGCTAACACTCTCAAAAACCATAACAGTACCTACTTTGTTTTTTTTAAATTTTTTATGAGTTTGTTTTAACTGAACAAGCAACTTTTGTTTTTCATAATTTTCACAATAACGGAAATATTGGATGTTTTGAATATAAAGTTTATCCTGAGTAACTTAAGAGCTGCTCGGAATTTTCGAGTTTTTCTCTCATCTATTGCCCATTTAACCAAAAATTGTATCATTATATTAATATCAAAGATAACCAAACAAAATCCTACTCAATTTGGACATAGTTACTAGACTGGTTTGTAGGGAAAAAGTATTGATATAAAACATTGTTTCATGTAACTTTGTTGTTATGTTGATCAAACATTGCTCAACAAACGTTTATGATGAATACCTCTAGCATAAAGGGGAGAGCAACTTTAGTTTGTTTTGAAGTATTTTAAAAAACTTCCATCACATTTGTTCAAATTAAAAGTCGTTCCTACTTTGTATTATTTTGAATTCGTTAGGTACATAATACATACTGAAATCTGGGTGATCAGGTGACGTTAATTTAATATTTTAAAGGATATTAATTATCTAAAAAAATTATGAGACAAAAATTATTGTATCTTTTTTTTTGTAAAATATACGGAGTGTAGCACGAAGAGTTTTGATTAGAAATTATGAAAGACAGAATTTTATGAGAGTATTGAAATTACACCAGAAGGGATTTGTTAAGAACGTTAAGTTCAAATATAATGATATCATGAATTAGGTACTTCCTGTTGCATCGGAAGTGGTGTTCATGTTGCTTATTTTAAATAAATTAGTTTTATTTTATTTTAGAATTCTGCGGTAAATTTTAATGTAATTTTGTACCATGCTAAAATTAATCATTTATAAAATATTTTAAAAATTTTATCTAACTACCGAGTTCTCCAGAAATAAATTGAATTAAATTAAGTAGGCCGGTTGCCTCCACACCTTGTTTATTTACATACCTTACTAGTCCAGTAAGTACATACATTGTACCTTGCAAAAGATGGGGTAGAAAAATTTTTTTTTGACTTTTGTATATATTGGTGCCAACATGAAAAAAACAAGTTATCCAACATGGCCGACCCCAGGAGAATTTTTGGTGGCCAAAAAACCATGAAAATTTTGGTTTTTGCGGCTTTTTTTTGGAATATCTCAAAAATGGTGGAATTTAGCGAAAATTTTCTAGTATAAAGTTTAAAGAGAATTAAATTTTCTTCAATTTTCATCCTTACAACTTTTTGGTAGCGCAAATAGCAATCGACTTACAGCTTCTTCAATGCCGGTCTTTTTCTGGACTTGATAAAACAAATCTAAGAAATAGGTGAAAAGAGAGAGAAAGAGACAGAGACAAAAATAAGAAAAAAAAACAAGTTGATGTATAAATACTGTAATTAATTAGTTATTTAAATGTAATACATAAATGATAATTATTTAGGTATAATACATAATGATGTAATGAACAATAATTTCATGTAATTTTAAGTAAACCACAGATCTCCACCACACAACAAAATTAGAAAAGATAGTAAAGTATAACATACATTTTTATGTTCTTCACAGTATTTTTGAAGGCCCAGGTTCAGAAATCATCGGAGGTAGAAAGAAGCTGTCGTCCGTAACTTGATCCTCATCACGTTGCTGTTGTTCCAAAACTTCTTGGAACAAATCATTATCTTCTTTAATCTCATCGACAGGTGAAATGTGTGTAATATTTTCACAGTCCACACCACTGCAGTTTTTACACATGCTGGAGCATTTCAAACCTGCCTTATAACAAGAACATGTTCTCCTTCACCTTTTCTTACAAGCGCAAGACACGTTCTTCAGAAGAGTCTCCGAGTGCTGAATCTCTTTCCACCCTGCTCCGGATTGATGTCAACCAACTTTGAATTTGTTGGTAGCACCGATAGGAGTGGTAGCGTCCAGCATCGCACGTAGGTGGTAGTCGTGCTAGATTTATTTTTCTGTTGAACACTAATTTTGAAAATAGATTAAGCCGCAAGGTGTCCAAGGATATGTTGGAATGTTCAATATCGCCTGTGTATAAGGTTTTTAAGATTTGCTCTCCAGCAACAGCTATCTCATCGTGACGGCTTTGTGGATCCATGAATACTTGAATGACTTCCTTCATTTCTGGAAATTTATTGACAACATTGCACAGTTTAATTTTGCCTTGACCAAAGATAGCTGATGATATGTATCACATCCACTTAAATGCATGGATAAAAAGGATACTGCAAGGGTCAAACTTAAACGATTTACTCGAAAAAAACACATCACTAAGCATTCCCTCTTCCGGGTTTTAGAACGAACAAGTTGTTGAAGGATTGTCCTAATGCTGTCATTAGCACTAACAGATCAATATCCTGCCCAACTATAACAACTTTTTCGAGTTTCTTGGCTTTCAAAATGGCAGTTTTCACAATTAATAAGTCGGCATCCTCTTGAGCCTGCTTGACTTCAATGTCACAGTCTTCAAAATTTCTGCTTAGAACTTTGATCAGGCGTCTCTTGTTTTGATCATTTGCTAAAAATTTTTCTCGTGGGATTAGATTTATCATATTAGATTCAAAAATTACTTCAGGAGAGCAATGTATCCTCATTCGCCGCAATCGTTCAGATCTTTTGGTGACGGTATGTTCAGGATAGCCATCAAATACAACTATAACTTGAGATCCATAATGTCTCTTCAGAAATGACAAATAATTCTTGAGCTATGGTTGCAAAGGAAGCATTGCATGAGGCCAAATAACTTTATGTAAGAGATATCCCCCATCTACAACAGCTAGCGCATTCTTCTCTGTTATTTCATTGTTATTCATTGGCGTGAAACCTTTGTATAAAGTAGATTTATTACTCTTTCGCACGCCTTCTTCGGAAAAAAGCGACATCGGGTGTGATGCCAAGTTCATAAGATAAAAATTCTTTCAAGTCTTCATCAGATTGCTTTGAAAGGCACAATCTTTGGAAAAGCGTACAAGGATCAATAGAAGTTCCTTTTAAAAGGTTCCTCCTGCTTTGAAACTATTAACAGTAAATGCTAGGGTAACCACCTTGTGCTTCCTCTTGAAAGTCACATTTTTAAAATTACCAAAAGTGACTATTTTCTTAACCATGTTCATGCCGACTTCATACGCCATATGACAATTAACATCTGTTCCTCCTGTAACACCACTGCTTAAAGACTTTAGGGTGTCAGTCTCTGAAAAGAGGTGTTGAGAAATCCAATTCCTCAGTTTACTTAAGTCATTTCTGTCTCTGTCGATTCGAGAACTTCGAATATCCACATGTTGCTCAGATGTTTCCTACTGTATGTCACAAAACTTCTTCACAAATGTTCTGCATGACTATCATTGCCAAAGTCCATTTTGCCAGAACGTTGTCTGAAAATCCTCTTCCACGTGTAATACCTCCTCGGGACTTCATAATAGTGGAAATATCGTCATTTATTGAGAACTCAGTATTAAGTTTTCAAAATATGAAAATATTTCAATATGGCTCATTTTAAGTATAGCGTTATGGTACACAAATTCTATCTAAAATTTGCCGCAGAATCTTAAAATAAAATAAAAAATACTAGTTTCCATTTAAAATAAGCAAGGACTCCACTTCCAGTATAACCGGACGTGTCTCATTTATGGTATTATTATAGTATTTGAATTTAACGTTCTGGGAAACCACTACTGGTATAATTTGAAAATTTATAATTCTGTCTTCTATAATTTCTAATCAAAACTCTTCAAGTTACACCCAGTATTAGATGTGATGTTAAATCCAGTACACAACACTTGTTTACTATTGGAGTAGCACCACTCTCTGTATATTTCTCATTCAATTCTTGCAGGCCCAATTTAGATTTAAAATAAGCATTTGTGCTTTACGGCAACTGAAGAACAACATCAAACTGTATGACCTTATAAAGAACTACTACATTTTAAATCAGTTAAATCAGAAATGTATTGATTGCAAACTAGGCAAGTATGCAAGAATAATAGAAACTATTTATTAACATAAATAAAATAATTATATAAAATTTCATCCATTTAGCAACTATTAAAAGTATTTTAAATAATCAGGTAAAAGTGATTAAACTAAATAGAAAATATGTATATGAGTTAATTGCATTAGTTCATATGGCTTCAAGAAAATAAGAATCACGCACAAACACTGCACCTGTCGCAGTTGTAAAATAAATTAAACACAACAAATCTCTACTTTACAATTAGCCCGGCTATAAAAGTATTTAAACGCAATAGTAATATAAAATAATAGAGCTGCCAGAAATAAATCTCCCAGTATAAAACTAAAAAATTTTTGGCATTAACTTTGCCAAGTAATCAAAACACCTTAACTCTAAAATAATGTAAAACTAAATGTTATTGCATTAAATAAAAAAGAATATGCCGATAATACATATACACAACCATTTGTACTTAGATCATTTAATCTTCCAATATTTCCTCTCCGTTAGTACTTAGAGTTTCGTGATTCACTTCTCCATTTTCTAATCCATTTTGCAACTCCGCATTTAATTTATCGGCAAATGTGTTGTCAATGTCTGAAATTTTTTCAAAAATTCTCCCTTTGCTCAGGGCTCCAATGTACAAACCATTCTTTAAACAATTTTATCTGAAAAATGAATGTTATTGAGTGATTGCAAAAGAATACAAGTACTTACCCTGCACTCGAATAACGACATCGGTTTATCCTGACAGTTAACAGTAGACATATGATTTACAATTCCATTTACATAAATCTTGTTAGAAAATTTCTCAGCTAATATTGGTAAAAAATCAGATCTTTGTAATTCACTCCATTCATTAAACCACTGAATTAAATATCGAATTTGAGCTTCCGAGCTAATAGTCGTCATGTTGAGGAGAAGGTAAAATTAGGTGCACAGTCTTGTTTTCAGTCTACACAGTGAATAATGAAATATAGAACAAAAAACCGCTTTGTTCTTTTATTAGATGTCGGAAATACACGTAGAGTAAAAGAGAAAGGTTACTAAAATACCATGAAACTGCAAATTATCGTTTACTAATTACGGTTACATTTTTTCACATTAACCGGCACTAAAAACATTACTCACCAAAAAGTGAAATCTGTTTTTATCAATGAACGTCAACTAACAACATAATTTGCCCCATTTGAAACGAGATTTTTTTTATTAAACTCCTGTTATGAACCGTAATGACCTCGCACTTTTCAAACCAATAGCCTTGACCTTAACGGCCGATTTCTTTCGTTTGGAACAGGTCCGTATTGCCGTATTTAGGAAGTAATTGTTTAGTGGCTGTTAAGGAAGCGCGATAACAAGTGTGAACGTTCTGTACCGTAGTTATCTAATTAAGTTAATTGAGCAATATGAACCATTTAGTTATTTAGTATTCAATTGTTGTTAGCTTCTAAACGGTGACGATTAAAATATTAAACCCTATTACATTGATACTTATAGGATTATTATCAATTACAACGTTCTTATTCGATATTTTATTAGTTGATATTATTCATAACTACGATAAAACGCGCCCGAGCAATTTATTCGTAAGCTATACAGGGAATTAACGAGAAAACCGTTGGAGATAGGCATAGGGAAACCTATAGCGAATCGATGCAGAATAAAACTCTGCATCCGATCATCCAATGAATGCAGGGTGTCCCATTCGAAAAAACCAAATTCTTCAACTTTGAAAATTATGCAATTGTTCATTGATTTATGGATACCCTGTATACGATAAATTTATTGTCGATGCGGTTTCCGAAATTTGAATTCCTGTGCTAGTCTCTACCTCAGACGCGCTCACCTGCAGTCAAAATTGGGTAACCGACGCGGTGTTGAAAATAGGGTTACATATTTCAAAGTTTTTAATAAAATCAAGTTATCTAAGAAACGATTGGAAATAGGTATAGGGAAACCTGGCAAAACTCATCTTGAAATTTTTTCAGGAATCCAAAAATCGAATAATATACTGGGCGTTCCATTCAAAATAAGGAAGTTGATGGCGAGTTCTGGTATAACCGGAAGTGGCTTGACCTTGAAAATATTTTGAAATGAAATCAAATTTTGAATAACCAGTATGAAATTTCAGAATTATAAGTGGTTTCTAACCACAAAACTTCTAACGAACGCCTGCCGTGAGAAACCCTGTATAGGTGCTAAAGATACTGATTTCATTGTAATCAAACCTCCACCTTGTTCAATTAAAAGAAAATGAAAATTAGTAGGTACTTTACATATGACATATGAGATTAGCACTTTTTTCTAGTCACGTGCTACAGTTATTTAAAATACAAAATATACATAGTGGTTCACCAGGAACCGCCGCGATTGTTTATGGAACAACTGTACGTCGGAAATTTCTGAAAATTTGCGAACATACCAAAGTCGATGCGGGTCATGCAACCAAAATATTTTAAAGATGGCAGAACTTCCGGTTTTACCGGAAGTATGTATCAACTTGCTTATTTTAAATCGAACACCCTACATATTACTACATTTTTAGATTGTACGTCTAATTCTAGGCATATTTTATGTACAATGTCACATATCTTACCTCAATCGTTTCTGACTTATTTAATAAATGTTTTATGTCAAAATTGGTGTTTGCAGACCAAAAACTAATTTGAATTATCAACTATTTAAAAACATTTTTACTTGGTTTGTGTATTTTTTATGTTAAGCTGGGTCCGTTTGAACAGTATTTGTGCAACATTGTAAAAAAAATTATAAAGAGTGTTTGAAAATTGGTATTAAAATAATAGTTTAGAAAATCGTCAAAGTTCAATTTTTTCAAATGTAACATACCGATTTTTATATTTTTATCTCATTCGTGGTCCAAAAATAAGGGTAAGTTTATAATATTCCTCTATTTCCATAAACAATCGCGGCGATTCCCGGCAAACCACCCTGTATAAAGGGTACTTACGTTTTTAAAAAGAAGAAGTAACCGTCCATTTGGCCACGAAACGAAATTTAAAACTTTTATTTAACATCTATTTTGCAGGAAAACAGAAAATATAAGATTAAGAGATTGACAATTAAATAATTAGCTGATGTGTGCCCCTTATTGTTTGGTCGGTCTCTTGAAAAAGACAAAAAATATTTGAATTGAATTTTGAACTTCTGGGGATCAACCCTGCTTGGTTGGAAACTAATTTGTGACATATTTTTAGATTCGAAAAATTAAGGGTGCTCTTGAAATTTTCAAAAAACGTTTTTTGCATAGAAAAGTATAGGTCCTTTTTCAGATGAAAGCCTCTTATGTTGAGTGAGTCTTAGAACAATGGTTTACAATCGAATGAAATACGGATAGCTTACCTACAATACAACATGATTAGCACTAACAATGACTCTAATTCTGGATTTAAAATGCTCAAAGAGATAAAATTGAACTTCTATGACTCAATAAGCAATTTATATATATTCTGGAAAATAATTACAATCGTTACCGTACAAGTGTTTCTAGGCGTTCTAGAAAAGAAATAGTCTTTAATTTTCCTTTTTAATTCAGTGTTAAAAAAAAACAAAAACCACGTTAGATTTGTTTACAAGACTTCTATCACATTGGTAAATTTTGTAATAAAGTTCAAAATAATTATTGTACTGTTTACTATTGTTTAGAATACTTACCATAATCAAGGTGTTACGTACCTTAATATGTTTGTTAATTTAGAACTAGCTCCCAGAATATTTAAGTAGTAGGTTTGGACATTTTGTGTAAAATCAATGAAAATTTTCCAAAAAAAATAATGAAATTATTGCGTAAGGCCCTGTAACTTATCATTTTATATCATCCTATATAAAAACTATCCGAATCGTTTTGAAAACTCGACGTTTAGAGCGCTGACATCGTTGTTCATAACCAAACTTTCAATTTTCTGAAACCCAGTTTTTATAGGTAAACGAATTATGTAATATATTTTAAGGTTTTCTTTGTAATTGTAATATTCAATTGATTATTAGGTATATTGTTATTGTAAGAATTTGTAGAGACCATTGCTTTTAAATTTACTGTTTGTTGTTGACATAATCCAATTGTTATAGAAATGTCAGTGTCACCAGCATTACGTTCCCCTTTCACTGACTTAACAGGATGTTTAATAAGTCACCAATGGTATGGACCATGCCGAGACTTGGAACTCAAAGTTATGGATTGTTTGGAAGCTTACGGTTTAAATAAGGGTATCGTGAAGTGCGACTTGTTAATTAGGGATTTTCAAGAATGTGCTGGTCGGCGTTTACAAAATGCACGTACTGTCGAGATGCGCGAAGAAAGGCTTCGACAAATTCGAACGGGGGAACTTTCGAAAGAAGATGCCTTTATTCCAATTCAGCCTGATTCATTTTAATAAAGTAATCATGTTTGTAGATTTAATTTAGTGTACATAAAAATTAAAGTATACTCACAATTGGTCATAAAGTTTTCTTTTACTCATCAAATTGTACCACTTATGTTTTATATGTTAAAATGTTGGTTTTGACATAATACACTTCATGAAACTTAAATATGCATCTAGCACTAAGCAATACCACAACCTTCTATAATCAATGGCAATACCCATAAAAGCTGATAGTAATGATTGAAAATAAAGGAACAGTTAATTTTAATTGTCATTTTTGTCCTAATAAAAGTGGCAATTAGTCGTTTTATTTTTCCCTGTTTCATTAAATTAATGTAGACAACTCCAACTTCAGTTGAATATCGATGGTTGTGAGTTGTGTTGTCTAGATTCGGGTCTAAAAAGCCGGTGTTAGATGTAGAATGATGAGTTGGGCTATGCACCGGTCAAATTCAGTTTTTTTGTAAGCGGGTGTTCTTGAGGATTGGATTCTAGATCTGGTTGAACTCTTAGGGTCTCTTACTTTCTGTTGAAGTTTTTTGGATGTTTATGGATCTCGATGGTCTTCCTAACTAATTTGTTATGATGACCATTAAGCGCTGCTAGAAACTTGGAGCTCTCGAAGAGTATTTGTGATCCCCATTGCTAAGCGCATAGTTAGTTATTACCAAAGAGTAATACTCTTTGGTTTTTGAGCTCCACTTTTGTGTTTAGGTGGGAACAGAAACGACATGTTTACACAATTAACGTAATTATATACTCGTGTAACTAAAATAACATCAAATAATAATCGACAAATATAAATTTGAATTATATTCTTTAAAATGAGTTAATACAGCGAACGTGTAAACAAGGCTGAAATAAGCATATTGCGATTTGTTTACCCTTAAGGCTCAAGACTTAAGCTGTCTGTTATTGTGCTATTGGACATACAAACTCTTTACAGTTTTACCAAAAAGTATTCAAATACAAATCTAAAAAATAAGAGGATTAAGGTAATGAAACCATAGTTGGTAAGAGAGGCAGGTAGCGAGATTTATTGATTTTCTAGTGTACGAATGTTTTAATCAGGTGCGGTTGGTTTTGGGGGACAAGTAAGTAATACGCGACTGATCATCGGGACCCAACAGGGATAAGCCCCCATACTAGCTGGGCCCCTGTGCACTGCACCGGTTGCACTGGCGGTAGCTACGCCACTGTCTGGTTCAAAATAAGTAAATAGTTACAAAAAGAAACACAAAATTCAGAACTTTATTATAATTTTAACTGTAACATTCATAATTAAATCAAAACAGAATATAACAAAAATGTAAGTAGATGAAATTCTACATATAATACATATTAATGATTATTGTGAATATTTATATTGTAATTTGCGAACAATTTTCCAACATTCTTCAGGGATCCGGACACTTCGCCGAATGAACATAACGTCGAATGGACACAACGACGAAACTTGGGCACAACGTCGAAATGAATTATTGGACATATCGCCGAAACTGGACATAACGCCGAAATCAAATGCTGGACACAATTTCGAAAATGGAAACAACGTCAAAATCAGTAATTGGACATATCGTCGAATCTGGACACAACGTCAAAAAACGTTTTAATCAATATCCGATTAACGTAGTGTCAGCTTTTGCTTTTCGACGTTGTGTCCACATTTCGACGATATGCCCAATTACTGATTTCGGCGTTGTGTCTATTTTCGGCAATGTGTCCAGCAGGTGATTTCGGTGTGGTTATATCTGCTCCAGAGCCCACCAACAATGTTGCAGAACTTTTGCGAAAACAATGCCCAGTAAATTCTTGTGGGTTTGGTAATTTTAAAAATTTTGCAATTTCTTCTGAGATTTTTCCAAATTTATGGATACCAAGCTGTTGTTTGTATGCCTTACCATTGTTGTATTTAAAAAAAAAAATTTAGGTAGTCAGCCTAATGGTCTACAATTTTCATATTTTCTGTAGAAGTTTAAATGTTCCACTACAGTAAATGAGCGTAATTCTTTTGCCTTCGTGTCAGAAAGAGTTATAAATAATTTTTCCCCCATGTCTTTAATTTGAGCTTTTCCATTCGGCTCATCACTTTTACATGCTCCGGCTATGCCAAAAATTAAAGCAACCTAAAATAAAAAAAATGTTTACTTAATACTACATTAAAAATTTATAATTTCTAAATTCTTACCTTCGTAGATAGGTACATATTATCTGGAGCTTCCAACAAACATTCCTAAATTTGTGATTTCTGCAGTACTCGGGAATTTTTGGCCCGATAACCATCTGATTGCCGCGCAGTTTTAAATATTTAGATATATCTATAGTATTGTTAATATACAATGTAGTCTTCAACATAGAATATGTAGACCATAAAGTCAAAGATTTCAATTTCTTGGCTAATTCTGCAAAGTACGCCAGTAAAACATTTTCTGAAAATGGTCCGATTTTCTTGTTAATGCGATAATCCATAAATTTTCTTCAATTTCGGGAGCTGTTAAGATTTCTTCATCACTTTCCATTATTTTAGAAAATATCTCTAAACATAGATTAATCTCTTCTCCAAACAATTTAATCTTAAGATAAACAGATAAAAAATGGCGGTTTTCAACTAAACAATTCAGAAAAAGTACATAACAATCCAGACTTTACTTAGCAACGACAATGGTAATGTGGTTTAAACCGGCACATGGAATCCACTAACCTCTATGTCATTGACAATCAACTGATAAAGAATATTGAAGAAAATTGAATGTAACAGTGACGTTGAATTTTTCGGTAGATATTATTATGTATACAATTTAAGGTCTAATCGACAATAATAATTAGACAACGCGATTTAATTATTACTATAATATACAATTTCAAAAAATATTAAAATTGTGAGTTGTATCCGTTATAAAAAATTTTTCATTTTAATTTGATTTTTTAATCACACTGTATAAACAATCGAAAAAAAAATATATGTTTCACACGACAAAGAATCAGATTTATTTCTCTGCCTAGTTAAACAAACAATTATTAATACTTTCTGAACGGAACCGAAAACAGGAAAATTAGGTAAAAAAGAAGCCGATTTCGGAAAAAAATTCCGGCAGAAATTTTATGTTTGATATTGTTGGGGGCCCTTACAAGGAGCCCTGAGCTAGTTTCTCATCACCCCCACTATTGAGCATTTTGTTTTCGCGAATTGATCTAGCGGTTAAACCGTTAAACGGTTCACCGCACAAAAAGAAGTCCCAATAAAAAATTGTAGAGTATTTTCAGATCTATCTTTTATTCTAATGACATTTTGTGATAAGAATAATATTGACCCTTATATTGGGGGTTGAAATTTATAAAAACTGTAAATTTTACTTTTCAGGGGTGATAATGTCACCTTATCGGAAAATTGTAAATTATAAAAATTGTTCCTTATAATATCTACAGCTTTTGTAGGCATGTTTTTTTTCCCGACAACCCTTGTAGCTATAGAGCTAGGGGTAAGTTCGTGATTTTTTGTTTTTTCACCTTACAGAAAATGAAAGAGGAACAAGTTGTAGATATTATTATGATCTATTTTTTTTACCAATGAAATTTTGAACTAAAACGATAAATTTTGTTCTTAGCATTACTACTCGACTACCCGCGGGTCTAATATTTTTCCTACTTTCTCTTTAATGGTTAGGCAAAGTTATAACTAACACAGCCATCTTACCCAATTTGAAAAATCATCAATAGCTCTGTCATTTTTAACTTTAGGATAAAAAATAATAAGACACTTTTTGTTCCATATTCAATTTTCTATCGATTGAGAATATTGTATACAGGGTGTCCTATTTGAAAAAATGGAAATATTTGACATAACTCGCGAACGCGATGTTCGATTTTTATTCTGTTTGCACCATAGTAATGAGAGAAACAAATGCTACTAGTTTGCTTATTTAACCGACTCTGTAGCTCTAATAATAGCAAAGTTAGCAATAGTGCCGACATAAGTTTGAAAACCTTGTATACAGGGTGTTTCTGAAACAGAAAAACATCTTCGGAAACAGACAAACAGCATACGAAAGCGGAACAAATTCCGTCGAACCGTTCTCAAGTTATTCCCAATATACAATATTTTTTTGGAAAGTTTGACTCTCTCTGGTGTCAAACAGTCTATATTGAGCCAGAAAACCTCTGGTAAAACCATGTACACGCCTTTCAGAAACACTCTGTATAATTTATTTATTAAAATTTACAAATATATTAAATGGATCTATCATTATTCAATTTTATTAAAAATATCAATGCCTATTTTAGGATCTGAATCAAATAAAGCAACGACTGTTACAAGTAGATGGAAGTATTACACCGCCATGCAATTTTTGCAACCTTTTGTGAGTGCAGCAAAAACTGAGATCAATTTAGGCAAAGTTCGTGAACAACAGCGATCAAATATAAATAAATAAACTAATGAAATTATTAATGATGAATTTTGTGGTCGCATAGTTTATCATGACGAGAGTGATGCAGAAGATATTGAGTAGAAAATATGCGAAAACGCCTTCATTTCGTCCACAGTCTCAATCATCAACATCTCGTGTGCTATCAGCAGTAGTCCTGTGTCACGCAACTCTGCCACTTCTCGGAAACGTGAAACACAAAGTTTCAATGACCAATACTTACAACTACAGAATAAGAAAGTAAAATTGTTGGAAGAAGAAATTAACAACCCTAAAGATACTCCCGAGAATTCCGATTTACAGTTCTTTAGAAGTTTGCTTCCATATATGGAGCGTTTGGTACTTTTAGAAAACTTGGAACCAGCATACAACAACTAGTTTTAAAGAAATTTCGAGAAGTTACCACTGGACAGCAAACTCAAGTACAATCATTCAAATATCAAAGCCATACCAACAGTCGCACCCACAGTATCAATTCCAACCTTACCAAGAATCGCAACGTATCAATATTTGGAGACACAACAGATCTTCATTCTTTGTAAACTAATATTGCAGTTTAAACAATAAATAAAGCTAACTACGAGTTTATTGTATTTATTTACTTACCTGATTGTTACTACTATCAAAGACTATCCTACTATCGTTTCTTTGACAGAAATTGGTTTCCCGAAATTTGTAAATTTTTTCAATGTTTCTTAATTTTCTTTTATACTAGCGGTAGCGTACTGTCCGGTTTGATTCGCAGGGCGACTGCCTAGCTGTCTTTAAAAACGATCGAAGTGTTCGTGGAATTTTAAACTCTATCGCGATAGGAAAGTAGCCGCTATCGTAGATATCGTTTATCGCTTTCTACTTTATCTTGAATGTTATGGTTGAAGAACGAAAGGAAAGATCTAGAACGAATACATTTCCTCGGTCAATCGTTAAAAAAGCCATGTAAGCCAACATTTAATAGTGACTTGTCTAGTATGAATTCTTCTAGCAAACCCAACAAGGGATGCTTATGTCACAAAAATTTCTTTCTAAGTACCTATACGATAAAAGGCGTCTTTTAATAGTCTCAGATTTTTTGAGAAAATTTTCCGGTAGGTACTAAAACCTTTTAAACCATTTATAATCTGGTATTCGACTGTATATCATCCTTGATATCACGATGGGCCAGTTAAATAACTCCGCTTAAACTTAGTTATATTTAATTTCTAATTATTCAATTGCGACAATAACTCTGCCCGGTTAACTCAAACGGCGTATCGACTTTTCAAACTTTTCGAAAAAAAGGAGGTTTTATACTAATGTCATGACAGAAATGGCAGTTACGGCCACTCTTTTTAATGCATTTCAAGTAAGACTATAGTCAAATAGGGTTTTTTTCTTAACAAAATTAGAAGTACATTACATGTTTAAACATTTAGAATGTGGTATTCGACGGTATTACTAAGTGCCATGCTTTCTTAAGCGGCGGATATCTATAAATGAAATCGTTCTCGGACGCCAAAATTTATAGTAGTTTACTCTCCGTATAGATGATTGTTCCTCTCACTCGGGTAGCTGCAATGAAGAAACGGTACACTCCAGGGCTTCAAGTTGTTGCAGGAAGCAAACAAATAAAACTTAAATTTTTATTTATATACCCAACAACGGAAAAACAATAAAGTCAATGACGGAAACAAGCAGCGAAGCGAAATTACCTCTCTACTAGTACCCCTAAGCTGTATTAACTAAGCCAAAAGCAGTTGCGGGTAAGGTGAAGATAGGGTAGAGAAAGTAAATAATTAGGACTTACCCTTCGGTTTTACTTCAGAATCAGAAAACTACTAAAAGTCTAATTTTAATGCCGAAAACGGCATGTGCCCCACGGTTTTATGGGCGCGGTCAGTAAGAGCGGACACGGAACTTAAGATGGGGATGCGCTCGCCACTTCACGCGTCTTTATTTGAATAGAACAATACATTTATTTACAAAAGTAAAATAATTTCTAAAATAATAAATAAAAAAATGCATCGTTAGAATTATGGAAATATAAATTTTGTTACTAAAGCATGAATTAAAATCTGGACGTTCTTGGTATTAATCTCAGACAATTTAAAAAAAATACAGAATTAAATTGTGCTCTCGGAATATAGGTATTATAAGTGAAAATTTTATAACACGAGTTTAAAATATTCAGAATCAGGTATTTCTCGGTATCAGTTAGAACCATTGATTTAAAATTTTATAATCAATGCTAGGTGATCGATGATAACGTATAAACATTTCTTTGGAAATTTGTTCCGATGTGTGACATACGAATTCTAAAATGACAAACCAAATTATTGTACAATTTTCTTACCAAATATTCTTCTAGAATATGAATTCAAATTAGGAATCTTTTTGATCCGAATTAAAAAAAAATTTTCGGTTAAAATACCGGAAATTTCCCAGAATAATTCGCGATTAGACTATTAGAGGTATTATAAGTGAAAATAAATCTGACTATTAACAATAAATTTCTTCAAAGTTTAGTCAAATGTATACATAGAATTTTATCAAGAAAATTAATTTTAAGGGTAGCCACTTTGAAATTGAAATAACAATATTAAGTTATACATTATCATGTATACTTACTGCATTTAAAATAATGTTATTAAGCAACCTTTACTATCTTTTTGTTTTATTTCAAGATATTTTTTGATTTACAGCTGAATGAGTCGTTAAAAAATTTTAACATGGTTAAATTGAAGACCGGGGGTCTTTTGAATAACTTTCATTTATTTTATTGATATATTGGGGTCTGTGCACTGTGTGTTTATATACATTTTTGAAGTTAAAATTGTATTCAAACAAATCTAGACTTGTTTTGCTATTGTTATTTTGTTTTATTAAATCTTTTTTTTTTTTAACACAAAAATAATTTTAAAATTTAAATAAATCCCCCAAAAATAAATAAAAAATTTTTTTTTTTTTTTTTTTTTTTTTTTTGTAGACAATATACTTTGAATTCTACTTTACCTATCTACAATAAAGCTGATGGTCATCTTTTATAATAAAGCCTGCCATTTGCATTTTTGAATAATGCAGATTTAGTACAGTTATATTTATCCGTCTAGTCAAAAGGTGCTTTAAAGAGGGATATTTTTAGTTGTTTGTGATTGCAATTGCTTACCTTGTCACAAGATGGCGTTTTCAGACATAATCGCTAAGAATATAATTTTTTAAATAAAATTAAATGGTATGTTATGATTTACTTAGTTAGACAAATAAGTGCGTTTGAGGACGATATTTAATAGGTCAAAACGATGTTTGGAGTTGTTTGTTTATCAACATAAAATAATCACCGAAGTTACCCGTTTAGAGAAGTTTGGATTTGCATGATTTGACTTAAAGTTGATAAGTAAATGGACACTTTTTGGTTGATGTTAATAGTTTTATTCAGTTTTATATAAAATATTTTGGAATATAATTACAAAGTGCGTTTGTGTTTAAGGTGCGACATATTCTTCATGCAAAATTTAATACTGACGATATTAGAAAAATGTCAAAACAATCTGCTTTACTTGTTTTTATAAATACATTTGGTTATCGCTCCCATTCGCTTAAGTTAATTATGAAGGCATGTTAAACTGTAGGGATGGGAAATAGCAGTACTTTATTAAATCATCTCTTATCAATACTACAACTATAACTAAGTTGTTACAATGCAGCTGTAGTTATGAAATCTGGTACACAAATTTTAACAGTTACATGTAGTTCACAAATACAAATTCCAAGTAAAAATTTAAGACGATAAAGTATGTACAGTGTGTGACATTTAAGTACTTGTATTTTACTTAACCAGAGCTGCATTATTTTATTTATGTGGGTGCTCTTGATAAGCAAAACTTGAATTTTAAGGCTATTTTAGTTGTTCAAATTGAAATCTAGCATAACATGAACACTTTTAAACATTTCCATTTACAACTTTTTAAATTTTTAGTCAAAACACTAAACATCCAAAATTTTCGGACTCCTAATTCGGAAATCGCGATGAAATGGTCCTACAATCCATACATTTTCAAATAATTACAATTTTGACAAATTTTTTGAACACTTAGTCTACAATTTATATCTTACATAGCATCAAATGACGTTACATGACACTTATTTTTAGAAGTTTCAATTTAATTATGAATTTAAATTAGTCTATTACGGCTAATCAACCGAGGGCATATCCAATACTTACATTGTAATGCCGTTATTCAATCACATTGATATCACAATTAATATAAGAACCTTCATAAGAATTTCCAAATGTTATTGAACACATGAAATTGACTATTTTACAAATGCAGATTGATTAAAAAATCATTTACAACTAATGTGAAGTGTAGCATGAATTACAGGTTTAATTTTTTGAAGTGTATAAAAATATATTTTGGTTTAAGTGTGCGTTATAGCATAATATATGTAACATATATGAGCAATTAATTAAGTTAATTGAATACGGTAGAATAATTGTGTTCGTAAACCCAACCATTTTATTATTCAATTCGACCCTGTTTCTTCAAACATTTAAACCTGCTTATTAATGAGCCAATTATATTTTTTAGAAAATTAAAACGTTCAAAAAAATAAATATATCTATTCATTTCAAAAATCGCTCGACAAAAGTAATAAGACACAAAATGCAGTCTTATTATGATCGATTTTGAAACTTAATACGTTTACAATATATTCTTAACCAACGGAGGTATATAAAAACTTGATCATTTATAAATATATCGTAATGCTTCAATTGTTCCTTATAATTTTAATATTACAGTAAATATATATTGTTTAGTGTAAATTTAAGCGTTTAGTCGAATTTAAAATATACCCATCCCTACGTAATTTTATTATAGTTTACTAAGAAAGCTTATAATTAATTTGTGCAACGGTACAATAAGAGTAGGACAAAATTGTTGTAAATCATTTTTGTCAGTTTATATTAGTTAAAGTAAGATATTCATTATACCCAAGTTGTAATAACAATCAATGTTTTACAATATCTCCTCAAATTCGATATCATTATCACATTTCAAAAATTTGTTTACTTCTTACAGTTTTCATTTTTGAACATAATTTTTTAGTACGTCAATTTTGATAAGGCAATAAAAATGTTTTGATGAAATTCAACTTATTCGATCAATTGTATAAAATTCAGAAAAATAAATGAAGTGGTTCGGTGTTTTTCGTTCTATTAACTAACTATGACTGCACTAGTACATGCCAGCGGCATATTTGTTCTTGTTGAAATTCTTTCATGTCCATCCAATGCGCTAGTTCTTCTGCCCCGCTTGAATTTAATCCTAAACTAAACCAGCCTACCATTTCTTTCTTCTTTGTTACTCCGCGTCTGTTGTACACTGAGGCCATTAGCGTTACGTCTGCTAATTGAAACAAGGCTACCTGTAATCATACAAGATTAATATTGAGTTGAATACAAATTTTTATATTTTGAACTAAGCACTTTGATATATTGAACTAGAAATGGTGTTTAATATTGTTACACTACTAGAGAAAATGGCAGAGTTGTGTGCATTCTAGTGGGTTTCAGAAAAATTGCTTTTCTCTGTCAGTTTTATGGTAAGCGTTAAAAATACGGAATAAAATGTTCTAGTTACTTATTTAACTTCAACTTTAAATCATATTGCAGTGGAAATGGTATATTTTAAATAATAAAAATGGGTTTGTTTGAATTGAAAAATAAGTAAAATTCATAATGGGGATTTCCATTGAAATTGAAAAGTAAATTAGGATTACAAAATTGATTTGGATTTCTAGAAATCAACCTGAATTTAATTAAGAAATTAATAAAAGGATTCGTGCAGATAAGATTTCATTTAGTTACAATAAAATGTTTGTACGCATACAAATTAAGATAAACTTAAAAGAGGTGATTGTTTAAAATTTGCATTTCCATTCAATGAAATAATCTCGGGACCGTGCGTGATAATTTGTGTAGAGTAGTAACTATACTTAAAGGCACCGGAGAGATGTAATAAAAACACGTGTGTGAGATAACAAGTTCTGGGAATAACAAAGAGACAATTATTCGACATTTTTTTTTAACAGTGCATATTTTCTGTGGGAAACAGTGGTAGGTGAAAAACATTTTTAAGTAATATACCTACTTGCAAATGAAAGTGGGGAAAAGTTTAAAGAAAATCGGGGAGTCTGAAGTGAACAATGAAACAAGACGGTCATGAGAATAATTAAAAAAGTGGATAAAAGTCGAAAGTAAAGTAAAGACGATGTAAAATAAAAATGTGAACAATTGAGTGTACACGAAACATAAACTAAGTGATTAAAATAGTACACCAATATGCTGAAGTCAGCATCCACCAAATTTTCCACCGTCAACAAGGCTCCAAAAAGGAACTAGTTGATTTGTAAAATCAAAGGACTGCGTGCAAAAAATGCGTTTTTTTCTTAACATTATTTTTGCGTCCAAAGCGTATTTTAAATTTAGATTTAGTTAATGTTATTTTTTTTTGAGTTGTTTGTTCATTAAATTTGTGTATTCATAATTTAGTTTTTTATTATTAGAACGAATCCATCGGTTATGAGAGATGATAAAGGATGTCTCATGGCTAAAATTAATTTTTTTTAAATAATTATGCATAAACCACTGCAATATGTTAATAATATTCGCATCCCCTTTCTCGAAGTACTACCAATAGAAAGAGGCCAGAGTGCTAGTTTACAATTTCAGGTATAAAATTAATTTATTAAAAATTTATTGTTGATTTATCCAGTACGGTCTAACATACGTCTGTTTGTTTTAACAAAGTTTATTAAACATTTTTAAGATACCACTCACAATTAGTTGTCTTTATACAGTGTGTTCAGTATAAAATGATGTACACGGGGATATTGGAAATCGTTGGAGATACAAATGGGAGAAAAGTTGCACATTTATCTGCCCAAAAATAATCTATGTTTGTTTTAATTTAAATCGATACCGTTACATAGATACAGGGTGAAACAGGAAATTGTGTATTTTAGAAAATTCACCATATTTCCGATATTATAAAAGCTATGGTCATCAAATTTTTAGAATATGGGTAAGAGGACATGCCAAAGCTAAAAACGGCGTTAAAAATTGTGTAAGCCTACTATGTTGTGCTCGGCCGAAGTCAACTTTTGTTTTTCTTATGGGCGCCATATTAAATATCTACATTTTCAAAATCCTCATTTAAAATGCTCTTCAACCATGTATAACACATTTATATTCGGCTAAGCTAAATTATGAAAAATAACAAAATTAAGATTTCAGGGTAGTAGGCTTTGATATTACTATTCCATTTTGAAATTAATAGTGGAGGTACGAATAAAGTTTTTGAAAATACCATCAAACCTTTTCTATTCTTACAACGAACATTAAAAACGAGGAAACTACAGAATACTAAAATTCTGTAGTTTCCTCGTTTTTAATGTTTGTTGTAGAATAGAAAACATTTAACGGTATTTTCAAAAACTTTATTAGTTCCCTACTATTATTATTCAAATCTATTTTAAAATGGAATAGCAATACCAAAGCCTATTACCCTGAAATCTTTGTTTTGTTATACCTTATGATTTACCTTAACCAAACATAAATGTGTTATATATAATTGAAAATCATTTTTAATGAGGATTTTGAAAATGTAGAAATTCAATATGGCGCCCATAAGAAAACCAAAAGTTGACTTAGGTCGTGCACAACATAGTAAGCTTAATCAATTTTTAACACCGTTTTTAGCTTTGGCGTGTTCTCTTACCTACATCCTTAAAATTTGATGACCATAGCTTCCATAATAAAGGAGATATGGCAATTTTTCTAAAATGCACAATTTCCTGTTTCACCATGTTGTAACGGCATTGATTTAAATTAAAACAAACGTAGATTATTTTTGGGCAGATAACGATTTCCAATATCCCCATGTACATAATTTTATACTGGACACACTGTATAGGTTTCTCCTAAACATATGTATTGTATATATCTGCGTTCAGATTCTTAGTTCCTCAGAAATTTGTCGATTCACGTACCCAGATTTTATTCCAAACGTAAATTTTTGTAGCTAACTTAATTTGCAGCAAATTTATAGTTTCAAAATACTCTAAACAATAGTTAACAAAAATCTGACAGTTACTTTTAAGAAATAAGTTTTGAAACTAAAAACAACTTCGAATTTGTAAACTGGCGAGGAAAAAAGTTTAAAATTTGTTGTAGTAAATGTATGAACCAGGCAAAACGGACTTACTTGAAAGATAAACGTCTCTTTAAAAAGAGGATTCGGTTGACCTCTTCGAACAGTTGTTTTACTATATCCAAGTTGTTGACCAGTACTGCTAACAAGATGTAATTTAACGTACGTATCCGGGGCTCTGTTTAAAGCCAGATTTCTAAAAATGAACACATAGTCATTTTGATTAATCTTTACATCCAGCTTACCTAAAATGTGATCCCTTAACAATTTCTACACTAAGTCTACCGGTAGTTGCGTTGTAAGACAACCCGAGTAATAATTCAGGTACACCACCATGTTGCATAGAATGTGTTGATCCCGTACTATCTGATCGAGCTAAGCTCATTAAATCACCAGTGTACCCGCTTAACTAAAATATCCATATAATTTATATATATATATACTTAATTTCTGCATTGTAACTCACCGTAGTATTAGCTCTTGGTTCTAAATTTAACCAAAAATTATTTTCTAATTCGAGATTTATATTGGCAAAGCTAACGACCGCTTCGCCTATAAGACGTTCTCTACGCATTCTTTCACAGCCGTACAATCGCAGTCTTATACCCATTGAATTTACGTCTTCCGGATTTACTCTATGTAGCAGAAAACTTTCGACGTACTGAGGGTTATCGCCAGATCTAATTTTTGTTTTGTGTTTTTGCTTTTTACTAGGTAGTAGTATCAACCGCACCTAATTATTTTAATTTTTTTGATTTTTTTGATTCTAAATAATAGACAACAAAGAAATACCTGCGTGTGTGTGGGTTGACCACGATCTCTGCTTGGAATATCACGTGCTTGCAATACATGTACAGTCATTTTTCTCATAGGAGCGTCGTAAAGAAGAGCTATTTCTAAATGTCCGCATTTGTTTACTAAGTGTGTTTGTGTTTCTGACTCGATACAAGAAAGCACTTCGGTTCCATCAGCTTCTGTATTCATCAGTACTATACACTGCAATAACAAAAGTTATTATTAACACAAATTAGACAAAGTCAGAAAACTCATACATCTCTGGAATTAGTGTTTTGTACATTGTTTTGTATATTTTTAGTGTCTGAATCTACATTTTGATATTCATCGACTTTGTGGTATTCTCCAGTTTGATTGTCTATTTTTGTTTCTCTCAAAGCATTTGGTGATCTAAAATACCTAGTTTATTACATATCTCTCAAAAGCCTCTAAATATATACCTGTGACTGTTGTTAATTTCTGCTGTAACTTTTGTCGAACTCAAACCTTGCTTCTCTCCTACAGAACTAGTAGTTGAACTGCAACAGGAGCTGTTACTACTTAATCCAACTCTTCCTTTTTCTACTAAAGATATTAAGTCTGGCGGTGAACGTGGAGGAAAATACGATCCTACAGCGCTCGAGGTACTTGGAAGCAGTTTGTTTCCACCGAGTTCAGATTCAGAACTCGATTCTCCTCAATATCAAACGAATAGGCTTTCACTATAAAAAAGAAGAACATAAATGTATTGTCGAAAACACAATTTAAAACGAAATAACGGATAACGTAGTCTTTATTCGTTGTATTGATTCAAACACTTTTCACAAATTCTTTTGTGCTTTTATTCTACAATTCTATTACGTACATTTATATATTGCTTCCTTTATAATTGACAAAAAATACATCGCCGTCTGAATACAAATAAACGTAGATGGTACAGCAAGTACAATACTTTATTGTTGCGTGCGTTACAAACACACGTCGCTCAATATTTCAGAAAGGTTAAATTAAAATACAAGGATTAATGCAACTGATATGTTCAAGATAATGAAAATTTATTAAACATTAAGAGTTTACTTAAATTTGCTTAATATTTAAAGTTAAATTATAAACTGGTTTCGTGCAAAAGTTTAAATTAAAATAGCAATTAACAACCTTTAACTGATTTGCGCGCATTACAAAGAAATAATATAATAATGAAATAACCGTAGCTACGAATATTTGAAAAATGTGTTAAATGTGCCACGTAACTGCTTTTCTTCAACTACACTTGAAATACGCCAAAATGAGGCTTGTGGTTGGTGTAAGCTATGAAACCAGAGAAAACGTTTTGGCACAATTCTTGTTTTTGTATTTAATGATTAGTGCACGGAATCTAAAAATCAAGCTTTTTCCGTATAAGATGGAAATTTCCCAGGGGAGAGAGAAAACCGATTTCTATCGACTAATAAACGATACTTTTCGGTATCCTCTCATAATATCAAAACAAGATGCCCAAAACATAAAAATTAAAATAGAAAATCATAAGTTGCTTACGAAATGATATTCAAATACATATGTAAAATTGTCAAAATACTAATGTATATTTTTGTTAGAGCACGGGAAGGTGTACCGGAGCACAATTTTTTACCGAACAGAACCAATACTTTCTTTATATTGCATACGTTATAGTTCTATAAATACAACAAAAAATCATAAAAGGTAGGCACTGTTCACATGGCATGGATAGACAATGCTTTAAACATTTTTTTCGGACAAATGCTCATTTACATATTTTTTATTTTTATTTAATAAATTTTAATCCAAATTTAATAACATAGTAGTTCTAAATATTAATCAAAATACTTCTATTTTTAAGGTTTTGCAAAATATATGATCAGCCGGAGATTTACACGTTGACTACTCTACTGATTTATTTGAATTTGTAAATTTTAATTGTTTGTGTTCACAATAAAAACACAAATCTTATTGAAATTAAAATTTGATCAAAATCTGAAAATTGAAGGGGCAAAATTACATTTTGTATAAGATTGTATTCAATATGAAAGACGCTTACGGTTCCACCGGAAATTACTACAACTTTTAATTTGTAAATAAGAACACGTTTTTGACATTTTATGATCAAGATTATTATTTCAAGTAAGATGAACACTTTTTGAACATTTATCAGAAATAAAAATTTTGGATTTTTAATAAAAATTAAGCGTGACTCTCATAAATCGCTTTTATTTTAGTTTACAATGTACTTATTGGCAACTTAAAGTCTCTAAGTCAGATTCAACAATGCAGTACTTAAACACTCTATATTGATATTCCTCATAGTTTCGATTATTGCTGAGAGAAGAGAGTCGGGAGTAATAAATTTTGATTGTACTATACATTGTTGCAAATTTTGATTTTTGAAAAATTTAAAAGTGAATGACGTTGTGGATTTTGTAATACTTTAACTTTTTTACGAACTTTGCGATCTGCTCGTCAGATGCACCGGAGCGAGGTCTTGCAAATAGCATGTACCTAATCTATTTACTTGAAAACTGAACCCCCGCGTTCATAACCTAATATTCGTAGGTTCAAGAGTTTACCGCATTAAAAATATTTATAATTGTTGATAACGTAATAAATTCAGTAAAATAATTCCGTCAACAAAATGACTGTAAATTGGGTGTGGAAAAAATGGTATCTAGAAGTTTCTGTACAATCGTTGTACGCTCGTGTTTACAAAAATTTTATTTTTATCACAAACTTTTTGATCGTTTCGCCCGTATGCATAGTACAAACCAGTTCCACACGAGCGAACATTGTTCAAAACAAACCTTATGGAAACTTTAAAATAATAGAAAATAGTGATTTAGGACTTATGTTAAATTGTCCAGGACTATATCAGCATCTATTGTTAAAATATTTAAAATGTTCTTTAACGAATTGATAATTAATAACAGTACTAATATTTTTACAAATTGGTGTAGAAATTAGAACTTTAATAAAAAAAAAATCTAAAATTGGATAACTATCGATACGTTCTAAGATAAAGTTTCACTGATAACTATAGTTATAGTCTTTAGACAAAAAACAGCCATTAGATGGAAATAATTCATAAAGTTTTGATTTGTGGACATGTGAATTCTCGAAAGAGTTAGAAATAAGGGGAAAAAAGTTTCCACCCTAATCGTTGGTGGAACATCCCCTTTGAACGAAAAACTACCTCTAGCGCGGACTTGTTAGTTTCCTCATTTAATTTCTAAATAGTTGCTCGGATAACAAAATATCATAGAACTAAAGATATTCACTATAAAATTTTGCATAAAAAGTTTTATTATACCATAAAGCTAATTCTTATAGAATTCTCGCAATTAGGGTTCAAAGTTAAGGAAAGTTGTGCGAGCAAAGGAAAAAATCACTTTCATTAATTTTTGCGTAAAAACAACGGTTTCGGAATTATTTGTGTGCGGACGCGATTGTTTTTTTTCGCGTTTCATTTTTCTAAACTTTGAACTCTAATTGCGAGAATTTTATATGAATTAGCTTTATGGTATACAGGGTGTCCCAAACTGAGTAGGATTACATGGCTATCTTTCTTATTAATGGAGATACAATTTTGGTTAAATGGGCAATAATGTACAGTTTATTGTGCTGAATCAGATTATGCAGAGAAAACACAAAACTTCCGAAGATATCCGGGAAAACACAATCTTGATTTATGGTATGAAATTGCTACGTATTTGGAAATTTATTGTATTACATCAAGTTGACCATGAAAACAAATCTTAACAAATAACTAAACATAATCAATAAATCCTACTCAGTTTGGGACACCCTGTATAAAACTTATTTATGAAAAATTTTAAGAAAATATTTTTGGTCGTTATCATTTTTGGGTAAAAACAACGGTTTCAGAGTTATTTTGCTTTCGTAAGCAATTTTATTTATAACAACAATTTTGTAATAATTTTATCATTTTATATAATTTTATAATATTATAAAAAGAATTAGCTTTATGGTATACGAAACTTTTTTATGCAAAATTTTATAACAAATATTTTTAGTCCTATAATATTTTGTCGTCCGAGCAACGATTTAGAAATTAAATGAGGAAAAATTCCGAATAAATCTGCTCCAGGAGTAATTTTTCGTCCAAAAAGAGATGTTCCATCCCCAATTAGAATGAAAACTTTTTTCCCCTTATTTCTAACCCTTTCGAAAAATTATTTTTCAACGTCTAATTTGCCTGAACTGTCAACTTTGAAACCTAATTACGAGAATTATATAAACTTTAACTTTATGCAAAATTTTATGGCGAATATTTTTAGTCCTATGATATTTTGTCGTCCGAGCAACTATTTAGAAGTTAAATGAGGAAAACTACTAACGAGTCCGCGCCAGGGGTAGTTTTTCGTCCAAAAGGGAATGTTTCACCCACGATTAGGGTGGGAATTTTTTTCCGCCTTATTTCTAACCCTTTCGAGAATTTACTGTCTAAAAATCAAAACTTTATGAATTATTATTTTCGAAATGTCTAAAGTGACTGGACTATTACTTAGCAAAGACATACATATTGTTTAATTTTTTTGCAGTTAAATTAATGTTAATATATTTACCGTTACTTAATTATTGATTTGGCACTAAATTTATAAATTTACTAATGAATTATCGCGGCGGTTTATAAAGTGATGTTTACTACCTGATCTTGAACAATGTACGCCCCAAACTTTTAAGCTTTCATAGAATTACTGATAAAATAGTAACCGATTTATATTTCTACACAAGGATCTCAAATTTACCATACAGTGTAAATTACACTTTTATGACTACTATATAATCCGTAGCGGTAATTATAGTACCATAAGTACCATTTAATATGGTTTAGTAAGTCTACACAAACTGTTTGTAGATACTTTGGCAATGGAGTTTAAAAATTGTTAAAATAAATAAATGTTATAAAGAGTCTCCAAATTTAATTCGAATATAAAACAATTGAGCTTGTTTATTTCCTTTGCAGGTAAATAATAATATTGAATATTGAATTCGAACTGCATTTATTAATGTATTGATACACTTGTCGCGGCGAAAGCATGAAGTGATGTTTACTGATGTAATTTAGTAAAATGCACGCGGTCAGAATTTCTAAGCTTTCATAAATTACTCATAAAATAGTAAGATTTATATTTTCACATAAGTCTCAAATTCGACATGCAGTGTAAATTACACCTTTCATAATAATAAGTTTTATTTGTCAAACAGAACAAGATGTTCCAGTTACAAGACAAACACATACAAAATTAAACAAAATACTTGAGTTTAAATTACAATTTTGACTATATATAGTTAATAGATATGCTCAGACAAAAATGTAGTCTATATAGAGCTAAAGTTAATATTTGAATAGTTAACGCTGTTCAAGAAACATTGTCGATTAAACACATTTATATTTTTGGCAAGTTATTTATTACTCTACACATTTTGTACAGTTGTGTTGAACTTATAAAATTTGACCTTGCAGTATTTAAGTACAATAGTCTCTTTGCCCTGATTTTCGGAATTCTACAATTAAAATTAAGTTTTTTAAACTATCTGGACAATCTATATTGTTACACATAATTTTATGAAAGAATTTCACTAGACACTGCTTGAGTCTATATATTCTAATAAACGAAGGAGAATGATATCATGGTTGCAGCAGATTGGAGGATACTTCCCCTCATTGCAATAACATATATATTTTGTGAATTTTCTTTGTATTTTCTCCAAGCTGTTAATATGTTTTCTATTGAATGGATACCAGGTTATAGCAGAATATTCAAGTTTTGATGTGATGAAAGAATGATATAAAAGTTTCATTGAGTCAATGTCAGTTAGTTCACGACAGTTTCTTATGACGTAACTCATAGTTTTATTACAATCTGATATTAGTAGCGTTATATGACTAATAAATGATAATTGTGGGTCAAATAGGATGCCTTAATCTTTAACACTCTTTGGTCGTGCGAGAATGTGATTCCGCAACTTATGTGGATGGTAAATAAGTTGTGTTTCAGAGAAAAAGACATCGTCACACATTTGTTCAGATTTAAATTTAATTGATTTACTTTGAATCACTTCAATGAGGATATTAGGTCTTCTTGTAGCTTCTCACAACTATCAAATAAACGTCGTTAAGAGTCCCGAATTTTATTGAGTTATAAAACAATTGAGTGTGATATTTTCTGCGGTTTTATTTGGTGAAATCTCGTAAAATTTAAATATCATATGTATACTCGACATCGACTAGTTGCATTATTCAAATTACGCGGGGAGAACTGTACGAAGTTACGAAGACTATTTTATTTTTACTGTTCTGATACCGAAACTGAGCAAGAACTGGATCGTTATTCCGCTGTTCATTGACAATTTCAACGATTCCAATAAGTCTCGATGTAAAGTAGTAATCAAATCTAAACGTTTCCTCAGTAAAAATATTCTTCTATAACAATATTATGTTTCCAGTGTTAACTTGTAGTTAATATGCACAATTCGTACAGTGAATGCATGTCGGCGTACTCTTGCCTTGTGAATTTTATAGCTTTTTGGCAACTAGAAAATTTAATGAAACTTGACAAATGAAATGCCAAAACTATCGCAAGTACCTTAGGTACCGTAGGTACGGCGAGTATCAAAGAAATAGTAAACAATATAGACGCGTTTACGAAGAACGGTTACAAAGTTTAAGCAAATTGTCATTTTTCAACAAGATGGTGTATTACCAGATAATGCGAGGACTGTCTCAGGGGCCTATTCTGTAACTCATTTCGACCCCTGAACGAGTGGTTACCTAACAATTGTAGGTATTTTAACTACTTTTTATTAGAGCGTTATTTTGTAAGCAAGTAGCCGTCGTTCGCTACCGTCCAAGTCGGTGATATTTTGGATATAGTTTTTAGGACTCGCCAACCAACTAATGACTTTCTGCATTGGAAATTGCAGTAAAAAAATCTATCATATCTTTCCTGTTCTTTCAACTTGTTCTACTCTGTTGCAAGGCACTCAGTAAAGCAACTTGGGATCTGATTCAGCACCGTCACATAGATTTCTTCAGCTGTTGTAACAATTTTGTAAAAATTCAATAATTTTGGTCTATTTTCCGATCATTCAAGTACAGTTGCTAATAAATTAATATTAGGGATGAGCATAATTGTATTTAGACTGTTAGGAATCTTTCCTAACGTTTCTTTTGAAAGCAAACGGATATATCTCCAATTCTTTTTAGAAAACATTAGATTTTGTATATTCGATAAATCAATTAACCACGAGAACTACTTTCCACCCCAAAAATCAAATGTCGCCCAACTGTCAGTTTCAAATTTACCCAAAAGAAATATTTTCAGTTTGACACCACACCTAAATTTCGCGACAAGAAGGGTGGGAGTTTTGGTCCTCACTGCATTATATAGTAGAACGAAAAAGTTCGCAACTCGCTTTAACTTTTGATCGGTGACTATTTCTTCACGTTAAAATGACAGTAGATGACATTTTGAAGAAAAAATTCTGATGAAAAAGAACATTTTGTGGAGGTCAAGGACTTTGGTCCTCACTGTAGGTGCACTGAATGTCGTTTGTAGACTGTACTATAGACTTTATTAAAAAATATAATAAAATCAGAAATTTTCTGAAATCTATCCCACAAACAACTGTTAATGTGTATTTGAGAGTAAATGTTCTATATTTATACTTTCATGCGAAACTCTATTAGACTTCAAAATATCTTGCAACTGTAAAATAAAGTTGGGAAAGATAATAAGTGTCGAGTATATAAAATTTTAAAAAAGCATAAACAAATATTCAGAACAGATGCTGACAAAGGCAAGAATTTCGTGAAACATTAATGGAGATATGGAATAAAGATGAATCTTGTTAAGAATATTTGCTTCACCGATTAATGTTCGTTCAATCACAATGGGGCACTCAAACAACTACAACTTTCTGTTATTGGAGCAGTCAATACCTTCATTTATTTAAACATGCGCACACACAAAATATTTGGGCTGGATATTTCTCTAATACCCATTTTTATTGAAGGGACACTTACTGCGCATAAGTATAGAGATTTATTGATGCAGCAAATGTTATCTGCGTTAGAACAAGTAGATGAAAAAGACGTAGATGTGTGGTATCAGCATGATGGGTGTCCAGCACATAATGCAAATCAAATAAAACACTTAAATGAATCACTCCCTAAGACCTGGATTGGAAGAAGTGGGAAAGTTAGTTGGCCACCAAGATCACCAGATTTGTCCCCCAACGTCTTCTTCTTATGGCCTTACATACCTTTGAAGGTTACTACCAACGACCCCACAACACAATCACTTTAAAGATAAATGTGAAGTTTGCTTCATATACCACCAAATATGATGTGCAACAAAACTTCTATGACCGATGGGGTACTGTTTAGAGAAATGTACAGCATGAGTTTTAAAATAGCAATAGGTAACGTTGTTGTTTACAAAATAAAAATAAAGAAAAAAACTAAAGGGAATTCGGCTCGATTTAGCGCACTAAGTTCGTGGAGGATACAGAATTATAGTAGTTAGATCAGCAGCGTCCGGTCCGTCGGAGAGTCTCGTATAAGTCTCTGAAGAACTATATAAAAGTCTGCTGGTCTGACAAGGTGCCACTCTGCTGGATAAAGAAAGAAATAAAAACCGACCAACAGGAGATCAACAGGTTTTACTTTAAAATCTAATACGCCAAATCGAACACAAACCAGAAAAAAAGACAGACAATTCAATAGAAAAACAAATTTAAAATATTAGGAGAATTTCGGTAACCTTTGTTTACTCGAGTAACATTATCATTCCAATTGAGGATTGGCTGATATAAGGCTCTGCGTCCACATATCACTTACACACGGCGATTCAAACTACACTTAAACAAGGATAAAGGGTAGTACCTCCTCAAACTAAAAAAAAGGGCCTTAATTAATGCGAAACCGTGGTGTGGCTTTCTTGATAAGGAAGGTTCTTAACGCCACCCAGCACCTCAAGAGTTACCAAAGAAACACACGAGTACATAATCAAACGCAACGTGCTAAAAGCATACGTAGATTAGAATTAATACAAATAGGAAAGTAAAGAAACAAAAGTATTCTCATGGTGAATTTAGTCGGATTAAACTAAAACTTGAATTGGAAACTACAACTACTGTCGTTCTTGTTTGTTTATGTCGTTTATGGTGTCGTCGGCTAAATGATTTATCACTATTACGATTATTTACATAAAAAGAGAGCTTTTATTATAAAAATGAACAATTAATATTACTATTAGAAGGGGTAATAGACGAATTAAAAGAAAAACGTATGTAATCAAGAACCAAATATTTTAACTTGGCCTCAAGTATTTCTAAACAGTTGTTTTATAGATATCGTGTAAGACAAGTGAATACCTCTTTAAGTTGCTAGTAATCTGTTTCATTTGCCAGAAAAATAATTTTCAGAGGATTGTATAGGTTAGATGGTCAATCAGCTTTTGACTTATTTAATTTAATCTTGTCTCACATGGAAGTACCACAAAGAACAATTAAAAACGTCTCATGGTGCGTAAATTGAATTGATTTATAAAAAAATCTGTAAATAAATTATATCAATTCTCTTCAATTATATTCGGATATACTCTTTCACAGATTCTATAACTATAACTTAATTAAAACAATCACTAAAAGTACAAAAATTCAACAGATATTACATACACTCGAATGAAAACAAAGGTTTGTTTGCCTGACAGACGCCATTTTGGCAAAAGTGTTGAAATGCTTTATAGACAAGTAACTTTGTTTTGAAGTCGCCATGATAGAAAGAGAAGTGCAAGTGTCACTTGACGCGTGGAAAAATAAAAAAAACTACTTCAATTGCACGTTTCAGTCAAAGCGATGTAAGAGAAAAAAGTTCCGCCCTAGTTCCGTACACGACCAAAAACACCAACACCAGCCCTTTTGTATTGGTTTGTGTGTGTTTTTTCGTTTTAAAACACAGAAACTACCCGGATAGTAAAGACCTGAAATTTTAAACAAGAAAAGGAAACGGTTGAGTTGACTTTTGGTGATAATTTAAAAATCAGAGTATTTTTGAAGGTTCGTGTTGGTAAAACTGATAGAAAAAGATAACACTAGGGCGGAACTTTTTTCTCTTACATCGCTTTGACTGAAACGTGCTATTCAGTATATCAAAAGGTCAACTGTCACTCTAACCATATAAAATACATGACGCTTCAACTTACAAATTTGCACTCGTCACGGGATAGACCATTGGTCTTAGGTTAAACTACGCTACCGTTCAACGATAGTTGTTACAGAATACGATATAGTCAAGCAGTCGTTCAAGGTGTCGTTAAACCAAAGTCGTTTGTTACCCACTAGTTACTGAATAGGGCTCTAAATAGGTGGATAAGAAATCGGAGTGAAGGGGTTTCTAGATATTCCAACCTTCTTCCCTTGATTTTTTCTTTGGCCACATTTAAAGGAATAGTTTATTTTATACCAATGCATGACGTGGAAGAATTAAAGAAGAGAAATCGTACAAAGTGTGCGCGATTGAATCAAAAGTGATTCGTAGTGATCTTGTAAATATAGCTTACGTTTGTTTGAGTGCTAACGGGAATTTTGAAAGACTGTTTTGATTTACTAAATTATCCCCAGGCCCCTAGGAGCCTCACGAACGAAGTAACACTATTTCCTCAAGTGCGTTGACATTCCTACCAATGCAACAGCATGTCGTGATATACTTAACACTGGCCCAGTACTGGGTATGCTTGTTCTCCTATTCTAGCAACGTGAACAGAGAACCGAGGTGATAAGAAAAATATAAGTTAAGATGTGTTGTTTATTACCACGTTTTTTTTATTGTTAATAAGGTTATTTGTTGTGTTAATATTTTGAGTTTAGGTAAAATCAAATTTTATTTCTCAATTTTTTTTTAAGTTTTAAATACGAAAACCAGATTTACAATGGAAAGCATCAGATATTTAATTGTTTTAAGGGTAGCTAGTAAAATTAGAGGAAAATCTATTAACTCTATGCCATTTTACTCCAAAAATTCTAATACAAATGTATACATTTTATTCGTCGTTGTAAGGAGAAAAATGTCTTACAAGAATCCAAAATCCAGAACAAATATACAAGTGTTTTCTTTAGAATAAATAAAATAAAAGGCCGCGAATACTAAATTGAATCACCCGGTATAAAATGATAATATTTGAACGACACAAATAAAATACAAATTAAAAACATTCTTACTTATCTAATAAATAACAATGAACGTTTTATAATACAGAATATAAAAAGGATAACTACATTTTAAAAAGATTAGAAATAAACTAATCAATAAGTTCTATTTACGGTAATAGAAACCTAGAAATAATTAAAATGTAAATTAATGTTGTAGTACATTGAACAAATATTGTCGTTACAAGTAAATCAATAACAGTAATTACTATAAATTAAATTGATTCAATCTTTTATCATAACAATAACTATTAAACAGTTACAGGAATGTGAAATGTTACTGAAATATGAAAACAAGAACTAGACAGCATATAGGTGCAGACTTGTTTTCAAGTACCTAATATACTCAAGTCTTCGCCCTGATGAGGCGCCTTATAAAAAACAAACTTTAATGTTAGTTATGTCAAGGTACAGAAGAAATTGGAACATTTCTAGTATGTAGCCAAAGTGAACAAAATCGTCAAAAATCAATAAAACGTCGGAAATCTATTTGTGTATAAATTGCTTACAAATTTTAAGTTTATTCATTACAACCATTTCTGAAAGTATTAGCCCGTTGACGGTAATATAGTGAATTTTGGGAATTTTTGAAAAAAATATTTGCATTTTAAAATATGCACTCATTTAAATCTATAAAGTTCATTTGTCTATTAATATAAATTCTATCTTTCAGGTAGTCCCACATCTTTCATCTTTTTGAACAATTAATATCTAAAGAAAAACGCTGTTTAAATATTACCCAACATCTCTGTGACAAATTCATTTTTGAAAATAAATTTGGAGAAGATAATAATAATAATAATGTTTATTTCCAAAAAAAAAAGAAAAAAAAAACACAAAACTTTTCTGTTACAAGATAATACAATATTTTTTTTTGGAAAAGTGATGGTAATCTTGCGCTGGTATAAGATAAATAAATAACAACACCATATGATTTCACACCATACTAACCATCAATTTAACTTCTTATCTTTAATTTTTATAATGGGGTCCTACAACCGTAGAGGGCATACAAATAAATATCAAATCGAAGGTGTATACAAATTTTCAGAGATTGGCCTCAAAATTCTCAGAGAGGTCTTTCTTGGTCTAATTTTACTGGAGCACAACACCAATTTAAAGAAAACCAAAAACCGTTACAATAAGACTACAAAGGATTATTGTTTAAAAGTTTGTAATAGTTCCAGTCAATAGATAATGTATACACTCTATTCAATTTACTGTTTTTAGTATTACATAATTTATCCTTTAAAAGCTTTATCAGGTTTAATTTTCATTAGCATCAGATCTACAGAAAAACACTAAAATAATAACGTCATTCAGATTTATTTTATTTATTCTTACTTCCTCACTTTTGGAATAATGCTATCTTTACAAAATGTGTAAACATTTAGAATAACTTCTCTCTATTTGCTTTACCATTTTTGCATTATTGTTATTACATTTGAATGTTTTGATCTTTACCATTATCTAGCTATGTTTTAATTCAGTTGTTCAACTATGACTGGAATTAACAAATTAAGTGTGGAGATATGTTACAAAGAACCAGAAGTGGCATATATAAGAATAATTGTTATTTGTGTACATAAATTAGCGATATTGATATTAATATTGAAAAATGCCTGTTTTTATTTTTAATTAGGTATATTTCTTATTTAGAAAGGCATTTTAGGACGCTCATTATTGTCTAAAACTTTTCCTATTTAACCGTCGTCCTATCTGTTATAGTTTCCGTTATAGCAATACTGTCATGCCAATTTTGGACACACTGTATATAACGTTTGAGATTTTTTGTGACATATTGTGTTTGAAATAAAATACAAATTTCAGAAAATTATGAAGAACAATAAGTTCAATTTCCGATATAAGGGTTACTACATCTAGTATTGTCCGTCCGTGAATGAGCAGTCCGAAGGTCGTGAAAGACAGGTACTTGTAACAGAGTGTAAGCAGTTACATAAGTCTAATGCATAGTTGGCTATAATAATCGAAGAATTGACTTATGTAACTGCTTACACATCTTTCGACAAAGTTACTTTAATGTAAATGCATTTTCGGACGTGTTAAGATAGAACAAGACCACACTAGATGTCGCAACACTTATTGCTCGTATATGATGGTCCCTCCTGTACAGATCAATGTAGTGGACAGCGCGCATTTGTACAATAGTGAACTTACACTCTCACTCCTGAGGAGTCCTAAAGGACGAAACAGCTGTTGAGTGATTCTCGGTGTTTGTTTGCTATTGTACAATTTCTTACAGCAACTTACAGCAGGCGATTCGAGATTGTTATTTTTGCCAGCACTTTGATGGCTATAATAATCAAAGGATCGACTTATGTAACTGCTTACACATCTGTTAACAAGTTTAAGTTTAATTTTTTGTTGAATTTGTACATTTTACCATAAATTTAAAAGACATAAATACAAAATCAAAATTCTACCACAACCACGACAAAGTCCCGTTTTATATGTACCAATTTAAATCAAAACATTACTAATAACTTGAAAATTTGAACTAATTTATAGGTACTTTAAGACCATTCGAGGCATTATAGTGCATGATTTAGCCATGGCGCACTGCTAGTACGTATTGCTCTTAAGCTTTGCAACTTAATGCTACTATTTTTAACATTCTCTGAAATAAAAAAGCTTTAAAATAATAAATTAAGGAGCTTAAACTTTAGGTTAAAAAGGTATTCTTGTTTATTGTCTATAAAATGTAACGTTTCCGAGAAAAAAACAATAAACGATTAATAACAGTTATTGTAAAACACCTGTATTCGCAAAAAAATGTTCAAAATTTATCAATGCCCAAAATTTGTTGTTTTTGCAAACGTTACTATCGTACGAGATAAATAACATATTTGTCATGTCATACGTTTTTAATTTTTTTGTTTGAATTACCAATTTACACTTTTTGGTTATTTGAATTATTTAATAAAACAGGAAGTTGTTTATTACTCTCTTTCTCAACAATGGTAGATTTTATCCACAATAAATAAGATTAGTTTTGTTTTTTGTCTAAAGTTCAAACTATCTGGTATATTTAATCAGTAAATTAATAGCAAAGAAGATGATTTTTCGAATTTAAGTCTCCTGCAAATTAATCGTTTATTGTTTTTTTTCTCAGGAACGGTGCATTTTATGAACAATAAACAAGAATAACTTTTTTTAAACCTCATGTTCAAACTACCTAAATTTATTATTTTGAAGCCTTTATTACAGGATGTCAAAAATAGCAGTAAAATTAAGTTGTAAAGCTTAGTCCGGCCCTGGTCAAACTAAATAAAGTAATAATTATTATTCAATAACATTATTTTAAGTGGTTTATCGGTGTTCAACATATTCTATTTTTGTAAAATTCCATCAAATAATTTAAAAGTTATTCAAGAAAAACTTATTTCCAGCGGAGTTCTTCAGGGACATAAATCTGTGTAGAGAGGAAATTTTTTTATCGGAACTTTTCATCTTAGATTTTCATGTTCTATCCGAACCCTAAAGATTTCCCACATTTTTCCGGACAAATAGAAAATTTTAATTTAAAAAAATGGCGATTTTATTTTCTAAAGATCTGTTGTAAACTAATAATCACAATAACAATAGTAGGTACTAGTAATACCAACAATAATAAATCTTTTATTGAGTTGATAAATGCATGTATTTACATATGCCGTTTTGATTTTTATTTTTAATGTTTCACATAAATAAATAATTACATTTTCAACAATTTTTAATCCAGTAGTGTTCCTATACTTAAAATAAACGTCAAACGGGGTAAAGTCAATCATGCGGGGCAAAGTCGATCAGCAACCCTCTCCCGAAAATAGTGCGTAAAACTAATGGTTGCATTGTAACCTATTTAGAGTTGCTCATTAGTGTCGGGGTTCAGTTAGAGTTTAGTCGTGGTTGAGTGCGGAGTGATTAGTGATACATAAGGTAAGTACGTAGGAAGACGTGTTTATAAAACGTTGAAAATGAAACATGCGAAAACGATTGATTCACAGCTAACAGTTGCGCCATGGAAAGGAATAGTAAATATACGGGAAATAATAGTTATTTATGAATGTAAATAAACAAAAATATCACTATAATATAATTTTCCAAGTCTCTACTGGCAGTTTTGAAAAATCGATTTTGAGGGGTAATTTCGATCATTTTCAGTTTTAGGAAATACCTTGCTTTACTCTTTAGTTTTTATTCCTGTTTAGTGAGTTAGTCATTTTATGTTTATATTAATCTGTTATTTATTTTAAGATGCCCGACACTACCAAAAAGTTTGGACCGAGGGAAAAAATATGATGAAAATATCTTCAGAGGGCAGCGGCGGCAAAAAACAAAAAAATGTCAAGAGGGCTGCTGCTGAGCAATTTGCCGTCCCTTACTGACCCAATGACCATACACGGACGACACAGCTTAAGTATGGTAGACCGTCCGCTCTAGATGTGAACGAAGAAAAAATGTTGGCTGAAGGCCTGCAACTTGCGCTGATTGGGGATTTCCTTAAAGCCCGTCGACATTAAACATATTGTTAAACAATATCTAACAAAGCGTGGAGTGACAGAGCCACGGTTTGTTGAGAACTACCTGGAACAGACTGGTTCAATGGTTTCATGAGGCGAAATCCCAACCTAGCATAAAACTTGTAGAAAATACAAAACGGGTTAGAGCAGCGTTAAGCTACGAGTTAGTGGAAGAATATTTTATAAATTTAAAAGATGTCGTTAAGGAACCAGCTTTCACATTATTAATTACGACGAAACAAATTTCGTAGATGACCCTGGAGCTGTGAAAGTTGTCTTAAAAAGGGCACCAAACATGCACAAGGGCCATAGATAGTACAAAACTAGCACTACGGTCATGTTTGCGATAGCAGGAGACGGTACAATGCTTCCTCCATACATTGTCTATAAGGCCAAACATTCGTATGTGGGATGGACTGAAGGAGGTATAGAAGGGGCCAGATACAATCGCACTCTCAGCGGATGGTTTGATTCTACCATCTTTGAAGACTGGTTCTATTCTATTGCTTTGCCGCATTTTAAAAAACTTGATGGAGATAAAGTTCTAATTGGAGATAATTTAAGTAGCCACGTCACTTTGAGTGTAATACAGGAATGCGAAAACAATAATATTAGGTTTGTCCTGCTGCCACCAACTCGACACACCTTCTGCAACCTTTGGATGTTGCGTACTTCCGACCTCTTAAGGCGGCATGGAAAAAAAGTATTAGAAACATGGAAGTTAAGAAGTAGAGGAGTGCTTCCCAAAACTTTATTTCCAAAGCTTCTTAAGGAGGCCGTGGAGTCTGTTGGTCTCAAATCTCAACTCAACTCTATTGAGGGTTCAAGGCATGTGGCATCGTTCCATTCAATCCGGATGCTGTACTAAAGAAAATTCCACGTAAAACAGTTGACGACACACTTGAAACATCATGGACAAATGCTATAGTAGATCATCTTGAACAACTTCGGACGGGTCCAACGAAGAATGTAAAAGAGGAAAAAACTGAAGGTTTCAGCAGGAAAGAGCATAGGGACATCGGATCTGTTAATAGCTGAATCCACAACTACAGCACAAAACAAAACGAAAGGACATAGACCAGGAGCAAATGATAGCGAATCAGAAGAAGGACTTGGACAAGATAAAAATAAAAATATAAGTGAGATTGAGTCAGAAAAAGAATCGGATTTAGGGTTGCGGAATCAAGAAGTCATTCACAGAAGAATACGAAATAGGAGAACCCTCTACCCTAAGTGAAAGCTTGGCAGAAGAGCAAAATTCTCGAGTTTTTATCGTAAATGACTACGTATTAGTAACATTTAAAACCAACAAAAGAGACAGACATTTTATTGCCAAGATTGAAACTATCTCAAACGAAGAACTGACTGTTAATACAATGCGCAAGAAGGAGTCAAATAAAGATGTGTTTTTGTGTATCCAAAATTCCAGACTTATCAATAATTATGTTTGAGCAGATTAAAAGAAAAATCAACTTAAAGGACAAAAGCGTGGAAGGCACACCTTTCATCTGCGCGAAGAAGAAGAAGTTCTTGTGGAGTAAATAGTTGTGTTTTTTTGTGCACTAAGATTTATATTTTTTTGTTGTATTTTATTTATGTAAGAGAACTGACTAGATAGCTACGTAAAGAATATGTTTTTCTATATTTTAGTTGTTTGTGATATTTTTAGTTATAGCAACTTATGGCTGTAAAAAGATAAATAAAGAAGCATTTTTACTTTTTGAGTTTATTACCCAAATTTAAAAAAAAAGATTGGTGACTTTTTTTTATGATTGTTGATCGACTTTGCCCTTTGGCAGGGTAAAGTCATTTTTATGGATAAATAGGTGACGATTTACCCCGATATAGTCGATCACCCTTTAACGAAAAAAAAATAAATGGGAAAACTAGAAAAAAATAATAGGTTCATCAAAGGCTAAATTTAAGGACTCATTTTCAAGCCTTAAAAAATACGTTTAGGTGCACAAAAAACCTCTTTTGACATACCCTTGACGGTATATATTAATATATTTAAATTCTAAAAAAAATTTTTGACCCCAATGTAGGTTCTTATCTAAGAATATTAAATATAAAATATTACTATATTACATTTTGTCATTAGTTACGAAAAGTAGATTGTTTTGAAACGTGTAACCTTAGTAACCCCTAGTGACGCAATTAAAGTTTGAATTTAATTATATGCAGTTATAGTGCAATTTTTCCCCAATACAATGTTAATGCATTTTTCGGAAAAAAATATATATGTTAAAAGTAATAAAACACAAATTTTTGTAATCCATTTTGTTTGTCCACTAATTATTACATCCGCTACAAAAATAGTTTGCGTTTGTCTGTGATTACATAAATATTTATATTTAATAAATAAGTAATGCTTGTAATTACTGCAAATTATTATTGATGTTGAAATTCCTTATTAATTTATAATCTTACTAATTATCTTAATACTTGAGCCTTCTTTTAGGAGTTGGTAAAAAAGGATTCCAGTCAAAAAGACACCGTGCTTTTAATTGTGTCGACGTTTCGACTGGCTAGGCCAGTCTTTTTCAAGGCAGTATAAGCGGTTGGTGTACTACAGTCATTGATAGTGTTGGGGTAATTAGGATAATTGTAAATTATTAGATTAAACATGTATTGCCCAACGATTACTTTGAACTCCATGCATTGGTCATGCATTTCTATGATTGGGTACCTATTTGTCAGAATGTGTATTTTAAATAAAACTTAACATTAATTAAGATGAAAAGGGGGTAGAGTATATATAGAGCATATCGTTGATGAATGATCGGCCCTATCCGAAAATGCTTACCTAAATAGATACAAACCATGTAACCAAGACAATTTATGTAAAACTTGCAAAAAAATACAATTTAGTAGCCAACCCCCCAACCATATTGCAAATATACACCAGAACCAGTCCTAGAATCCAGCGAGCATGTACTGTATTGGGATAGACCTATAATAACTGACAGAACAGTAAACTATAATAGGCCAGATTTAGTAATAATTAACAAGGTGGCAGCGATAATACGATAATAGGTACCACTGACATAAAATCTTCCCAGGACAGTGAGTAAAAAAAATTAGAAAGTATGAAAATCTCGCCATTGAACTAAAACATCAAATTAAATAATAAAAGTTAACAAATAAGGTTGTAAAATGCACATATTCTTTATTAAACACTTAAATAAAATCCAAAACGTCTACCGGTTTTGACCCCAAGGTGTCATCATCAGGTTCACAGCAATTTAACACTAACAACTAAAAATTTGATTATTTCGATCTTGAAATTGTCGTGGCAGTATGTTAAATAAATATATACATTATGCAGATATAAATTGTAACTAAAAACGTTATTTGTAATACTATCAATCGAGTTTTACAAAATTCCTTTACAATATGATATGTAAATGAATATTGTATAAATATTTTCAATTTTCATGATGGAAGTTTTGTAATACAAAGAAATAACGCATAATCTTAAATCAGGAGATAAAAAAAGTCTTCCTCGTTAAAATATTGTGAAAACTAAGTCATTCTTTCAACTTTCGAAATTAAACGTCGTACTTTGGTATGGTCGCGCCGTGTTCTTAAACCCAAGAGAAATTTCGTTTTAATTTGAACGGAACTCTAACAGTATTATATACATTTTCATTTCAACAAAGTTCTATATTTTTACACCAGTTTTAATAAGTATTAAGAGCTGGCCTCAGACAATCCATCGCTCTCCTAAACTTTTACACAAAAAAACTAAATAAGCACTACGAATGCGCCAAAGTAACATTATAATTTCATAACAAGACACATTGTATGTATAGATATTACTTTCAAGATGGGCGGCATACAGTTAAAACCATTGAAGACTTTTGTTAATCGTTCAAGGTGCAATCGTTTATTTTTTCTGGTGGTGTAATCGGTCTTTCATGTAGAAACCACACTTCCATTCAATCCAAACTTATGCAACAGTTTCGATATAAAAAAATTGAACAGGGCTTCTATAAATGATTGTCTCATCAGGTGAGCGTTGGAAAATTTAAAAATGCAAATTGATGCAGCTTAAATTGATAATGAATTAAATTATACTAATGTCATCATTCCGTGGTAATTATTATCCTTGGTTATAATTGTGTGTTGTTCATCGTTTATCGGTAATTTTGTTCATTTAATTACCAACTTGATGAGACAATCAGTTATAGAAACCCTGTATTTATAAACTAAGAAATAGTTAACTGTAACGACAGTAAACGTTTTATGTGCATTATCGTTATCAAAAGCGATAACTTTAAATGTTTAACGCTCGTGTCGATAACAAGCGAAGTATTTCTATACATTAGCATACACGCAACGAAAGAACACCTGATGCGAATTTCGCTCACCTCATCAGAGGTGTATACTTAAGTGGGGTGTACAACTGTACAAGAAGGCGGTTAGTCTTTTAAACTCTCGTGGAGCAATGAACATAAGTGAAATAGGTGTCTTACGACATCTCGTGTACAAATAGTTGTACGTGTTTTTAATCTTTAAATATGAACGGTTAATTAAAATTGTTGTTAATGCATGCATGGTAACTTCATTAATCTCGAGAAACATTGTAAAACAGAATAATAATTTTAAAGTTCTTCTGTCATGAGCAATAACATACCGATTCTTAAATACGTTCATTCATTGTACTAGTGCAGGTTCTACTTATTTCGAGCAATATTGTGATTATTTTTTTCATAGTGTTGAATCGCATTTGTAATGTGTAGCTGATGCTTAGTAATAATCAAATCTAACAAACTGTATTACCCCATGGTGGAAGCCCAAGCCAAGAATTATGTCGAAAATCTGATTCGGTGCGCATCGTTGATAAAGTATCCAAATAGTATGTTAAAAAATTAGTATCATGAGGTGATCTATTAACGCACGAGTTTAATTTTAAAACATGAGCTCGATACAGACTAGTGCAGGTTTCAATTATGTGGCTGTAATTTTTGTGTTTAAACATGAAGAAGAACGACATATCTTTGAGAGTGTTCAGTACTAGAAGTGGAATGCATTGTAATTGATTTAAGTGAAAAATGATTTGAACGTGTAATGACAGTAAATTAAATAATAAAAATTGACATGAATGAAGTGCATGAACACACACTTCACTTTAATTGTTAATGAAACTTGATTTTTAATTTTCAAGACGAGAGATGAGATAAATGGTTGATTCGTGCTCGTTCACATTTCGATAAGGAAATGAACCTGGCATGGATAAAAACAAAACTTTTTAAGTGCTATTCGGATAGAACCATCTATAGGTTCAACGCAGGTAAATAACCCTCGAAAAAATGACACTTTTGAAAATAATTTGCTTAAATGCTGTAGAAGACCAAACGAATAAAAAAAGAACGAAATAAAACTAACAGAGGCCATATCGTTTTTACACTGTAGGGTCACTGCTACAATTAAAAATTAATTGCTCAAATATTACATTATAGTTTTATATCCTTGGTTTTTTGTTAATTGTTCTATGTAATTATATTTTTTTAAAAAAGGTAGTTAGTTTTGTTTGATATACGGGGTGAGTTTTTTGAAACTTATAAAGGCTGTATTTTTTAAATGATAGGAAAAATAAAAAAAAAACCAAAACAAGCACATTTTTATATTGAGGGGGTCGTATTGACAGGTAAATGACATTTGTGAAATCAACCCTCTGACCCCCCGCGACTACCCCTAAATTTTTTTAATGTCACGACCCTAAGTGTGGTACGTCATATTTTAGGGTATTTAATGAGTGGTACACTTGTTTTTTAATTTCGAGCAATTTTTGGACTGTAAAAATGTCAGTGGTTTCATCGAGTATTCTATTTTGTGAAACCATAATTAATCGAATAAATACAAATCCGTTATTTGTAATAAAACATTTGTTTTAGTGAAGAGTGAAAAGAGAAAAATATCAAATTTTAAAGAAAAGGTTAGAAGAAAAAGTCAAAAATAAAAAAATTACAACGTTTATTAACTGAACTTGATTTGGGCCATAAAAAACCCCCACATTTACTTAGAGAAATGAAGGAACGTAGGTATGACTTCCACTTAATAAAACTAAGTTTGGGATTAGGTATAGTTTTGATCTGGGAATTTGTAATCGCTAAGTCTCAAAACCAACTATCGGTGCTGATTTACTCACACACCATGGATTGCTGGTGGATTTAAAGAAACGTAAGTTAATTGATACTTTAACAAAATCTTCTTTGCTTTATTTGATTACTTCAAATTCACAGATGTATTTCACAACTATTAAAAAAGGCACTATACACACAGAATTATTAAACAAGTTTAATAACTAAACCCCTTGATTTAAATAATGAAATTAAGCATTCAGTGGTTTATTGTATCCTCACTAATGGACCACCAGTAGCATGTAAAAACAAACCCTTTACATCTTGCTCCTAAAGCAAACGGAGAATGGAGACTTTGCGGTGATTTTAGATCTTTAAATAGTAAAACTATTCCAGACAGGTATCCAATACCTAATATTCAAGATTTTAATAGCTCTCTTTATGGTTGCACAATTTTTTCTAGCATTGATTTTAAAATGGCATACCTTTTATCAGATTCCTGTAGCTAAGGAAGACATTTCAAAAACTACCCTTATTACTCCTTTTGGACTTTTTGAGTTTCCATTTATAACTTTTGGTTTGTGTAATGCTGCAGTAACTTTTCAGATATTAATTCATGAAGTTTTAAGAGGACTAAATTTCTGTTTTCCTTGTCTGGATGGTATTTTAGCCGCTTCTTCGGATCTTAACAGTCATATCGAGCATTTAAAGTTAGTTTTTAAACGTTTACAAAAATTTGACCTCATAATAAACGTATCAAAATGCAATTTTGGTCAAAGTTTTCCTGGTCATTTGGTATCCCAGGAAGATTATTTATAACCGTTGCTAGCCAAGATTAGGACTATTAAAGAATATAATGTCCTAAAATACAGTTATGGATCTTAAAAGATTTTTAGCAATGGTAAATTTTTATAGAAGGTTTAGCAGTTAAGAATTAATTAGGGTTTTTTAAATTATCTTAAAGGAAATAAAAAAGAGATAAAACTTATTAAACTTAACTAAAGATTTGGAATGTTTAATAAAAAATAAATTAAAATTTGCTCAAGCAACAATGTTAGCACATCCAAATTTCAACGCTTTTATTTCTCTTTTTGTGGATGCTTCAGATCATCTGCGGCACAGTTCAACAGTGGGATACCAAAGGTTGGAAACCCTTAGGTTTTTTTCAAAAAAGCTTACAGATACAGAGAGAAAATATAACACCTGTGATAGAGAGTTATTGTTAATTTATGCATCAAGCATTTTCGTTTTATTCTAGAAGGAAGAGCATTTGAAATTTTCACAGATCACTTACATTTGCCTTTCAAGAAAAGAAAAACATTAAAAATGTAGATGCAGATGCTTTATCTAGAATTGATTTATTAGAAATGCCATCTGTGCTAGATTGAGATAAGTGGGCTATCGAGCAATTAATAAATCAAGAATTAATTATATTATTATCATCAAATATCAGCCTTAAATTAAAATTACATAAGGTTCCAAATTCTATTAACAACATTTACTGCAATATTTTTAATAATAATAAATTCGCCCGTATCTTACTTCATCATTTAGATGAATAATCTATATTATCCTGGAATTAGAAATTCTTGCAAACTTGTCAAACAAAGATTTGTTTGGCCTTTAATGGAAAAAGATTGTAGGGATTAGGCGCGTCAGTGTCTGTCTTTTCAGAGATCTAAGATTTATCGTCACATTGTTGGCCCAATAGAAAAATTTCAAATGTCATCTAGATTCGAAGATATTGATATGTTGCAAAACATATGAACTTTTATTAATTTAATGATCCCATCTCTTTATTTAACTATGAAATTTCTTGTCACCTTTTCAATTTCCAAATATTGAAAATACAGCACTTTTCTTCATAATGATTTTTTTGGCATTAAACGTTCTAGAGCTTCAACTTACCACCCGCAAACTAATGGTTTACTAGAAAGATCGCGTAGGTCTCTAAAAGCACCTATTATGTCATATTCAAAATCATCAGATTGGGTAATTTTACCAATGGTTCGTCTCGTATTGCGTTCTGTTTTTTTATAGAAATTGGTACAAGTGCTGAACTTGTTTATGGAACTTCATTAAAATGGCCAGGACAATTTTTTTCTAAAGGTCAAATAAAGATTATATCACCTCAAATTTTGTAAAGCTTTATTAAACTTCCTTGAACATGTTCAATCAATTAAACTTAGTTGTAATAGAGACAATTCCAAATATAAATCTATTTTTGTTAGTAAAAAAAGTTAGATCAATGTCAACATGTATTCGTGAGACAAGATGCGTTTAAACCTCCACTAACGCCTCCATATGATGATTAAAATGAATGGAAAAGTTAAAAATATTTCTTTAGATCGCCTAAAACCAGCATTCATGCTGAGTGATTCGATAATTGGACATCATGACAAAGAAGTTTCTGATAACAATTCCTCTAATATTAAGCAAATATTTTCAAAGTCAGGACGCCTAATCTATGTTCCAAAAAAATGTTGAACAGCGTATTAAGGGGGGATTAATGTAGCGTCACTGGTACAATTTCAAATTAATTGATCGAATATTACATTTCATTTTTGTATCCTTGGTTTTGTTAAATCTTCCATTTATGTAATTATTTTTTTAAAAGAAGGTGATTAGTTTTGTTTGATATATATATTTTGTAAAGTATCAATAAAAAATATCGATTTTGATTTTTATGAATTGTATACTACAACACATTTAACTAATAGATTTAGCTAATACATACATTTGACTAATTCGTGCAGTCTTTATATTTGTGATAATTTTAAGTTCTATGAGTAGTAAAAATACAGAACAATATGTAGAAGCTAGTTCTAGCTCTAAAGTTACAGACATACAAATACGGTATAAATTTCAGAAACATTGAACTAGAGTTAAAAAAAGAACAATTGAAAAGCATAACAAAATTCGAAAACAAATGCAGGATTCACTGTTTTACTAAATCTAGGCTTATGACAAACATTGTTCGATACCTTCATAGAAAGTAGACGGTATCCAAGTTGGTGAAGGTTCCACTATTGGTCACGCATTCACTCACGCCAATTTAGATTTTTAAATGAAAAGTTTTATTGTTATGGAAACGTTGCCTAAATGATCCATCAAAAACAATTTCATTAATTAATATATTATTTTAATAAAATAGTTTCAAATAAAAATTGCAGAACCAGGTCTCTGGAGGTATCGAACTAAATCAAATACATCACTCAGAGGTGAGTTTGTTTTCGTTCACTTGAATTGCATCGTCACTTTTCCTCTACCTACGTAGGTAAACAACTATTTAAGTAATTGATTCAAAAAAGTCTCTCGCCGTCTACTAGAATTGAACCCAACCGCGTTGGCGATGGCCAGTTTATTAAACTGGAGCTTATACCGCCTAACATTAGTACAGAAACTCGAAAACCTTGGAACGTAAGTAAGTGAATTCACTTTGTGACAGGTACAGTGGACATCCATGGGGGAAGGTAGGGCAAAATAACATACCGTGTGTCTCTGGCAAGACGCAACATACAAATTTCATTATAAAAAAAATTGAATTGATCCACTAAGGCTATGAAATTTTCGTATTGACGTATAGGTTACAATTAATTGTTATTGCGTGTTCCTTATTGTAACATCCCTAATTTAATTTTTGAAAATGAGATTTATGACCGTTTAGCAGTAAATGGATAGCATTTTCAACAGTTGCTGTAAGCCAACAAGCACTTTGTATGTAATACATGACTAGCTTTCACTTCTGTATATCCACAAACAAACCGGTCCTATTCAGAACCACTAAACACATTTATAAAAAGAATTTTAATACGATACAATTAAAACTTAAAAACGACAAACCGTATTTGAAATTACAAACATTTCTTACAATTTGTTCTTGGATGGTTTTAAAATAACATTCTTATTATCTTGTTTGTTGACTCCTAGATTCTAGTAGAACCTGAAATAGAAGGTCAAAAGAGAAATAGCAAATTAAATAATTTAAAGCACCTTTTCGCTCTCATTGTTCATAAAATTAAAAACCTTAATCGGACTTCTTCTAAAAATCTTCATTATTCCAATGGGTTTCAAATAATTGTTTACAATCATGAAGCTAAAAGGTATAACACCGCCAAATTCTGGGTTATACTTTACTTTGCTGATTCGAATAAAATCCTTAGAACACCAACTTCTGTTTCTCTGTAGAGACCTGTGGTACAGACAAACTACTCGATCCACACTAATCGAAATATCTGTCTTACCCATAATACTAACTACATTGACTTAAAGTAAACTTTTTAGCTTTAGAATACCCCTGCATTATTCTTGCAAGATGCAAGTATTATGTCTAATAGTTTACACACAGGTCTACAATTCAAGAAAACAAACGACTAATTTAACCTCAAATTCAATAATAACAGGTTTTATGCAAAAGTATTTGATTATGCTAGCTATTATAAAATATGAAAAAGCAACTGAACATTGATTAGAATTTTCGTAAAATCACAAAATACTAAATTACTTTTACAAACTTAAAGAATAATATTTACATTTGAAGGAAGATTGCTCTCTCTTTCTAACTTCAACAAAATGCCGTAACGTATACGGTATACAACAATCCAAAATTTTCATAGCAATAGTAGATCAAATCAAATTTTTTCAATAGTAAAAATCCTATGTTGTGTCTTGCCCGAGACACACGGTATGAGACAAAACTAGGAAATATCTACTGTTCTTAGGCGTTTATTCGAGGAACACAGATTTCGTGAGCGGCAACAATGCGATTGTAATATTCTCTGCACCACGTGCTACAGAAAAGACGCTAGAAGTTCATTCCGTTGTAGTTATAGTAATTTATGAAAAAAATTTGCTTCCAAGATTAAGGTAAGTGACAAATTGAAACAATAATTTTGTTACTAAACACGCTAGCAAATTACTCATCTGTATTTTGCAACAACTACTATTGTTTATCTTTTAATTCATATTAAATACGACCGTTTACTTACCCAACTAAGCATTAAGGTGTTCATAGTGCATTTGGTCAAAACGGCACATGAGATGTGTCATTTGGAGTATGTTAGATGGTGTTTAATTACGAAAAATCTCGAATCGACAATTCTGGTATAGGGAAGACATACAAAAGGTAATAGAAGCGGTAAATGATAAACGGATGGGATGGAAAAAAGCGTCTATAATGATATGTTTACTTTGAGGGTTTAAATTGTTTTAGATTTTAAGTTGCATGTATGCATACATTTAATAGAATGATTTATTAGCAGAATTTGCTATAACAAATATCTATTATTTATGTATTAATTATGTAGTTTATTATTAAATTAAATTACCTGTTATCAAATATAAATTTTAACTAAACTTGATCTCAGGGTATCATATGAATTTCTAATAATTTACTTCCGGCTATAACTCTCTTATAGTAAATCAAATTCAATTACAGTTAACAAATTATATTGGCCTCTTAGCACAAAATTCAAATTACAGTAAAAAATTATAAAAAAGATTTGCGTGCATAACTATGAATGAATTATACGACAATTAAATTTGCCCCCAAATAATAAAAATAATTACCGTACGCTATTGTTTTAATAATTACTACGACGCGCATGACCCATTTATGTCACGTAGTCGACTACGCAAACGTTTACAATTATTTCATTAAAAGAAACTAAATTTTTAACAAATAATACAAATTTAAATTAAACACTTATAAAATAATACAATCTCTAATCTTGTGCCGTGTGGTCAGCTTATTTTTGTTGTAGATTATTCTCCATTCAGCGTTCTGGATAACCGTTGAAGATGTTTTCCGGATTCCAAATATCTCCAAATATGTTGGTCAGAGTTGTTTTGGCTTTAATACACTCACTTAATTTATTAATTTCGGTAAATAATTTTTAATTGGTTGCACTTTCTGCATACTTAATTGGTACTTCATAATGCTAATAGTTATTTACCTATCGAGTTCGAGAAGATAAATTTCCCGCATGAGCACTTTGTTTGCCGCTCATAAGGAATGCAGCATTAGTACGAATGTGAGATATTTGTTCTCGAAAAAGTTAGGTATATTATTTTTGTAACGAGTAACTGTAGTAATAATTCATAAATAAAAAAATCAAAGCTGTGTCGTTTTGTGTTTACAAAATTTGAATTGGTAGCACTGTCCCACCTATTGCTTGACAATATGCTTCGCGTTGTCAACTAATACCAACCTAACATAAATTTCCCTATTTCCTCGGAAACTAAAAAACACCGTGGTGCGGGAAATGGAACTTCCCGTGCATCGAGAATAACCGGGAAATCACTAATCTTAGGCAATATGAGTACAAAAAAGTTATTATTGGATACTGGATTACATTATAAGTAATGCAATCTTATTTATGCAATGAAAGTGCTTCCGAACTTTTTTGGTTATGTTAAGCGACTTGGACTCTGCCGCGTTATAAAGCTATTCTGCTGTTTTTAGGCACCCCTATTTGTAATGTTCGCCAAAGGGCTCTGTGATTTTTTTAAAAATCTAAACAATAATTAGTAATTTTCCACGCCATTTTTTTTGTTCAAATTGAACTATAATTTTCAAATTTTGATTAAATGGCTTAAAATTGATGAAAATAAATTCTATAGAATTCTGTGATCATTTTTTGTATAAGGTACTTCTATCCAAAATATCCGCGTTTCTTTGTTATTTGCAAAAGTTTATCTTTTGAATGACATTCCGCCATTTTGAAAATCCCATAAATTTAATCGAATTTTTTTGATTTTTAATGCGTTGCAACATTTGATCGTTATTTTGCACCCCGCAATCGATTCCTCATGTTTGTATTTTCTTCAAATATTATTATCTCTTGATTTTTCAATTAATTTTTGTTATGCTGTCAGTTTAATGGAGTTACCATAAAACTTGAATTTTTACCGATTTACGGCTAAACTAAATCAATTCTTGACAAGGGACGTATTTTGAACAGTCACAAATCTAATACTACATATCTCCTACTAACACCGCAGACACACATTGCGGTTTGGTGAGTATATAACCTGCGTACATAACTATGAATGAATTATACGTCAATTAAATTTACCCCAAATAATCAAAAATAATTACCGTACGCTATTGTTTTAATAATTACTACGACGCGCATGACCCATTTATGTCACGTAGTCGACCACGCAAACGTTTACAATTATTTCATTAAAAGAAACTAAATTTTTAACAAATAATACAAATTTAAATTAAACACCTATAAAATAATACAATCTCTAACCTTGTGCCGTGTGGTCACCTTATTTTTGTTGTAGATTTTTCCCATTCAGCGTTTTGAAGATGTTTTCTGGATTCCAAATATCTCCAAATATGTTGGTCAGAGTTGTTTTGGCTTTCATACACACTTTCACTTAATTTATTAATTTCGGTAAATAATTTTTAATTGGTTGCACTTTCTGCATACTTAATTTAATAGTTATTTACCTAACGAGTTCGGGAAGATAAATTTTCCGCATGAGCACTTTATTTGCCGCACTACCCCAAGGAGGGCGGCATTAGTGCGAATGCGGGAAAATCTGTTCTCAAAAGTTAGGTATATTATTTTTTGTAACGAGTAACTGTAGTAATAATTCATAAATAAAAAAATTCACAGCTGCTTAGTTTTTGTGTTTACAAGAAATTTGAGTTGGTAGCACTGTCCCACCGATTGCTTGACAATTTGCTTCGCGTTGTCAACTAATACCAACCTAACATAAATTTCCTTATTTCCTCGGAAACTAAAAAACACCGCGATGCGGGAAATGGAACTTCCCGTGCATTGAGAATAACCGGGAATCACTAATCTTAGGCAATATGAGTGCAAAAAGTTGTTATTGGATACTGGATTACATTATAAGTAATGTAATCTTATTTATGCAATGAAAGTGCTTCCGAACTTTTTTGGTTATGCTTAAGCGACTTGGCCGCGTTATGAAGCTATTCTGCTGTTTTTAGGCACCCCTACTTGTAGTGTTCGCCAAAGGGCTCAGTGATTTTTTTGAAAATCTAAATTGAACTATAATTTTCAAATTTTGATTAAATGGCTTAAAATTGATGAAAATAAATTCTATATAATTCTGTGATCATTTTTTATATAAGGTAAGTACTTCTATCCAAAATATCCGCGTTTGTTTGTTATTTGCAAAAGTTTATCTTTTGAATCACATTCCGCCATTTTGAAAATCCCATAAGTTTAATCAAATTTTCTTAATTTTTAATGCGGCGTAACATTTGATCGTTATGCACCCCGCAATCGATTGCTCATGTTTGTATTTTCTTCAAATATTATTATTTCTTGATTTTTCAATTAATTTTTGTTATGCTTTCAGTTTAATGGAGTTGCCATAAAACTTGAATTTTTACAGCTAAATCAATTCTTGAAAAGGGACGTGTTTTTCAACGGTCACAAATCTAATACTACTTATCTCCTACTAAAACCACAGACACACATTGCGCTTTGATGAGTATATAACTTATGTGACTTAATTATGTATAAAAATTGTTTTAAGATTGCTAAGAGACCAAAAATGGATTATTCTATTCCCTATAGAACAAAAAAAATTTGAAAATTAAAAATAAATTAATCATAGCCAGGGTGCTGACTTGAAGCCATAGCAATAACATTCAATGTTCATCAGGCAACATTTCGAAGACGTGCTCAAGAAAAAAATATTCATGCCCATGGTCTAACAAAATGTCTTGACCGTTTTAAGAGGCCACTCAGTGATGATCTGGAACGAAGATTGATAGCGAACATAAAAGTAAAAAATAAGTAGACGCCATTACTAGTGCCAAAAGAGGTACACTCATGAAATTTAAAACTTGAACACCACAATTTCTGTAAACAAAAGTTTGCACATTGTGAAGCGGGCTTAAGGGTATCATTTACAATTCTAACAGCAGGTAGTCTCAGCAGGGGTTATCTTATAGAAGGACTGTAGAATGAATCATTACACTAAGCACGTTTTAGAAAATAGGTAATTTACGTTGCTTACTTAATTTTTTCTTTAAAGAATATATTTGAAGGTATCGCTAATTAAACACCATAGCTCGATTAATTATCGAATCAAAATTTTGTTTAGAAATGTTTACAAAATAAAATTAGAAATAATTTTGATTTAAAAAACGTCTACAAGCAATAACTTTTAAATTAAATCAAAAAACTAAACATGGTTATTTGGGTTGACTGATTATTACTTATTTTTAAATAAATCTAACCTACTAATTATTGTAAGTTATTAAAAAAAATCATTAAACTCTCTATTCATAATATTTAGTCCTTACAAAATGTATATTTTATGACGTTTCATTTTTTTCTGTAGTTAATATAAAAAGTGAAAATAAAAACTAAGGCAATTCTTATTGTCAACGTATATATTTAGTTTTTTGACAAGAATTTATTACATAATTATAATTAAGATACCAAGTTATAGTTTAAAATTAAATGAAAACTTTTTTTTAAATAAAGGTATTACTATATAAATAAATATAAGAAATCAATAATGGGTGTGACCTCCATTATTATTGATACATTCTTGGAGGCGTCTGCTCATTGACGCTATCAAGGTATCAATATAATTAATATTAATCGTTTCCATGCGGTATCAATGGCTGCAATTAGTGCATTACGGTTTACTGGTATAAAATTTGGCCCTTGTTGTCTTCGGATAACAGCAAGTATTCGAGCCCAAACATTTTCGATAATGTTAAAATCTGGGCTTTTTGCTGGCCAGGGTAACAGCTCCAAGTTATTTGCTTGTATCCAGTTGCGCACAACCTGCGAAGTATAGGGTCATCATATCCCGATAGTTAATTATCGAATGTTCCAAGAAAATAGTGTAAATAGTAAATGGAATCTACTAACGTAACGTTAAGTCGTTAATTATAGTTACATAACTCTCCTTTCATAAGATATAGTTCATATTAATATGCTTATTGTAAAGCTTCGTACACACCTGAACAACAAACCGAGGAACAAACAGAACAACGAACCGAACGGCAATCGGAACATTAATTTGGACGGTGCTACGTACGAATTTTAGAACAGATTCGCAAGTCCTGATTGTTCCACGAACGGTTTGCGGCGTTCCCGCAACTTGTCGGTTTTTTCTCCGACATCAAAGAAAATGCGCGCGAATGCGTTTGCAGGTTTGGACGAATCTAAACAAAACGGCGAACAAACTTATGCGGGAGAATTAAATTATTTATTTTTTGTCCTCCTTTTGTGGGTTTGTTGTGTTTTAGGTAATATTATGGAGTTGACAGAAGAAAAATGTTTTAAATTAATCAGTGTTTAAGAATGCAAGAAGAAAATGATGTCCCTATTAGCATCATTTGGGCGGGAAATTTCCAAAATAAAAAAAAAGCGAAGTAAATTATAATTTTTTACTCTTCTTTGTGCGTAAAAATTTGGTTGGACGTGTATGTTATTGCTAAGAAATTATTAAGGAAAAGCGCATTTGCAGTGTAAATATTTATAATTAGATATTATTATAAGTCCTCTATTGTAATCTTAATACTTAAAAGAAAATCCTGTCCATTAGCATTATAAGGAAATGGCTTTTACTTTATGAATAAGTTTCAATAACAATAGAATATCCTTGCTTGTTTAATTTACTTCCTTTGAGTCATATTGCTCTAAGGGTTGTTACATTGGTCATTAGAAGTATGTAATAAATAAACAATTACCTACTGTTTGAGAAGGGGTAGTGTGAACCAATAAATAAAGTAAGAAATGTAAATTCCATTTTAGTTTAAAATTTCAAGTGTTGTGAAAATGCCACCTCATCTCGGTGCTGATTTGAAAGCGCGGATTGTTTCGGAATTAGCGGCGGGCCGTAGCGTGCGTGAAATTTCACGTATGTTAGATATACCAAAAAGCACCGTAGGGCATTACCGAGTAAAATGGAATCTTGAACACACTTTGGAAAGAGCCATCGGAAGTGGTAGACCTAAAGTATCTACACGTGCTCAAGATCTCGAGTTGTTTCATTACGTAACAGAACAACCATTTGCTACATACTCCAGGGCTATAGCAGATACACATTTTTCCCGGATGCCGTATAACTGCACAAAAAGATTAAAGGAGATGGGGAATAAAGAAGTATAATGCTGCTGCGAAGGAAGTTCTCAGTGACGAAAATATGAGACGTCGTCTGGAATTTGCAAGGCGATATGTGAACGAACCTTTGGAATTTTGGAATCGATTGATTTTTAGCGACGAAAAAAACGTTCAATAACCGCAACGATGGACCACTAAAAGTTTTTAGAATGGAAGGAACTCGTTACGAAAATAATCACATATGTCCTAAAAAACGAAGTGGTTATTTTTCTGTGAATGTGTAGGGTTGGGTTAGCGCACGGGGTCCAGGAGTTTGTTGGGCTATCGATGGACGTCTTGATTCTGCTGCGTATTTAGATATTTTGGAAACTATTATGAAACCTTCAGTCGAAGTGTTTTATCCAGACGAAGATTATATTTTCCAACAAGTAAGTATTCTTATTTCACTATACTTTCTCCAAAAATAGTTCGGGATCTGTTGAATTAACATTTTCATAATGTATTTTGTTGTTAAAGGACAACGCCCCTATTCATACTTCGCGGGTTGTGCGCAATTGGATACGAGAAAATAACTTGGAGCTGTTACCCTGGCCAGCAAAAAGCCCAGATTTTAACATTATCGAAAATGTTTGGGCTCGAATACTTGCTGTTATCCGAAGACAACAAGGGCCAAATTTTATACCAGTAAACCGTAATGCACTAATTGCAGCCATTGATACCGCATGGGAAACGATTAATATTAATTATATTGATACCTTGATAGCGTCAATGAGCAGACGCCTCCAAGAATGTATCAATAATAATGGAGGTCACACCCATTATTGATTTCTTATATTTATTTATATAGTAATACCTTTATTTAAAAAAAAAGTTTTCATTTAATTTTAAACTATAACTTGGTATCTTAATTATAATTATGTAATAAATTCTTGTCAAAAAACTAAATATATACGGTGACAATAAGAATTGCCTTAGTTTTTATTTTCACTTTTATATTAACTACAGAAAAAAATGAAACGTCATAAAATATACATTTTGTAAGGACTAAATATTATGAATAGAGAGTTTAATGATTTTTTTTTAATAACTTACAATAATTAGTAGGTTAGATTTATTTAAAAATAAGTAATAATCAGTCAACCCAAATAACCATGTTTAGTTTTTTGATTTAATTTAAAAGTTATTGCTTGTAGACGTTTTTTAAATCAAAATTATTTCTAATTTTATTTTGTAAACATTTCCTAAACAAAATTTTGATTCGATAATTAATCGAGCTATGGTGTTTAATTAGCGATACCTTCAAATATATTCTTTAAAGAAAAAATTAAGTAAGCAACGTAAATTACCTATTTTCTAAAACGTGCTTAGTGTAATGATTCATTCTACAGTCCTTCTATAAGATAACCCCTGCTGAGACTACCTGCTGTTAGAATTGTAAATGATACCCTTAAGCCCGCTTCACAATGTGCAAACTTTTGTTTACAGAAATTGTGGTGTCCAAGTTTTAAATTTCATGAGTTTACACTTACTACAGCCGTGGTGTATATGAGCAGCGCTGGAATGTTTATTCCACCAGCATTAATTTTTTCTAGAAAACCAAAGAACGAACGCTATTAATTTTGGATGGTCACGCAAGCCAAAAAATCTAGAGGCTCTTGAATTTCTCCCTTGAATCCCAACATTTTCTCCGACCTAGTGCTGATACTGACATCCCTGAAAATGGCACATTAAGAGAGTAACAATCAACCAAGAAGAAAAACATACTTACTGACTCTTTAGCTGGCGATGCTTATGTATCCTTAAAGGCTGATAGCGAAACAGAAAAAAACGGATGTCTCTGCATTATTAAAAGAATTGTCACTAGTTCCGTTTGCAAGTGGATCGTTATCATCACGCAGCAAGAAAAAACATCCATATCAAAGTGTTCTCAGAAAGAGCCAATTTTTAAAAGGATTAGAAGAAAAGGAAGCCGAAAAGAATCAAAAGGAAATACGAAAAATTGAAAGGGCTAGAGCTCCAAGACAAATTTATATCGAGTCTTCTGACGATGAACCAATATTTGACAACGACGATACTGATTCTGATGTTGGTTGTTTGTATTGCAACGAGCTACTCAGTCAGTCTAGATGTACCGCCAATGGGGTCATGCTGAGTGTCGTGACTAGTGTTTCAACTTCTATTTTAGAAAATATATTAATAAAATAAGTATGACATTTTCCCACTAATGTTAGGCAAAACAAACATTTAGCACTTTTTTTGTACACCTTTTTTTATGAAAATCTGTAATTTCTACTACATAGTTTATTTGGTAAATAAATAAAGTATTAAAAAATCAAAAGTTGTATTTTTAATATAAATGATTTATAGGCGATTTCTAAAAAAACTTACTCTCCCTATTTAGTCAATGGATGAATGGACAGTATGTGGATCTTTGGTGGACGTCCGCTGGATTATTAGTGCTAACTGGGGCTCGTCGGCGTAATAGTCTGCTTATTACATTTAATATTATATAAAATAAATAAAATCTGTATAAACATAAATAATTATTTAAAATTTGTTTAACATCGGATTAAAAAATAATACTTTCAACTTAAGTTATACTAGGTATAAAACTTTAATTTAAAATTAGAATGAACAGTAATTGTACCTATACCTTTGACTTGTATAGAGTTTCTTAAAGGGTTTATTTCAAGCTTTTCAGAAATTTATAAAAAAGCAAAATATAATTTTTTTCATTAAGGAAAACAAAACAAAAAGATTGTACGTGACATGGTAGATTGCCTTGGTTTTATTAATCGAATTGGGACTGTGCAGCAAATGTAACATTAAAATGACCATTAACAAAGCGAACTTGCTCAATCGAAAAGCAGAAAAAAATTAGCAACCAAACCTACGTTGAATCCAAAATAAAACGTAGGTATATCAAATTAACCGAAGTTTTAATTAAGATTCTAGATCATTATCAGAAATTAAAAATAAAGAATAGAACATTTTTTATTATGTTTGTTTTAATATTAGACGATCAAATTAAATTTCATAACGTCAAATTTAACTTCTTAAAATAGATTAGGTTATTAATATTTTAAAAAACCATTATCTACGCAAAACTTTCAATAAGAAATTGATTAACATTATTAACACGAAAGTATCATATTACGAACATTTTAATAAAGTTAGAAATTATGGCACATACTGTTTAATCTTAACCACCGGTTCATGCATTTTAAATACTTTAGGATTCGTGATACATAAAGCTCAAGAAAAAGGTTAAATTGCAGCCTAAACACTGCAAAGTAGGTTCTTCAAAACCAATTTTGTTTATAATTAAACTAGATTTGATTAAGTAAAATACAAACAACTACTGACCTGAAAATTACTCTCAAGGTTTTTATTTTTAAACAGTTTAGTAATTACAATTGTATTTTCTTGTGAAACTTCAAGAATTATAACAGTCCTGACTTTGCAATCATTTCGCAAAGCTTGTGCTTATCCGCACGGTACATTAAGTCCATTTAAAAAGTAAATAATTTTAATTACGCTCTGGTAAATTTTATAATTATTGTTTTCAGTATGTAAATAAAAGATAATATTCAACAGATTTTGTGTTTCTTAAGTAAATTTGTAGAACCTGAAACTACATTTGAAAAATTACATTAAATTCTATATTCATGAAAATTAATTGTAGTTTTTAATTCTCGCAAAGAAGGTCAATAGAAAGTCAAAATTACTGCATTTGCGTCGTGTTGTGACCGAATTACTTTTTCAGACTTTTTAAATAACATCAGAAAACAAATATTAGACCGTTTTTCAATCAATTATTATGTTTTCGATATCAATTTGGACTTGTTCTTCTTCGTGATGTTAAATCAATTTATTAAAATAAAGAAAAAACACTTCAGATTTTTCTATCTCTTGTTAGCAGTTATCTTAAACTCTACCAATAAACCCTAAACTTTAGTTATAGTGTAGAACGCTGTTCTTTGCCAAACTGGTAATTTCATAACTTTTGCAATAGTCTATGATGCAACGTATTTTAATCTACAGTTTGTGTTCTACCCTGGTCGTTTCAAACTTTAAACGACTTCTTATAACAGTAAGAGAAGGGAGAATACCGTCTTTAGTTATATACTTAAAACGGTGGAGAGTATGACGTTTAACTCTCTAATCAATTACGCAAGAATGTATTTCTTTACTTAAAGATGCTTACCATTGATTATAAAAAGTGTTATAACCAATGTTGCAGCTTAGATCAGAGTTATCGTATAATATGGCTAAATCGGCAAGGTTCCTAATTCAAATAAAAGTTGTTCATAATAACAATTAACGTTTACAACTCTTTTGCATAATTAATGTTCTTCGAGATATTGTTAAAATAATTAAAATAACAAAAATTTAAAAAACCAGAAGGAAGAAAAACTATCGATTATTACAAACAACTTTTATTTGAAGGAAAAAAAAGCAGGTATCAGATAATATTACTATTAAATAAATCATTTAATTATTTTTTTAAACATATAAACTTATTCATATTTGAGTTTTCAAAACCTTAGATTTTATTTAAATTACTGTAATTTTCAATTAAGTTGTTTGTGTAGGCATCGTACACTTTTTCTGGAATTAGACGTAAACCAAGCGTTTAATGTCTAGTCTTTATTTATAGGTTAAGCTTTTTTAGATATTTTTTCCGGTCAAAACTTCGGTGAGTGTTATCCATAATCGGTTTCTTTAGTAATTAAATACGTCTAAACATCAGACATTCTTATAGAAAAACTGATCGATGTAAGGAAAATAAAGAAAATATTTATCTTAAAGTTTAAAGCTAAAGTTAATTAAAAATAATTGATTTTAAATTAAGTTAATCGGTGCATAAATTACCATACCAACATATACAGCGTCATCCCAAAAGTCCGCACCAAATAGGAAACTTTTTTTATTATGAGTTTTTCGATAAAAAGTTATTCTTTATAAAGTTTGTGCATCCCTAAAGCTAAAAATGCACAGCCAACACAATGTGGCGAAAGACGCTAATATACGAGGTGTGTATTCGAAAATTTGATTTTGAGTCATGAGTCAAGTGCCCTTATTTCAGTAAATATCAAAAAAAAATTTTTAGAGGTGTTAGAATGTTAGAGGTTTAAACGAGTCGGGGCATTAAAACAACTTAACGACCAGTATAAAAAATGGCGATTTGACATCATGGCACTACAAGAAACGAATTTTAAAGGAAACGACATTATGGAACTTGACGAATATGTCCTTTTCAAAAGTGGAGCAGAAAATAATCGGTTGGGTACAGGCTTCTTGGTGAGTAAACGAATAAAGGACGTAATAGTAGATTTTAAACCTTAACAGACCGTGTGCCCTATTCTGTAACATTTCCGTTTATTTTAAAGCGTACTTTAAAAATAAAACTACCAATTAGTATTAGATTGACGAATTTGACATATAACCATAGAACTGACCATCGGTTGAAAGGCATTTAATTTTAACAGATTATTTAAAGATTATTTATAGATAGCCCCCGTATGTGTTACTTAAGAATACGAGGAAAATACCAAAAAAAATAAGTTTTATAAATATACATGCACCGACTGAAGAAAAGATCTGGACGTTAAGGAAGAATATTACAACAACTTGAACACAGAGTATGATAAGATTCCTAGATATGACATGAAAATCGTTTTGGGAGATGCAAATGCGAAGATAGGAAAGGAAGAAGCATATCAACCTGTAATAGGGAAATTTAGTAAACACGAAGAATCATCGGTAAATGCACAACTCCTAATAGATTTTGAAAGGGAAAATGGATTGATAATTAAAAGCACATATTTTCAACAAAAGATATATACAAAGGGACTTGGAGATCACCAGACGGGAAACATATTAACCAAATTGACCACATATTAATTGAGAGAGATCAAGAGGAAAGTATTATGAATATACGAAGCTATCGAGGCCCAAACGTAAGCTCAGACCATTTTGTGGTAGGAATGAAAATGAAAATAACTTTACCATTTATAAAGAATAATAAAAGTAAAAAAAGCCTAACCCAAAAAGAAAGATTTGAAAAGAAGAGAATAAAAACAGATATACACAAACCATAAACAAAAAATTAGAAGAGTTAAAAGAATCGGAAAGCGTGGAACAGAAGTGGCGAAACATAGAATCAGTAATGAAACAAAGTGCAGAGATATGTAGTTAGAAAAGAAGCAGACAAAAAAGCTTGGTTCGACAAAGAATGTAAAATAGAAATAGAACAAAGAAACAAAGCAAGGAAAACCATGATCGAAAAGGAAACAGAAAATGCAAAGGAAAATTACCACAAAAAAATGAAGAAATGCAAGAGCTTTATAAGAGAAAAGAAACGGAAATACCAAAGCTTTAATAGCGCAAATTGAAGAAGATTTTAAAAATAAAGAAGTTAGAGCACTGTATGCGAGCATACGAAGAGAAAGAAAAGAATATAAGCCGAAGAACAGTTTTTGTAAAAGTAAGGAAGGTAATCTAATAACAAACGAAGAAGATATACTGGAAGATGGAAACAATATTTCGAGGGTATTAAATGGTGATGGCGTTGAAGAAGAGATTAGAGACGGGGAAGGAGAGGACGAGGAACACATAAATGCAGAGGACATTCCAAGCGTACAAGAAATCGCCAGCATAATAAAAGATCTAAAACGAAACAAGAGCCCAGGATACGATGGGATTTTAGCGGAATAGATCAAATACGGAGGTGATAAGTTAATAGAAAAATGCACTCATTAGTGGAAACAATATGGATACAAGAAAAAAATGCCAGAGCAATGGTCCGAAGCAACACTATGTCCAATTTCAAAAAAAGGAGATCCATTGAAATGCGAAAACTATAGAGGCATCGCTCTACTCAATATAGCGTACAAAATCCTGGCTATAACAATCAAGAATAGGCTAATTAAAGAAATAAACGGTGTAATAGGTGAATATCAGTGCGGTTTTAAAAGGGGAAGGGGGGTAGTAGATCAAATATTTGTGCTAAGGGAATTACAGGCAGAAAGTCGTGAACATCAAGATAGGGTGAAAAGACAAGAGTTATATAGTGCAATGGAATCCGTCAGAAATTGATAAAGATGGTACAACTAACCCTAAAACACACGAAAGATAGGGTTAAAGTCAACGGAAAAATTTCAGAATGCTTCCAGGTACAAGACGGACTGCGCCAAGGAGATCCACTGTCATCAATACTGTTTAACATCGTATTGGAGAAGGTAATGAGGGACGCGAACATCAACCGAAATGGTTTGTTATACCATAATAAACATCAATGCCTCGCCTATGCAGATGACATCACAATAGTAACAAGGACAAAAAGAGAGCTGAAGGAAACAATAAAAAGTTAGAAAAAAGGAGATTAACGAAGAAAAAACAAAATTTATGTATTGGTCAGATAAAAATTCGAACAAGGGAATAAGTTTACAGTGACAACCCAAGAAGGAAAGACATACACATTTGAAGAGGTAGCAACATTTAAATATTTGGAAGTAGTAATGACAAGGAAACCGGGAACTACAGAAGAAATCCGGGCAAGGATAATGAACGGATATAAATGCATCTACGCGCTTAATAACACCCTTAGAAATAAAAATACAGACTTACAGTGTGTAGAAATATGAGAAAGAAAAAGTGCTCAGAAAGATTTTTGGAGGAAAAAAATACAGGGAAGATAGGAAAGAAGAACAAATCGGGAACTTAAAGAGAAGTATGAGGGAACAAGTTTAACCGGAATGATAAAGGCCCAAAGGATTCGCTGGTTGGATAAAAGAGAAGGGGAAGACCAAGGGATAGGTGGCAAAAAAGAAGTGGAAGAGGACATCAGAAGACTAAACCTAAGGAACTGGAAGGAAAAGTAACAGACAAAAAGAATGGAAATACATTGAATAAAGCTATGAGCCTGCTAGGCTCCTAATGCTGTAAAAAAAAAAAAAAAAAAAAAAAAAAAAAAAAAAAATATATATATCAAAAAATTTTATTTGAAAAAGTTGTTCTCCATTAAAAAAAAACATCAAGATTTAAAGTCATGGCCAAATTATTTTCCATTTTTTTTTAAAATGGTGGCTATAAGAAAAAAGATTTGTTTTAAATGATGAATTAAACAATATCTTGTATACAACAGTTTATTTAAAAAAATTTTTAATTTACATATTGCCCAATTATTGTGCTAATTATGGTCAATTTTTTTTATTCATTCAAAACTTCAAAAATTTGTCAAAATATTTGTTGACCAAAAGTTCATTTGATTTTTTTGTTGACACAAAATTTTATAAGGAATAACTTTTTATCGAAAAATAATAAATAACTTTCCCATTTGGTGCAAACTTTGGGGATGACGCTGTATAAAGTTTATTTACGTTAAGGATAAGATGACGTCAAACTTAGTAATTTATTACCGCCAATATAACATTGAAAATTTTGTTACCATAATGTAAATTATAGTTACTTTACTTAAGTTAAGTTGGCAAAACTTCACGATGTTGCAATATACTTAGAAGTGCAAGTAGTAGAAAATATGCAAATATATGGTAAACTAATAAAAAACTAATTAATACATTTTATTACTAAGTTTGTTTTAACAAATGTACAGATGTTCCAAAAACAAGAAATGGTGAAAAAAGAAGATTTTTAGAAAAAAAAGTCCTTTGACGTATTTTGATCCGTAAGGACAATTACATATTTTTTGTAATAACATCTTTACGTATGTCCCCTTTTCGTAAGAAAAATAATTTGCTATTTTTTTTATTGAAGAAATCAATTTGGCGATTTCTTAATATTGATGAATTGAATTATAAAATGTCATGAGTTTATAGTTGTTACTCCAACAATTTATAATTTTCAATTTTGAAAAAACATGTTTTGTAAATTCTTAATTAGTATTCCAAATGATATACAATGAAGTTTTCTATATAGGGATCTTAGACATTCATTGCGTATATAAAAAACTATTATAACTTTTAAATTCAAAATTTTGAAAAGAATTCATCCTCGATCTAGTTTTTTTGGTATAATTTCCTGTATAAATTCGTATTTTTAAGTATGTCACAGCCAGTTCAGCAAAGCGTTTTCAGAAAGATTTTTTCTGTCTAAACTAATCAGAATCAATTTGTAACGAAATGAATAATAAATCGTTGTATCTTTTTAAATTTTCTGTTTGGAGTAGGGGGGTGTTGAGGGTTGTTTTTACCTGCACCCTAAAAGCTGTAGCTGAGCAATTCATTATTTTTTTTTTTTTATAAAAAGAAAACTAAAAAGTAAACAATCGGGATTCTTAAAGATGTATATTGTTGGCCATGTTTTTGAAACGCAATTTCGCAATTGAAATGTATAAATTCAAAAACATGAATAAGATCTAGGTATTCAATCACCAAATTTGTAATGTAACGAACTAGTAGGTGTTTTATTTAACAGTTTGTTTTTTTTTAAAGTAGTCAAGTGTTGACAAATATTAATTTGTGGACAAGAAGTTTAGGCTAGAATTCAGGTCGGTGAAGTTGGCGACGATTATAGTTAGCGACGATGCCAGTATGCGTACAACTAACCGTGCATAGAGTCGTTACGCGACCTCTTGAAATGAACGTCTATTTCAAAACGATATATTTTTTTCAATTTTTTAAAGGTACATAGATAAATGCATAATAAACCCAATATAAAAAATATACGATAATACGATAGTTTTTGAAATAAACGGTTTTTTTGAAAAGGACCTAATGAAAAACATTATCGTATGTTTTTTATATTGGGTTTATTATGCATTTATCTATGAACTATTAAAAAAAAAAATTGAAAAATAAAATAAATAAACGGTTTTTTCGAAGATCGGCGCGGAACGACACGTCGTGCATTTATGCGGTCTAACTCTTGACAACGATATATTTAATTCAATAAGGAGTTTGAAATCACATAGTTGCACGTACGTTAAACTTGTGTTTAAAATAAATTACCAGTGATATTGTCTAAATTTAAATTTAACTATATTGTTAAGTGTACTCCAGTGTATGCAGAGTTCGTATATTATGTAATAATTATTTGTCTGCCCTTATGGGTTTGCCTTTAAATTAATTTTGAAAATTACAACTACAATAAACATTAATATGCTTGTAAGCAAAATGTGTGTCTGACGACATCTCGTGTAAAACATTGACACGTATGATTAGTATAAACTAAGAAAATGCCGACACTCGTGCGTTTAAGGCATTGAAGCTGTTGCTTTAGATAGCGAAATGCGTAAACGCACACATGTCTACTTTTAACTGTTGGCATTTTCTTAGTTTAATATGCTTGAAATTGCATTCAATGTGCACCAGCTATAAGCAATCGTTGAAGGCCCGGCATAAGTTGTTACGGCTCTAAAAATCAAATACATAACAATTGTATATATCTAAAGAATATGATTTACTTGCTATTTTTACTTCCGTCCCAGGATTATCATGGAGATGTATCCATTGCACAACAAACTGCATTATGATTAATGAAAATGAAATTAAAGAAATGTTACAAGCAGAAGTAAAAAAGTCCTTATCATAAGTTGAAATTCAAATTAATAACCTTAAAACAGAAACTAGTAAATTTACTGCATATGTTGATAAACCTGATCCACAAAATTCGGATGTTCTCAAAAATGAAACTCACCTAGCAGTAATTGTATTTCCAAAAAATGCTGATCAATCTATTCAACAAACAAAAACTGATATACTTTATAATATTAATCCTTCAGACTCAGGCTTGCAATTGTCAATGGTAAAGCCTGAGAGAAATGACGGAATACTTACTTGTGAGTTATAGAAATGATGGCCAAAACCACAAATTCAAAAATTTAATCCAAGAAGATGGCAGATTCTTATAACGTCAAAGAAATTAGTGGTATCAACCACAGAGTTTGATTAGTAGGTTTGTCTATACATTATTCACCCGACCAAATATCTGCATTTTTGAAAAATTGCAATCCTGATGTTTTCCTTACTGAATCGACTTGTAAAGTACTGAAAGTTATGTCGCTTAAAAAGAATAATAACATTATTTCAGACTATTATACAATTAGATAAAATAGCGTATAATAGAGTTATTAAAGCAAAAAGGTATTCATCGTTTTTGACAGTTGTGCTGTTTACGACGCAATTGATATGCTTTGATGCTTTAAGTGTAACGCTTTAATCACAACCAAAGCTTGTTATTTTAATATATCTTGTTTTTTCTAGAACAATCTAATTTCTTTTGTCTACTGATACAGTTGAGTCTGGATAACTCAGAATCATTTAATCTGTTAGTCTATTACTAAAAACAGTTTGAGGGTTAAGAACAAAAACATACTAAAGTTTTTAATTCAAATATCTCAGCTAAACTATTCAATAGTGTAACAACAAATAAAGATAAATGGTGGAACACTATTGGTCATAAATATGTATATTCCCTTCTGCAACAAGTACTGATGTTCTTAGTATAATATTTGATGTATAAAAAATTTTTTAGGAGTTTTTTTTAAAATTTTATTATATTGTTTTTTTTTTATTTTATAATTTAATTTTTTAAAAAAATTAATAACCCATTTAATTAATAATTTAAAAAAAAAAAATAAATTTTTAAATATAAAAAAAAAAAAAAAATTTTTAAAATTATTTTTTATAATAATAAATATATTAAAAAAAGTATTATTAAATATACTATTTTTTAAATTTTATATATTTTTTTAAAAATTAATAAAAAAAAATTTATAAAAAAAAAAAAAAAAAAAAAAAAAAAAAAAAAAAAAAAAAATAAAAATTATAAAAAAAATTAAAAAATAGACTTTTGTTAACAATAAAAGGGAACATCATTAACAACAGGATGATATATAAAAATAATTACATTGATTCAGTTGATGAGATTGCTAACTCTTTTGCTGATTTTTTTTAACTCTTTTTAATTACCATCTAATCTGCCTCTCACACAGGACCTGCTTACTAATGATGGTATAAATATTCTTGAGTTTAATGAAAGCCAAGTTTGCAAGTTTTAAAAAAATGCAATCTAAAATGACTGCTGGACCTGATGATATACCATCATTTCTTATTAAAGATTGTGCCGTTGTACTCGTGTCCCCTTTGACAACTTTGATAAATATGTGTGTGAGGACAAGTAAATTTTCCAATCTCTGAAAAATCTCAAAAGTATGTCCTGCGTACAAAAAGGGTAACAAGTTGGATATTTCTAACTTCAGACCGATTGCAATTATATGTAATTTTGCAAAAGTTTTCGAGGCGCTTCTACAGAATTCTTTGTATTACGCAGTGAGTAATCAATTAATGACTCAGGCTTTATAAAAGGACGTTCTGCTGTAACCAATCTTTTGGAAACAACTCAGACCATAGCAGAGAATCTTGATAATAGTATTCAGACAGATCTATACTGATTTTTCAAAGGCGTTTGATAAACTCGGCCACAATGTATAATATTACTTAATAAATTATCTAAGTTTGATCTTTCGTAATCTTTAAAAGATTTATTTCATTCATACTGAACGCAATACATAGCTACGTCTGGTGTGCCTCAAGGTTCAAACCTAGATTCTTTGCTATTTAACATATTTATAAACGACATTATAGCTGAAGTAGACGTTGGTGTACTGCTATATGCTGATGATATGAAGCTGTTTCAGACGATACCAAATGGTGGAGATTGTAATTCTTTACAGAACAATTTGAACCGTACTATATATTAATGTACAAATAATAAATTAGATTTAATTAAAAAGAAAAATTGTGGATCCATATCCTAGGTATTGGACTTTACTTTATTGATTGATATAAGATAACATCGAAATAAATTAGTTAAAGCTTGAAATCTGTATATTGGCCAATAGAAGAAAAATATTTTGAAAATTTAATCCTAACTAGTTTCGACTCATAGAATACTTATAGTCATTATCAAAGTAGTTACTAAGTGAGGTTATAAGTTGTTTTTAATTAAAGGTGAAACATTAAAACATTATGAACATTTTATAAAAGTTTTAAAATTTAAGGTCAAAATACACTAAACGTGGACATTTTAAAGGAACGAACAGTGAAATAAATAAATAAAGGTGTTTGGGGAGGAATATACCCAACTTCTGGTACTGATTCTACGCAAAATTTTAAGCAAAAATTATTTTCTTCATTTTTGTCGTTAGCGAGATATCGTTGATAAAGGTTGCCAACCCCACTAGGTTTTTGCAAGCCTAAGCTTTCCCTAGGTTAATAGCTGTTGATCTAACAGCAGCGTTGTTATGGATGCTAGATTCATTCACAACCCCCTTCCCCCAAATGTCATCGTCGTTGCCGTATCAATTTACAGAGGAGGAATACATTGTAATGGAAATAGTAGCTGCAAAATATGTTTTGTAAAATTAGTTTTATTAAATCAGTTTGGTGATTAATTCCAAAATGATGGCGTGGGTGATAATAAACGTTGCATAGTAGAGTTGCAACATTCACCCTCGATATTTTAAAATGCTTAAAATTGCGTAGAATTTTAGTATACAGGGTCCTGCATTAGTGCGTCGTTCTTTCCTAGCGGCTAACCCTTTGGAGGTAGGTAAAAAAAGTTTAAATTAAACATACTTGGTTTAAAGGGATCTATTTTGTAAAATTATTTTTAACGATACAGGGTGTTCCATTTTTAGAGATGGCAAAAACATGGTTTTTTATAATAGAACACCCTGTATCTTTGACGGTGTTCTGGTGTACCCTTTACATTGTGTTTTTATTATTTTTTGATTCCCTGTCAGTGTTGCCAACTTATAACTGTTTTTCTGAAAAAAAAATACATAAACAGGCTTTACTTTATAAAATCATAGCAACTTTGTTTTGTAAATTTAATAAACAAATTTTAACAGCAACATTAGACCAGATGAAGAACAACATTTTAATAATTAACGTTTGTGTTACAGGGTGTTCGCAAAAAAATATGTCAATTTTTCAAAATCAAAGTTCAAAAATTCATTTTTTCAAATAAAATAAAGCCTGTTTTATTTTGCTATAAGATAGCATTTTTTTTCCTCTTTAATTTTTACTAAAGGTATCCTATAGTTAACTCCCATAGTTTTGGAGATATTTAATAGTTAAAAAACAATTTTATTAAATTTTTTATAAACCAAAAAAAATAATAATGATTATTTCACTTTGGGCTTTGTATAACTTAAAAGATTTTTTTATTAATTACTTATTTACCCAACAAAATAATTGAATATATTAAAAAAACTGTAAAAAGAAACAAAATCACTACAACAAGTGTTTCAAATGTATTTCATTTGATTGAAGCACCAATTGATTCGCTGTTGAAAAGACCTTTCCCTCTCTTCAACATTTCAGGTGAGATGCTTGCAAACGAGTCCACTATTCTTTACTGCATATTTATTGGTGTTGTTGGTGGATCGTTATACACTATTTCTTTTACATAACCCTACAAAAAAGTCTAATTTTGTCAGATCAAGTGATCTAGTTTGACACCGACATATGGCATCTGCTAGTATGCAATTTATTTTCCACCAACGGCCTTCCGGTGTAAAAAATATAATACAATAGGTGTCGCAAAACTTATTGTAATTAAAATTGTTTTTTTCTCTTAACTATTAAATATCTAAAAAAATACGGAGTTAAGGCATAGGACACCTTCAGTAAAAATCAAAAAGAAAAAAAGCTATCTTATAGCAAAATAAAATAAATGTCATTTTATTTGAAAAAAATGAGTTATGACCTTTTGAGTTTTAAGAAACTTGCATTTTTTAGAACACCCCGTAGCACACAATCTAAATTTCTAACTATTAAAATATTAACCTTCATCGGGTCTAACGTCGGTGCTAAAATTAGTTTATTAAATTTTCAAAACAAAGTCGCTATGATTTATTAAAGTGAAGCCTGTTTACAAAAAATTTTCATAAAAACAATTATAAGTTGGCAACACTGGCGGCAAATCAAAAAATAATGAAATGGTTATGTAGAAGTTGAGAAACTACCCTAGAACACATTGTAAGATACAGGGTCTTCCATTAAAAAGAAACACGTTTTTTGGCATCCCGTAAAAATGGGACAAAGTAGATCTTTTTAAACCAATTATGTTTAGTATTAACTTTTTTACTTATCTCCAATGTGCTAACCGCTACGAAAGAACGACGTACTAATGCAGGACCCTGTATATGAAATTATACGATTAGTTCCAGATAATTTTAGCTTACAACCTTTTTTTTATAAAAAAAACTTAGGCTATACGTTTCTGAATACAAAAACTAGAAAACAATTTAGGTTAATCTTTGAAAAAGAAAGGGATGTACTCTATGCTCTTTGTGAACGACTTGAAAATTATTGACTTGAACAAGCAAATATTATTGCAAGAGTAACTATTGGTGACTGGGGATTACTACTTGTTGTTATTATTACCATTGATTATTTATAATCAATGTTATTACTTTAAGCCCGACGTTGGAGTATGCTTGGGTGTAGATTACAAATGTGGAATAAATAAACAACTAATGTCTGTAAATTTTCCAATTTGTCTTAGGAGTCTTCGAAATTCCAAATGTATCTGCACGTTAGATATTTACAAAGCGTACTTTATTATACTTAAAGGTATATAGATAAAGCTAGTAGTATGTATGTATAATGGCTCAAATTATATTGTGTTTTTGAAGATGTGAGCAACATTTCAATGATCTCATAGTACACGGCACCACTAAAGAAGAACGTGCAGTCATTTTATGAGCTTACTTTCAACGATTGTATATGAAATAAAATAAAAACGGTACTTCTGCAGTATAGGTGCCACAATTTCTATTTAGTTACCGAGCTACTCCTCTTGTATGTAACTTGTCGCTTGCAAAACTATACCTTCAAAAAAATTAAGAATAAAACTAAATACAATTTTTCCTAAACGTACAAATCCACCACAACTAAAAAATAGGATTGATTCAGGCAAGAAATACCGTATTATGGTAGTTGGGTATTGACGTCTTGGTTCACTATATAACCTAGTTTAACTAGATTTTGGTTGTACCTTGAAGAGACACTTAAACTGGTTACATTAACAATAATACCAAATTTCTAGAAAAAAAAGACAAACAAGCATTTAAGACATCTTTTCAACCAACCGTAACATTCAATGTTTTACATGTTCCCGACCAACCCAAAGAGCAAGAGTTATAAGAAGATCAGCCAGAAGCTAAAGACGGTTTGTACGTTTTGTTTTTATATATATGATATTATATTACTTCTTTTATTAATTATTGATTTTTAAACATATTTGTCAGAGTATATTTAAACTATAGAAAAAAGATGTAAATGTTAAAAAAAAAAAAAAATAGTTTAAGAAAAAAAAGAAAAAAAAAAAAAAAAAAATAAAATAAAAAATATAAAAAAAATAAAAAAAAAGAAAAAAAAATAAAAAAAAAAAATTAAAAATTAAAAAAGAAAAAAATATTATTTTATGAAAAAAAAAAAAAAAAAAAAAAAAAAAAAAAAAAAAAAAAAAAAAAAAAAAAAAAAAAAAAAAAAAAAAAAAAAAAAAAAAAAAAAAAAAAAAAAAAAAAAATTAAAAAAAAAAAAAAAAAAAAAAAAAAAAAAAAAAAAAAAAAAAATAAAAAAAAAAAAAAATTAATAAAAAATTTAAAAAAAAAAAAAAATAAAAAAAAAAAAAATAAAAAAAAAAAAAAAAAAAAAAAAAAAAAAAAAAAAAAAAAAAAAAAAAAAAAAAAAAAAAAAAAAAAAAAAAAAAAAAAAAAAAATAAAAAAATTAAAATAAAAAAAAAAAAAAAAAAAAAAAAAAAAAAAAAAAAAAAAAAAAAAAAAAAAAAAAAAAAAAAAAAAAAAAAAAAAAAAAAAAAAAAAAAAAAAAAAAAAAAAAAAAAAAAAAAAAAAAAAAAAAAAATAATTTAAAAAAAAAAAAAAAAAAAAAAAAAAAAAAAAAAAAAAAAAAAAAAAAATAAAAAAAAAAAAAAAAAAAAAAAAAAAAAAAAAAAAAAAAAAAAAAAAAAAAAAAAAAAAAAAAAAAAAAAAAAAAAAAAAAAAAAAAAAATAAAAAAAAAAAAAAAATAAAAAAAAAAAAAAAAATAAAAAAAAAAAAAAAATAAAAAAAAAAAAAAAAAAAAAAAAAAAAAAAATAAAAAAATAAAAAAAAAAAAAAAAAAAAAAAAAAAAAAAAAAAAAAAAAAAAAAAAAAAAAAAAAAAAAAAAAAAAAAAAAAAAAAAAAAAAAAAAAAAAAAAAAAAATAAAAAAAAAAAAATTTCTTTTAAATACGATTGTTGTACAGAAATGCCCAATACATTTGGTCATACCTTACAAGAATGGAAAAAAATGCTTAATGACTGAAATTTTGAGGGGATGTTCGGTAGCATGTTCTGAGTGTAAAACTCAGTTTTTGTATTCGAAGGGGTGGGGGAAGATACAACCCCCTGTCTTTGTGGGAGTAAGTTTGTTTTAATCCTCTATCTTTGTTGCTTTTGTCCGTACAGAAAAGTCCAAGGAATAAAATTTGTAGAAAATGAAATTATCTATCTAATGATAATAAAATCAAGGTCGTAGGTCATTGTACATTTACGGAAATTTATAAGAAAAACTGAAATTTATTTTCGATTGTTGAATCAAAAACGATATTTTCGTTACTCTAACCTCAAAACTGACATTTTGACGCTGAAGATGAAGATACCGAAGACGCGGCTCGTCTACACACGTATAGAGTGTTTCATGAAGTTCAAGAGTGGTTGGGAAATTACAAAGATCCGGAAGACTGGGGTTGGAAAAGAACGAAGAGCATTTACATGCCCATCGCCTGCGAAAAAGATCCGGCGCCGTCGAGTTTGGTGAAATTAATTTCTTGCACCTACAATACTGGTTGTTGGAAGGCCTGTGGATGTCAAAAAGCTGGGTTGAAATGTTCTCCAATTTGTGCGACTTGTAGCGGTACCGCATGCAACAACATCGCCCAATACTTTATCTTGCAAGGAGATGACGATTTCCTCAACAACGACGGGAATTCACCATCCATTCCTGAAGAAGATGTAGGTGATCAAGCAGAAGACGCCCGTGGTGACACGTTCGAAGAGGGTGATGAATACGAGGGAGGCGAAAGAAGTCTATTCAAAAGGGCCAAACTCACATGAAAATTGCCAGCAGGAGAATTTCAAGGTAACATCAATAATCGAGACACTTCAAATAGAAGAAAAGTACACAAAGCACTAAACATAAAATAGTTGGGGTTTTATAGGGTTTTAGTGAGTAGGAGTCTCACACTATTGGGCAAGGTCAGATCTTCTCGTTTGTCCATGATGGATTTCCCGTTTTCCCCTAGATAAAAAAAAACACAAAAAAAACAAGTACAACTAACACACCGTCTCAAATTTTGATTAGAAAAAAATTGAACGTTAATTATTAACTGCACCTAGCAAGTGCAATGTACGCGCAATGAGAGTACAACTCTCGCGCGCGGGGTCAACTTTGTGGTTGGATTGATGACAAAGTATTAACCGCAGAAGAGTGTTCGAGCACTCATTTTGTAGATAATTTTAAGTACTTTAATATGGTACTCAGCAGCAGTATGCGAAAAACTCACCGGTTTCACGGTATTAACGAAAACCAGAATCTATCCTTCACTTTTGACTTTCGACCGGCCATTGTAATTGACCTAGTCGACGTACGTATTTCTACAAATTTGATTCCTTGGACTTTTTTGTACGGACAAAAACAACAAAGATAGAGAATTAAAACAAACTTACCCCCATAAAGACAGGGGTTGTATCTTCCCCTACCCCCTCAAATACGAAAACTGAGATTTAGACTCAGAACATGCCCCCGAACATCCCCTCAAAATTTCAGCCATTAAGTATTTTTTTCTAGTAAAATACACCTATTTACTGTACTACATCAACTCACATCAAAATATTAAATACACTGAAAATTTACTCTATAAAATAGGATAATGTAATATAATATCGAAAACAAATGATACTACAGAATACTTGTAATAAAAGAAACTTGTCACTCACCTGAAAGAAACCAAGCGTTGCATTAAGAAGCTACATAAAGTATAAAAATAATTGCAAAGAAAGCTCTAGATATTAAGAAACGCCTGAAAAATAACGATATTAGAAGAATGAAAAAATGGAAGAATTAATAAATGTAAACAGGAAGTTCTATCAGAACTAGTTAAATAAAAAGCTAACCGATATAAACAAACAAATAAAATGATAAGAAAAAGTTACTACCAAGAGAGGTCTTATTAATTTTTTTCATAATACACAGTAAAATTCGCTCTCTTGAAATAGAATATTAATTTTGAAACACTTGTTTCCTATGTATTTTGTATGCGTTTTCATTCTACAACAAGTGACATAATCAATCATTCTCGCACATGTTGCAATAATTTAATGATTTCTTAAACCAAAACTAAAACAATTTATTGACTTACACTATAGTACACTAAGTACTTGTACAAACTTTAAAAAGTTGAATCCTTGAATTATTTTAAGATTAAAAGTTCATATGAACATGGGTCCGCAACGGCTTGGTTTCTGAGATACAGGGCGTCCAAAAATACTATTTTATTTGGTTTTTTGCTTATATTTTTGTTAAGTAATATGACAATTGGATGAAATTCGGGATACTAAATATCGATGACGAGAAGTTTTTGTTTAATGTTAGAGGGCGCGACATACAGTGTTGTTCCTGAACTTAATTAACTATAACTTTTTTGTGCCGCATTGTATATCATAAAAACGGGTTTAAAGTTAAACTTGCTATGATAAACTACCACATTACATATCACTTTCACCAAATTAGTGTTAATTAAATAATTAATGTTAAGGCAAATTATTAATACATGTATTGAACTAGGGGTGATCAATTTCAGCAATTATTGCAAATGTTATTAATAGTTTAGTCTTAGTCTTGTAAATGATCTGAATTTGTTACCTAATAATATAATCATTAAAAGATACATTTTTTCGCTTTTTATTTACATTTTTCAAAAACTCGGAAATGATCCAACGAAAATTCCGACGCAGATTTAACTTCAAACCCGTTTTTATCCAAACGGAAAATAACAAGAGTACTTTTTGTATATAAAATAAGCTCAGGAACAACACTGTATGTGGCGCCGTCTGTATATAAAATGTGTCTTGCGTCATTAACGGTCACCTAACTTAATCCTCACTGCGTTTTGAATTTTGTTGATCTCAATAATTGTTCTACCAAATCTGTACGGTTCTTTCCCTACGGTATTAATTGAAGAGTTTCAAGGAAAGTTTATTGAACATAACATAATCTTCAACATTTAAATTCATTTAAAATATTTTTAGTTTTAAAGGAAGATGTCAACTAATCTCACTTTGTTTTTTCAAATAGATATTTTCAGGAAATAATTTGAATTATCGTATGAAATGAATACATTTTTTGTATGAAGAGTTTTGCTTTATTGTTATAAACTACTTTAGAAGTTTTATTCTAAAAAGTTATCAAAATAAAAAAAGTTTACACATTTTTTGGAAGTTAAGTAATGTAATTTAAAAAAATTGTTGTTGTAGATAAATAATTGAATGTCAGATCATTTAAGTTCGGCTCTTCTGTGGCTTTGAAGGTATGCACTCATGAAATTTAAAACTTGGACACCACAATTTCTGTAAACAAAAGTTTGCACATTGTGAAGCGGGCTTAAGGGTATCATTTACAATTCTAACAGCAGGTAGTCTCAGCAGGGGTTATCTTATAGAAGGACTGTAGAATGAATCATTACACTAAGCACGTTTTAGAAAATAGGTAATTTACGTTGCTTACTTAATTTTTTCTTTAAAGAATATATTTGAAGGTATCGCTAATTAAACACCATAGCTCGATTAATTATCGAATCAAAATTTTGTTTAGGAAATGTTTACAAAATAAAATTAGAAATAATTTTGATTTAAAAACGTCTACAAGCAATAACTTTTAAATTAAATCAAAAACTAAACATGGTTATTTGGGTTGACTGATTATTACTTATTTTTAAATAAATCTAACCTACTAATTATTGTAAGTTATTAAAAAAAAATCATTAAACTCTCTATTCATAATATTTAGTCCTTACAAAATGTATATTTTATGACGTTTCATTTTTTCTGTAGTTAATATAAAAAGTGAAAATAAAAACTAAGGCAATTCTTATTGTCAACGTATATATTTAGTTTTTGACAAGAATTTATTACATAATTATAATTAAGATACCAAGTTATAGTTTAAAATTAAATGAAAAACGTTTTTTTTTTTAAAATAAAGGTAGGGGAACTTGGGGAATATCGACTGACGGGGAATATCGATCACATTCAAATCTCAGAAATTTGGCACCATAGCACCCCACTACTACATCCTACCAACAGACCAGTTCGTCGTAATAGCATGAATCATGTTTAGTTGAGAGTTAGAGTGGGAACTGAGCGTTCATGTTCTATTGTCTAATTATATACGCTGTGTTGTAATATTTTCGCCATCGTTAATAAGGTAAGTTATTGAATTTATTACAAATAAAATGGGTTTTATGACTTGACTGGAATTGGTAGGGGACTGCGTATATTATGTGTTGGATTTAAATCATTCTTTCAACGTTTAAGGTTGGTAATGAATTAAAAGTAGCGATGTGTGTTGCGGGGTAAAATCAACCAAAGCGGTCGATATTACCCGAAACAAACTAAAGCGGTCGATATTACCCGGAAAAAGGAATTATTTTTTTTCTTTTCAGATGCCAAGAAAATATATTCGAAGAACTACGCGGAGCTCATGGGATGAAAATTCCTTAAAAAAGAGCAATTGCTGAAATTACAAAAAAAATATTTCTATTAGAGCTGCAGCCAGAATGTTTCAAGTACCCTATACCACTTTACAGGACAGACTTAGAGGGAGATTTGAACAAAAAAAATTGTACTGGGTAGAAAAACCAATTTTTCCAGTAGAGCAGGAAAAAGAAATTGCTTCTACAATTTTGTCAATGTCTAAACAGTTTTATGGGTTGACAGCCGAAAGTATCCGTTCTCTGGTATTTCGATTTGCAGAATTAAACAACGTAGTGCACCGTTTCAATAAAGAAAAAAAGATGTGTGGCAAAGACTGGCTGTATTCTTTTATGGCTCGAAATCCTGAACTTGCATTCCGAAAACCGGAAGCCACGAGTATTAATAGAGTAACTGGATTTAATAAAATAGAAATTGACATATTTTTTAATAATTTGGAATCACTCTACAATATCCACAAATTTGAAATGTCATAGAATATATAATGTTGACGAAACTGGCGTCACGAATGTCCACAATCCAGGTCGCATAGTGGCAAAGAAAGGAGAGAAACAGGTGGGAGCTTATTACTAGTGGAGAAAGAGGCCAAACGACAACTATTGTTTGCTGTCTAAACGCATCCGGTCAATATATCCCTCCAATGTTCATTTTTAAAAGAAAGAGGATGAAGGAAGGGCTAGATAGAAATGGACCGATTGGAGCCTTATATAGGTGTTCAGAATCAGGGTGGATCACCGAAGAGCTGTTCACAGAATGGTTGAAGCATTTTGCAAGATTTTCTCATCCCACTCCAGACAAACCTGTTCTTTTACTCCTTGATAATCACTGACACACTGTAGTTTATCTTCCTACAATTTTTGTAAATCTTCAGGGATAATCATGCTATCTATTCCACCCCACACGTCGCATCGTATCCAGCCATTAGATGTTACATTCTATAAGCCACTGAAAACTGCATATCATCAAGAATGCGACAAATACATAAGAACAAAAAATTATGAGAAGATCAACCAAACAGACATAGCTGAACTTTTGCGAATGCTTACAATAGGGCAGCGACTATTGAAAAAGGAGTAAACGGGTTTAAAGTGACAGGAATATGTCCTGTTAATAGACATATCTTTAGCGAGGAAGAGTATGCACCCATAGGAGAGAAGACCGATGAAAGAGAAAATAATGATCATCCTATAGAGCACCGAACACCTTCGCCTTCGGAATCTAATGCTACAGTTTTACAGAAGTTAAATAGTAAGTCCTCCCCCAGTACACTTGGTCGAACTTCTTCACCCAAACCAGGACCTAGTGGATTGGGTTCCAAAAAACTGAAGCCTTCTCTTCACTTTGATTCCGAATCATCAAACTCTAGCCTTAGCCTGGAAGAAATTTTTGAGGACAACTTAACCGATGATGAAGATAAAACCATAAAAGTGATTGAAAAACTATTAATGTGTCATTTAAAGATCTATGTCCCAGGCCAGTCTTGCAACTAAAAACCTCAAATAGAAAAAGCAACATTCTGCATTGTTAACTGCTACACCATTAAAAGAGGAATTGGAGAAAAAGAAGAAAAAAACAAAAAACTAAATCACGAAAAATTGAAGAATGCAAAAGAATATCAATACTACTGCTAAACTGAAAAATAAAAAGACACCAGTTAACGTAACAGAAAGAGAAAATAAGAAACACGATATTTGCTCTGTTTGTCAAGAATTTGGATCTAATAACGAGATTTGGTGGCGATGTCGTTCATGCGGTTCATGGGCCCATTCTAAATGTACTGGTGCAGGCAAAGCATCCGAATATATGTGTGAAGACTGTGTCTAATGTTACCTACTTTCTTTTAATAAAAAAGTTGTAAAGAAGATTAGCATTTTCTTTTTAATAACATCGGTCGATTTTGCCCTATTGATCGGTATTACCCCACGGATCAGTCGATTTTACCCTCTTGATCGATTTTACCCAATTTTTTTCGGTAATTTTTAAAACTTCAATTTAAAAATATATTTTTTTCATTTTTATCAACTTTTTATTATCACACTAAGAACTGGATATACTAACAAGCATCTACACAAATATGTGAATTTTTTTCACGATGCCTGAGCCTACAATCAGCAAAAGTTCTTAAGTAGTCGATATTCCCCACGTTCCCTATTACTATATAAATAAATACAAGAAATCAATAATGGGTGTGACCTCCATTATTATTGATACATTCTTGGAGGCGTCTGCTCATTGACGCTATCAAGGTATCAATATAATTAATATTAATCGTTTCCCATGCGGTATCAATGGCTGCAATTAGTGCATTACGGTTTACTGGTATAAAAATTTGGCCCTTGTTGTCTTCGGATAACAGCAAGTATTCGAGCCCAAACATTTTCGATAATGTTAAAATCTGGGCTTTTTGCTGGCCAGGGTAACAGCTCCAAGTTATTTGCTTGTATCCAGTTGCGCACAACCTGCGAAGTATAGGGTCATCATATCCCGATAGTTAATTATCGAATGTTCCAAGAAAATATGTGTAAATAGTAAATGGAATCTACTAACGTAACGTTAAGTCGTTAATTATAGTTACATAACTCTTCTTTCATAAGATATAGTTCATATTAATATGCTTATTGTAAAGCTTCGTACACACCTGAACAACAAACCGAGGAACAAACAGAACAACGAACCGAACGGCAATCGGAACATTAATTTGGACGGTGCTACGTACGAGAGATTCGCAAGTCCTGATTGTTCCACGAACGGTTTGCGGCGTTCCCGCAACTTGTCGGTTTTTCCGACATCAAAGAAAATGCGCGCGAATGCGTTTGCAGGTTTGGACGAATCTAAACAAAACGGCGAACAAACTTATGCGGGAGAATTAAATTATTTATTTTTGTCCTCCCTTTTGTGGGTTTGTTGTGTTTTAGGTAATATTATGGAGTTGACAGAAGAAAAATGTTTTAAATTAATCAGTGTTTAAGAATGCAAGAAAAAATGATGTCCCTATTAGCATCATTTGGGCGGGAAATTTCCAAAATAAAAAAAAGCGAAGTAAATTATAATTTTTTACTCTTCTTTGTGCGTAAAAATTTGGTTGGCACTATCTTCTTGTTTTCCGCAATTTTCTCTTCTCAATAATAAATATATATGAACTGAAAACTACTGAAAATAATTATGGGAACAGCACAAACGTTCCGTTTGTTGTTCGGATTGTGAAAATCATAAAAGATCGTTTGTCGTTCTGTTTGACTTTCGGTTCGTTGTTATGTTTGTTGCTCGGTTTGTTGTTCAGGTGTGTACGAAGCTTTACAACTTAAGCAACAATTTTTGGCGAATAAAGATTAGTTTGTGATGTAATATTAGAAACACAAATTTATATCATATCAAATTTATGACAACTTAAAACCAAGAACGTGTATGTTATTGCTAAGAAATTATTAAGGAAAAAGCGCAATTGCAGTGTAAATTTTTTATAATTAGATATTTTCAAAAGTTTATAATCTCTATTTTAATTTAATATTAAAAAATCTTTTTATTTATATTTTTAATTTATTTTTTTTTTTTTTTTAATTTTTTATAAAATATAATATTTTTTTTTTTTTTTTTTTTTTTTTTTTTTTTTTATTTTTTTTTTTTGTATGTAATAAATAAACAATTACCTACTGTTTGAGAAGGGGCGGGTAGTGTGAACCAATAAATAAAGTAAGAAATGTAAATTCCATTTTAGTTTAAAATTTCAAGTGTTGTGAAAATGCCACCTCATCTCGGTGCTGATTTGAAAGCGCGGATTGTTTCGGAATTAGCGGCGGGCCGTAGCGTGCGTGAAATTTCACGTATGTTAGATATACCAAAAAGCACCGTAGGGCATTACCGAGTAAAATGGAATCTTGAACACACTTTGGAAAGAGCCATCGGAAGTGGTAGACCTAAAGTATCTACACGTGCTCAAGATCTCGAGTTGTTTCATTACGTAACAGAACAACCATTTGCTACATACTCCAGGGCTATAGCAGATACACATTTTCCCGGATGCCGTATAACTGCACAAAAGATTAAAGGAGATGGGAATAAAGAAGTATAATGCTGCTGCGAAAGAAGTTCTCAGTGACGAAAATATGAGACGTCGTCTGGAATTTGCAAGGCGATATGTGAACGAACCTTTGGAATTTTGGAATCGAGTGATTTTTAGCGACGAAAAAACGTTCAATAGCCGCAACGATGGACCACTAAAAGTTTTTAGAATGGAAGGAACTCGTTACGAAAATAATCACATATGTCCTAAAAACGAAGTGGTTATTTTTCTGTGAATGTGTGGGGTTGGGTTAGTGCGCGGGGTCCAGGAGTTTGTTGGGCTATCGATGGACGTCTTGATTCTGCTGCGTATTTAGATATTTTGGAAACTATTATGAAACCTTCAGTCGAAGTGTTTTATCCAGACGAAGATTATATTTTCCAACAAGTAAGTATTCTTATTTCACTATACTTTCTCCAAAAATAGTTTGGGATCTGTTGAATTAACATTTTCATAATGTATTTTTGTTGTTAAAGGACAACGCCCTATTCATACTTCGCGGGTTGTGCGCAATTGGATAAGAAAATAACTTGGAGCAGCATATCGACCCATCTAGGGTCTGAGAACAATAGTTTAATCTGTGCAAACACGTTGCTATCAGTCCAGGTACTGACGAAACGAGAATCATAGCCGTAGATGTGGGTATTATACCAAGATACAAAAATAATGGTATATAATACGTAAGAAGTAAAATTTGTAATGCGATCTACTATACAAATAAAATAAATAACATATAACCACATAATAATTCATATCAAGGTAGATTTTACTATTATAATAGATTTACCTACTACAAATTTGATTTTCCAAACGTATCAGGTACCTACGCCACTGCAATACGGGATATTCGATAATTCTGACAGGTTTATTACTCCGCGCCAATAGTATACTGAGTATAATAAAATTAGACTTACAAAAAGTTATAAACTTTTAAATTAATCCGACACAGAAATTATTGTATTTTTCTATGTAATTATCTATCTAACTATTTTTTTATAATGTCATATTTTGTTATAGGAGTTTGTAAAAGTTACTAAAATTTTGCTTAATCGGACTAGATATAATTTCATTCGTATCACACTCGAGACTATTTTAAAATGCTTTGACACAAACGAAAACACTTGGAATATTTGTTTACAATTTACATTAGGATTTTTAAATTTTAAATGGCGTTTTAGACCAATTACAGTTACATTTGTTTTTTGCTGTATGTACTTTGCTTAATTAAAAATTAATGTACTTAATGAAAATTGCAAAATCACTTTGCCGTGAAGTTTAACAACCCTTTCAAATATCTCTAGAGAAAACTACCCAAAGTCGTTTGTTACATATTGATGCTTTGTTAATGCAACAAGGAAATCATGTTTACCGCTAAGTGTAATTAATGTTAAAGCTAACAAACAACTTCATGAATATTATTTATTATAACTCCAAAAATGTTTGTTTTGATAATTTTTTTTTAAAAAACAGTTTTTGGTCAAATTTATTTTATTTATAAGTTTCTGAACTATCGATTTATACTTCAGAATTTTGACCAAGTATAGAAAGTGAGAAGAATAATTTTTCTGCAATTCACGTGAATGATTGCTTTAAACACGTTTAGGTTTTTACTTCAACCTTGAAAAAGATTTTGTAATTGGTACGTATGTCACCTTATATAACTTAGACGTGTGTTTTCACTTTTTTTAGGAATGTGACGACCCGAACACTAAAAATATGTGCTAAAAATAAGCGTGCTGATTAATAAATAATTAATTACTCTGAATTAAGAAGATAGCAATAAATCTTAATACTTAAATTACAAAAATTGTAACAATTACTAATATGTATGTACATAATTAAAGTACAATAATTTTAAAATATTTTAGCATATATGAATAATGTTGCTTAAAAATAAATCTCTAATTAAAAGTAGTTTAAGTGTGTAATTATGGTAAATTTGTTTCTAAAATATTTAGTTAATAATAATACAATTAAGAAATGCTCACATTATAATAATAACAATTTTTTCTAAAAATGAATTTCTTTTAAAAATGAAGGAATTTGGTACCCAAAATCTAGCACCATTAGTTCGTTGAATATTTAAAGAGACTCATTGTTTAAGGCACTAGTTTAATTTTGTAGCCTGTACTAGTTGGGAGCCGATTGTGTTAATGATATGCTTAATACCATTGGTGATCAATGTCCTTCGTATGCGACCGTCAAAAATTGGAATGCAAGCTTCAAAAGAGGTAAATTTTCCATTGAAGAAGATGACCGATCGGGAAGGCCAGTTTCTGTGTCAGTCCCCGAAAATATCGATGCAGTTCATGACATGATTTTATCAGACCGTCGAATTGGGCTAAAACGGATATCTGAAGCACTGAATGTTTCATACGAACGCGTTCATCATATGGTTCACGTCAATTTGGACATGAGAAAATTGCTGCAAAATGGATCCCCAAATGTTTGAATGTTGACCAAAGGGTAGAAGCATCGCGTTCGATCTGTGCTCGATTTGAAAACGATGTAGACTTCTTAAACCGAATTGTTACTATGGATGAGACTTGGGTACATTTCTACGATCCAGAAACAAAGCAACAATCGATGGAATGGCGACACTCTGGTTCTCCAAGACCTAAGAAGTTTCGTGTCCAAAAATCTGCTGGAAAAGTTCTTGCTTCAGTTTTTGGGATTGCCATGGAGTAATCATGATTGATTTTTGGATAAGGGTAGAACAATAACTGGAGATTACTATTCGACATTACTGACCACTCTACAGGAAAATATTAAAGAGAAAAGACGCGAAAGCTATCCAAAGGTGTTTTGTTTTTGCAGGACAACGCCCTGCACACAAATCTCATGTTGCCATGCAAAAATTCGTGATTTAGGGTTTGAATTACTAGAACACCCCAATTATTCGCCCGATTTGGCTCCGTCCGACTATCACCTCTTTCCTCAACTGAAAAAAAAGTTTAAAAGGTCGTACATTTTCTTCCAACAAGGAGGTAATAGAAGCTGTGGAGGTCTGGTTTGCAGAGCAAGAAGAAACATTTTTTTTTGAAAGGTCTAGAGACGTTGCAGGTTCGCTGTAATAAATGTATCCAATTAAGAGGAGAATATGTTGAGTAATAAAATATTTTGACATTGAAATTTTGTTTGGTTCTATAGTAGGTTAAGAATTTTTCAATATATCCTCGTAAGTATACGAATATTTTATAATACCTATTCTCCACGGTTGATTAATAATATAGTCTGGTTTCCTGTTTTTTAAAAGTGCAAATATCTAGAAGAAAAATGAAACATTATTTGAATGTCTTTGGTATTTTAGATTCAAAATTCCTACTGAAAAAATAAAATAAGTAAGTGTCCTCAATTCAGACTTGCGAACAAAATAAATAATCAAATAAAATTAACGTTTAAATTAAAGTAGAACAGTATTTGGTATTCAGAGATTGTTTTTCTGACAAAGAATGCAACAGTCATTTTATGTCGTCAAATGTAGAAATCTGAGTAACTAATAAAATGAACATAAAATTTAATCTCTAAGTAATAAAATACAACCACTCACCGTTACGATACAATCAATAATAAAAATGTTTACATGCCAATAATTAACTTTATAAAATCAGTTAAATATGACTACACTTCTAATATCTATGTAAATTGAGAGAACACGGTTTAGGTTTAACTATTAAAAAGAAAATTTTCATGGAGAAGTGGCAGGAAAATCTATAATGTATTTTCTTTAAAGTTATTTTTAATTTAACGTATAAAGAGGCATAATAAAGTATCCAAAAACGTGTATACAAGTATCTTACGTATTATATAATTATGAGTTGAATAAAAGTTTTCACAACAACTATTATTGAAATTTTTTCAAACATAATACGTATTTTAAACTCATTAATTATTCTTTATCTTAAAAGAAATTTTAATAAAATTTGTGTAAAATTAAATTATAATTAGTATTTGTTTACAATAAACTTTATCCAACAAATAATCCAAAAAACGAACATCTAAGGTAAGCTTTTGGATAAGCGGGGTATAAAAAACCTTTGTTATGTATGAATATTAGGTTGTTAAGTAATTAAGGATAAAATTATAAAGCAAACGTTATTCAAAACGACTTTTATCTTCAAGCGGTCGAAAATGTTGACTTTATGCATCTCTATAGAAACCGTTAAAGTGACTTTTTTTTTCTAGTCGTAGTTGAAATACTTCAAATCCTAGGAGTTGAAATATCCATGGTCGGCTCGACGAAGTCAGAATATACGTTTATTGAAAGCATTTATAGAATTTAAAATCACGATTTATTTATTAGTATTTACACTTAGTATTAATAATTGAATTATCTAATAAAAATGACTCAAAAAAAACCGAAAGAACGAAATTATTAACCAATATTACTAAACGGCTACCCCTACGGTGTTTAACACGAACCGCCAAAGTTCATGTGAATGACATTCCCATTTCCAAACTGTCATTGTCAAAACGAAACGCAATGCATGTAGCAAAGCAAAAACGACGTATTTACAAAGATTCAACTCATTATTGTCCCGCTTGAAGATAAAATAGTATATATCATTCAAAGTAGGTCTTTTTGTGGTTCGCCCAGTTACCGGCCTCGACTGGCGTCTCGTCTCATCTCGTTCATCTGGACACACCACAAAAAGACCTACTTTACTCTTAATGATAGAATCTACTATTACATAAAATTTTGCTTAACAATTATTTATCTGTCTTACAAAAAAACTCCTAAACTTTTCTACAATTAAATTAAAATCAAAACATTGTACACGCTGTATATGCGATATATGGCAAAATAACAAAAGTTAAAAAGTCAATTTTTCATGGATTTGTTTTTTTAAATCATCATTAACTCAATAAAAGAGATCGAGAATAGGTGGTCTATTTTAAAATATCGTTTATAGTTACCCTGATTCTCTATTAAAACGTCAAATTTTGGCCACCTTGTATATATTAGTAGATAACAAAATAATCTTTTGTATACACTTAGTTTTATAGGTTATCGTAGCTTATCATAAGAACATTTATAAATATTTATATATTTCTAATTATGTTTAAATTGTTATTCTAGGACAGGACTTTGTTTTTGTTTCTACAAGAAATACTGAATAAAAGAAAATAATGTGATTGAGTTAATTAATACATGGTTTTAGTATAGTTTCTTACACTAATTACACAAAAGAGCTATTTATTCCATTAATATTTGAGGGTGTGTCGCTTGTTTCATAATTTGATAACTAAAATAATTCAAAAGTAAACTTAAAAATATAATTTTTATTTTAAATTGGTAGTCTTCCAATTATTCATGATGTAAACAAATTCTTACACGCTTAGGTTTAATGTCAAAATATTAACACGCCCTTTATATAATATTTCTTCTGGAGTTAAACAAAAGCTTAAATGTAAGTATTTCAATGGCTTCAAAAAGGAAAAGGGCAATACATTTTCTTAATTGTCTTAGAAGTATAATATGAGTACACAATCTCCATTTGTCGTAGTTTTTGTTGCTGACAGTCAGTTATTTGAACCGATATTTCAATGTCTTATTCTACTTTAGATAATATTTTAGCTATTTAGCAAAAAGAATTGAAAAATATATATAAACTCTAACAAATACATTTTTAGGTATATTTAAAAATAAAAATGTCAAAAATGATAGTTTAAGTACCTATCAAATAATTTGTTTGAAGATTTTCCTTTTTAAAAAAGTTAAAAGTTTTTCTTATTCTCTATACTTACTGGCAAATGGAAACAAAACCTCAAGCACTGTTTTAAAAATTTACACATACTAAACGAATACTTTTTTGTTTGTTACATTTACATCCTTGTATTAATTAATGTGTTTGATATCTAGCCGGATGTACGCAATAGATTTGTATTATTTCCACATTCTCTCACCAAAAGGAAGTGCCAATTGATTAAAATATTGTTTTTTAGTTCAAGTAAACGCCACCTACTTTGCAAATTTCGAAAAATTTTTGCTCACCTAATTTGTGTCGATGTAATGGACCAGGCCCCGCAGCTTGTAAATCTGGAGAAGGTACCGGTCTGGTTGATACAGGAGGACAAGCATCTTCACAACAATTCATTCCTCCTACAGCACCCCATAACCATTTTTTGTTTATGTACAGTAGAAACACTAGTAATAGAGCACCTACTCCTGCAACTGCACCCAAAACCGTTCCTCCTGTTGCTCCTATAAGTAAAAATATAATTTACGATTGGTAACTTTTTAATTTGAAAATAATAATCGACTAGACGAATTTGTATATATTTTGGAACAAATTGCAGGCTAAAATCTTGTTGTAGCCTTCATCATTTGTCAGTTGTTTGTTTAAATTCATTTTACAATTTTCTAATTCCTCAACTTTTACTAAATATACAGTGTGTTTACAGATAGAGTGCACGTAAGGTGTAAATGACAAAAAGTTTCGTATTGAAAATTGACCTTTTGGAGATCAGTTCTAAAACTAATAATCTATAAATGCCAAGATAAAGTTCATTGGTTTTTAAAAATATTAAAATAATCTACTTTTCAAAATAATTCAGAATTAATAGTTAATATTAAAATGTCTACTTAAAAATATTTGTTCAAAATTAAATGTTATGACAGATTCTATACATTTTTTTATTTATTTTTCTCATCATTTTATTATACAAATAGTCTTTTTCCACAGCATAACAATTGTACAATCAAAATTCTTTGTTCTAGTGTTAACATTTTACTAAATTAGCGAAATAAAAAAAAATGATGATAACGTGTAAAATTGACGTATGCAATTAAAAACAATATCTTATCATTGTTTTGAAAGCAGAAAGATAAAACTACATCTCCATTTAATAACACTTGATATTAATTAGTAATTAAGTAATTAATCAAACAAAAATAGCACTTTAAAAAGAGCAATTTCAGTACTATTGTCATAGTATAATGTATTCTCATATTTTTAAAAATGAGTTATAAAGAAATGGTTTGGAGCATCCTGTATAACGTACTAGCCACAAGCAAATATCGGGACGTTAATTATTAGATAACTTTATTAAATGCTTTTTATAACTAACCGAAGAGTTAGTTGAGTTGCCTACTAATAGAAGTTAGAAGTTCATAGAATTAGTGAATAAAACAAATTTTGGAAATAGAAGATCCACTATAGATTTAATTGAGCATTTTTTAAAGAGAATATAACGAAAAATTAAACTAAAAACAAACATAGAAGAAGATTTTACCAGAAATATTTAAAATGCCTAATTAGTTCAACGATCATCGACAAAGTGAAATAGAGATGACAACGTAAGCTGCAATCAGAGAACTTAAAACAAGGAGAATTCAAAAATGAAATTACAAATTTTAAAGAATAAGTACTAATATAAGAACAAATTTCAGCCAAAACAATACATATGTTTATTTAATAAGAAAACAATACAAAAGTAATTATACGTGATCTTTTGTCGTAGGCTTGATTGATTCTGTCCTAATTTTCATGACCCCAACTCCCGATTTCCGTGATTTCTGTGTTTCTCGGCGAATTAGGTAATAAAGCGTACGAGTTATGCTTACAGCTCGGCCACACTCCTTTTGTCCACGTCCTCGTGGACTTTTACCTAAGAAAAGAAACAAGGGCAGGTCAATGTTTCATTACGTATTAATAAACAATCATTCATTCTCACACAGAAATTAGCGTAGGTTCAGGAACTAGGATCGTTTTAACGTTTAACTTATAATATAGATGAAGAAGTTAATCGTTTACAAAACTTCTTTACCTTATAACGTTTAACTTATAATATAGGTGAAGAACTTAATCGTATATAAAACTTCTTTACCTGCGTATAGACGACGACAGACATCTCCAGAAATATCAGGTTCTAACAGAACAACGAATGGTTTTATCTTGTCTATTGAACAACACCTTCGTAGGGTTTTTGGGATCGAGTCGACCCTGGTAAGTCCCGTACAATAAATCGTTCTAAATCTAACACTTTCATTATTTCATAAGGGTCCACTATACTTTTGCAACAATTTCTTGCTTTTCCCATCGTTTGTCGGGATAACTTGTCTAACTAACACGTGTTGACCTACCTGATATTTTGGAGCCTCTTTTCGTTTCTGATCATAACGTATTTTTTGTTGAGCCTGTTTTAAATAAATTCGTTTACTCGTTTTGCGTCTCGTAGCCAGGAGATCGTCATCCTGGGCAGACTCGCATACTTCTGCAGTTAGAAATAAATCGTTTGCTTGTCGCGGTTGATATCCCATAAGCAAATCATATGGGGTTTTTCCCGTTGTCTTGTTTATAGTCGTATTCAAACCCCATTGTATCGTTCGTATCATGTTATCCCATTTTCTTTCGTCTTCAGTAGAGGCGGCCAAAGAATTCAATATAGTTCGATTATAACTTTCTGCTTGTCCGTTTGCTCGAGGTGTCGCTGTGGCATTGAAATTGATTTTATACCTATCGTTTTACAATATTCAATGAAACGTTTACTTGTAAAACAGCTTCCTCTATCACACACAATTCGTTATGATACCCCAAACAGACTAAACGTTTCGTCTAAAAATGTTAGCACTGGCCCTACGGACGTATTTCGTACTGCTTTCAAGAAAGCAAATTTCGTAAAACCGTCTATTGCTACAATTAAATGGGAATTTTTTGTATACTTGTAACAAATGGCCCCAGATGGTCGATGTGTATCGTATGCATAGGAACGTCAAGCTTCGGAATTGGATGTAAAAATCCTGATTGTTTTCCAGTCGGTTTTTTTATTATACATGCACGCCAAACAGCATGAAACATAACGTCTAATATATTTTTTCATTTCTGGAAACCAATACCTTCGACTTTACGTTTTTTCAGCACCAAAGTGACCAATATTGTCGTGGTGATAAAAAAACTATCTGACTACGTGCAATCTTAGGTACTACCCATCTCTCACCATCAGAAGTAATTTTAAAAACTCTATTTTGTCGTAATACGTATTCGAGGTGAATTTGTTTTCCCTCTTTGTCTGATGGTTGGCATGATAAAATATCATGTATATATTTACACCTTTGGTCCTTTAGTTGAGCTGACAAAATCCAATCATCTTCGTTTATGCTCACGTGACATACGAATTAATCGTCTTCATGATCATTGTTCTTGTTCTGTATGCTATTTCTGCTCAACGCATCCACGTGTGTCATTTTATGACCAGCACGATACTCAACACTAAAGTCATATTCCTGTGTAAGAAGCCACCAGCGTCCCACTCTAGGAATTAAGTCTCTTTTAGTCATTGTAGATCGTATAGCATTACAATCTGTGACAACAATAAAATGTATTCCTAGTAAATACACCCGTTTCATAGTATTAACTACAGCAAGTGTTTCCAGTTCATAGGAATGATATTTTTCTTCTATTTTGCTTGTTTGCCTGCTGAAATAGCAAATAGGTTTTAAGGTTTGGTCCTGTTGACGCTGTAGTAAGATGCCACCTATACCATGCTTTGAAGCATCCGTATGTAGCTCTGTTTGTGCGTTTTTGTTGTACAAAGCCAGCACTGGTCGTTCTACTAATCGTTGTTTAAGCAACCGAAACGAATTTTCTTACTCTTCTGACCATACGAATGGCATCTCAGACTTTGTAAGCATTGTGAGAGACTTTGCGATCGTAGCAAAATTCTTTATAAATTTCGTGTACATTTTTCGGTTTTGGGTAGTCACAAACTGCTTTGGTTTTTGCTTTCCCGGGTTGTATGCCATCAATACTCAATTCATGGCCCAAATACTCCAACTTTTCATGGAAAAATTGACACTTCGACAACCGGAACGTCATTCCTGCGGCCACAGCTGTGTCAAATCGAAGTTTACCAAGAATTGAGTTTGTAGCCCTTTGGAAGACAGCAGGGGCATTTACCAAACCAAATGGCATACGTAGGTATTTGTAATGACCATCTGGCGTGATAAAAGCCGTCTTGAAAATAGAATCTTCCGCCATCTTTATTTGGTGGTACCCGGCTGCTAAATCTAACGTGGTGAAAAACTTGCTACCGTGCATTTGTTCCAAATGATCATCAACGCATGGCAAAGATTACCTATCTTTTATTGTCTTCGCGTTGAGAGCCCTATAGTCCACGCACATTCGATATTTGCCCGCCTTTTTCCTCACCAGAAGAATAGGACTTGAATACGGAGATTGCGATTCCTGCACAATACCATTCATTAATAAATCTTGCACAATCTCCTGCACGGCTTCTCTTTCCGAATAAGACAATTGATATGGACGGTAGGTTACAGGCACGTTATCGGTAAGGTCTATATGCATTTTGGTAACGGTCGTTTTTCCCAGTTCACTCCTGTCAGCAGCAAAACAATCGCGAAATGGGTGCATTTACTCGAAAAATGTCCCGTTTGATTACAATTGTAACAACGGAGTGTGCTCTTGTCATACGGTCCTTTGCGGACAGTATTTGGCTCCCCAGAATTTGTTGTTTTCGGTCCCAGTCGCCTGCGATCAAAACTTTCTTTTTCTTTTTTGTCGTATAATGCCTTTTCCGTTTCGTCATTATCGAGAGTGAACAAATATTCCGTATACAAGTCTTCAGAGGTTTCGTAACGTCCAGCTTTTGCACCGTTTTGAAGTGTACGATCTCTGAGCCCGTCTATTAAACACGACACTGCATTTTTTCCGGTAACATTGCAAGCCTGTATTAGGTTCATTTTACCAAAATAATAACTTTATTTTTCTCTGTTCACAAGTTGTCGTAAAGTTGCAGCGAAATCGATGTGGTCAGTGAACGTCTTTACTATTAAATTTTTCCACTCATCCCAAGAATAAGTACAAGTGGTTAAATTGTAGTACCACGTGCGTGCCAACCCCGTCAACCGATTCTGCAATAATTGAAACGTAGTGTTTTCATCCCACTTATTTACTTTTGCAAGCTGGTCAATTTTATCGACCCATTTTAAAGATGACTGATTTGGTTTTCCTGGTGCAAACTCCGGGATACAGTCGCTTTTAACTGCCACCTTAACAACATGGTGGTTATTTTCACTACCGTATGATTCACGTCTTGTTAATCGTTCAACAATAGATTCTAAATATTTTAACCGCGAATCTGCATCTGATTTATTATTTCGGCCACCCTCACAGGTGCAATCACAATAACGAGTCGGTGAACGAGAGGACGATCGTCTACGCTGTCGAGGACGTTCATCGTGGCTACTACTGATCACAATTCAAAAACAAAGTATGAACGAAAGGTAAATACAGAATATATAATGAAAAGAGAAGATGTTACATGAACGGGATTTGGAATCGAAAAAAGAGATTTGAAAAATAACATAGTGATTAAAAATGTGGAGTGGAAAAAGGGCGTATTAAAACAACAATTGAAGGTATTCGCGACATATATGTAGATACAGAGGTAAAAATTAAGTGGATGATGCATCACATATAGGGTGAAAAATGGAAAAGAGTATACAGGGTTATTCACCGAACTCGTTCATTAAAAAGTTTATTGGAATGTGATTTAGATACACCTTTAAAAATTTGGGGTTAAGTTTGATTTCAGGTTTACTTTTTTTCTAAAATACTTCAAATGAAACGTGCCACATATTATTTCATTTTTAGATTCGGCATGGAATTTCAAAAACATTTTATGTATTATAATGTCCTATTCCTATATCTAACCGGTTTTGGAATAGCATATTTCTTTAGTTTTTGAAAAGTTGATCCTCATACTTGGCAAAATGTTGAAAAAGTGTTCTAAGTTTACATTTTTCTAATTTTTGCTGACTGCTTTTGTACAGGGTATTTAACATTCCGTGGCAAAAACTCGTATCTATGTGGCTAAACTTTTTACCTCTGCGATGTCGACATACAATACCTATTCATTATCTGCCATGTTTGACAGCAAAACAATAATTGTCTTCCATAGCTAACTACGCGAAAGTAAAAAGTATAACCGCGTAAATTAGATCGTTTCAAAAAGGCTTATTATCTCGATAATAGTCAGGAACAGGTATAGGTAACCTTAGTACAGTTTGATACAGAATTAAGTCCTGAACTTGATACCACTTAAAATTACAGGGCATCCCATTTAAAAAAAATACTTTACAGACAGTAGACAGCAAAAGTTACAAAAATGTAAACTTAGGACACTTTTTTCAATATTTTGCCAAATATGAGGATCACATTTTCAAAAATTAACGAAATATGCTATTCTAAAACTGGCTACACAGGAGACACGTTTTTTTATTCAAAAGTCAAAATGTCAATAACGGTTAGATATAGGTATAGGGCATTATACACAAAATGTATTTAAAATTGAACGCCAAATCTAAAAATAAAATAATATATGGGACACTCAATTTAAAATAAGCAAGTTGACAACAACTTCCGGTTAAACCGGAAGTGACAGGAAAATGAAAATGTTTTAGAAAAAAAGTACACCTAAAACCAAACTAATTTTTTAAAAGGCTATCTAAATTACATCCCAATAAACATTTAATGAACTGGTTGGGTGAATAACCCTGTATACTAGCAAATATGATATTAGTTGAAGAAAGACTAATGCTTTTGAAAAATAAATTCAAAATACGAGGGAAACCGAGTTTTCTAACAGCGAGTTAACAAAAGATAATGTAAAAAACAAAAGGAATAGGAGTCTAACGATAAATAGAATAAGATATGAAATATCAAAATTATGTATAATATTAACTCGAAATATTAATAGTATAAGAGGAAAAAATAGAATTGAAGGAAGAATTCGAAAAATGGATATATACTACGAATAACGGAAACAAAGAAAAAGGGAAAGGGGTTGGAAAAATTAAGAAATAATAATATAATAATACACAGCGGAGTAGAAAAATAAATAAAAGCATCAACCAGAGTAGTATGCATAATGAAGAAATATGATGAAACACTGGAAAGCGTACATTGACCCCATACTGACAGGCGAATTAGTAGAGAAAGTAATAAAGGTTAGTAAGACAGCGATGGTGTTATACGAAGCGAATAGCGAATGAAGATGACAGGAAAACAATTAAAAAATATTGTGATATGATCACAATACTAGGACAAGTAAAAGGAAAAATATATATAATAGTAAACTTTAATAGCAAAGTAAAGCACGATAAAACCGGTGAGAAATGCAAAGCAGTTGCAGGGAAGTATGGGGAATTAAATAGAAATAGTGGAATAAGAACTAGTATAGAACTTTCCACGCAGTGGATCTTCTCGTAGGAGAATGTAATGGGGTTGAAATGAAACTAGCATTTCATTATTGCCGACGTTTCGACCAGTAAAGGCTGGTCTTTCTCAAAGCTCTTTAATTGAAAAAGAAAACAAGAATTTATAGTTAGTTGGTTCACATTCGGTAAAAAGATTAAAGTAATATTATAAACATTTCATTTCAACCCCATCACATTCTCCTACGAGAAGGTCCACTGCGTGGAAACTAACCATTACTAATAACCATAGAGGAGTTCATCGTGGATTAAGAATGTTAGATTTAATGATAACAAATACACTATTTGCATACAAAAGAAATTTATAAATTTAGAAGAGAGATAAAAGTCTTTAATTAGCTACATCTCTATACTGACGTGGGATCAAAAAAACAGTTTAAACAAATGTTGTGTATATTCTAAGAACAAGAAAATCTATGTAGCTTAAGGGTCCTTTTTGTGTGACGGATTTATTCCCAAACTTTAATCAAATCTTTGGTATTACAAATAACCCTTACATGCCAAGATTAATGTAAATCCGTGGTGGTGCCTTTTAGATATACCTAGTAAATTTAAAAAAATGGATCCATATTTTTTGGAGTTGAATATGAAAAAAATTTGTATCATTTTTCGTTTTTCCAAGATTTGTTGTAAAACACAATGGGAAGCCATCATCTGTATAAATATAATACTATTAGCAAAGATGTAATTTACAATTAACAGAATTATTTATGGATTGACAACTGTAGTATCAATAAGAATCAATAAGTTGTGGGCCTAAATGCGTGCAACAAGCTATCTTTGTTTTTTTGTGCTTGAACCACAAAGATGAACACTTTGCTATAACTATGTTAGCGAATTACGATTAATCAAAATGATAGTAAAATTTTAACGTAAACATGTGAGTGGAAAGTATAAGTTAACGCAGTTTTTATGATTGGTAGCTCGATGTATAACTTATCTGTCGGCAGTCAAAGCAAGATTAAGGGTTCTTTGGAAATAATCACGTATTACGAATGAAGTATACTCCTACATTAATACTTAAACAACTACACGTCTGTGAAGATATGAGCTCATACCCGATGTACATGAAATTTAAAACTTGGACACCACAATTTCTGTAAACAAAAGTTTGCACATTGTGAAGCGGGCTTAAGGGTATCATTTACAATTCTAACAGCAGGTAGTCTCAGCAGGGGTTATCTTATAGAAGGACTGTAGAATGAATCATTACACTAAGCGTATTTAGATATTTTGGAAACTATTATGAAACCTTCAGTCGAAGTGTTTTATCCAGACGAAGATTATATTTTCCAACAAGTAAGTATTCTTATTTCACTATACTTTCTCCAAAAAAATAGTTCGGGATCTGTTGAATTAACATTTTCATAATTTTCAATTTTGTTGTTAAAGGACAACGCCCTATTCATACTTCGCGGGTTGTGCGCAACTGGATACAAGCAAATAACTTGGAGCTGTTACCCTGGCCAGCAAAAGCCCAGATTTTAACATTATCAATGTTAAATGCACTAATTGCAGCCATAGATACCGCATGGGAAACGATTAATATTAATTATATTGATACCTTGATAGCGTCAATGAGCAGACGCCTCCAAGAATGTATCAATAATAATGGAGGTCACACCCATTATTGATTTCTTATATTTATTTATATAGTAATATTTTTATTTAAAAAAAAAGTTTTCATTTAATTTTAAACTATAACTTGGTATCTTAATTATAATTATGTAATAAATTCTTGTCAAAAACTAAATATATACGTTGACAATAAGAATTGCCTTAGTTTTTATTTTCACTTTTGTATTAACTACAGAAAAAAATGAAACGTCATAAAATATACATTTTGTAAGGACTAAATATTATGAATAGAGAGTTTAATGATTTTTTTAAATAACTTACAATAATTAGTAGGTTAGATTTATTTAAAAATAAGTAATAATCAGTCAACCCAAATAACCATGTTTAGTTTTTGATTTAATTTAAAAGTTATTGCTTGTAGACGTTTTTAAATCAAAATTATTTCTAATTTTATTTTGTAAACATTTCCTAAACAAAATTTTGATTCGATAATTAATCGAGCTATGGTGTTTAATTAGCGATACCTTCAAATATATTCTTTAAAGAAAAAAATTAAGTAAGCAACGTAAATTACCTATTTTCTAAAACGTGCTTAGTGTAATGATTCATTCTACAGTCCTTCTATAAGATAACCCCTGCTTAGACTACCTGCTGTTAGAATTGTAAATGATACCCTTAAGCCCGCTTCACAATGTGCAAACTTTTGTTTACAGAAATTGTGGTGTCCAAGTTTTAAATTTCATGAGTGTACGTATAGTTACCCTGTGTAGGACATCTTACAACATTACCTCAAGGTTTTCCTCTAATTCAAGACGATAAAATCAAAACGTTAAAGCCGTGGAGTAGTCTAGTGTTTTTATATATGTATTCTTTTTAGTTTTACTTTTTAACTTTTCCAATTAATTACAAATTGATATTTTGAAGAATGTGTACTATTTTTTCATCTTTTCAATATTTAATTTAAAAAGTATAAATTTTTTTAAAATTAAAAAATGATATATTTGAATTGATCATACCAGATTAAACACTAAAGCGAAATAAAACTATAACTCAAATTGACGCTAGTTATTCATGCTAGTTACGTATGTTACTTTAAACTAAATTGCGTATTATTTTTTTTTGTTTTTAGTTTGTAACTACAATTGAATATGCTTGCTATATGGTTAGTGTGGCGTTTGTTAAATTATAAACTTTTGGTAATTGTAAGAACTTACACGCTCTTTCTTATCTCGTGAGTTTTTTTTATGTCACTTTAGTTCCCCCTTCCTATCCTAGAAACGGTTTTAAGCATTTTTTGATATCATTTTTCGATTGTAAAATATTGCCCATTGTAAGTTTTAAATTGTACACTGTATATAACAATTTTCTTAAAGATACTCTTAAAACAATTTGTATGACGTAATTGTCATATTAATACTAGATATCAAAAATAGTTTAAACATAAGTTGTGTATAATTATATTACAAACAACTTTTTGATCAAATAAAGTGTAAAATAAATGTTTTTGTAAATATACCAAGAATATTTTATATGGACAATTATAAATTCTAATAAAGACAAATTTTTAAAGTATTTATTAATATGAATAGTGGATTAAATTTTTTGATGAAGTATTTCGTCATTCACTATTAAATATATATTTTAACAAGCATGGAATATCAGTCTCAAAAGATTCTAATGACGTATACCTACTGGAAAAGATACATGTTTATTGTTACAACAAGCAATTAAAGCTACTGGGATCAATCGTATGCAAACAAGCACATGAACATTCAAGCTATTACGACAATGTAAAGAAATGTAATTAAATGTGTCCGAAAACTTTTGTTCTCTTTGACTTAGCTCAATAGCATACAACTCATCGCGGAGAAAAAATAGCCGCATAGCTTAAAGCGTTTTAAATATTTAATTTTGAACATCTTTTGCGTAGTGCCTACTCAGGTAAAATTAAATTGTAAAAACGTAGACTTCTTCTATATGCTTACCTTTTCCGAAAGAAAATTAAAACTGCTTTTCAACAAATTAAAAATCATTACTAGGTAATGTGTTAATAACTTAAAGTTTGTGGGAAAATTAAATAATTACATTTTAACCTAATAAAATGTAATTTTATTTTCTCCGAAATTAAATGTAAAAACCTTTTATATAAACACAGCAGCAAAATTAATATTAGTGTTGACGTGTTATAAAAAAATAACATCAAAATTTAAATAATTTTTCTCGGAAAAATTTAAAAAAAGTAATGAGCTAAAAGTCACTCTGTAAATATACTTTTCGTAAATTAAATTTCTTTGAGGTTGATTTATATGGAGGAAAATTTTTTTTTGATAATACATTTTAAATACTTTCAGGCAAAATAAAATAAAACAGTATTTCATTCAAAATGAAGTTTGAATGTAATATAATTTTTGAATGGTCCTCATAGTTGTTCTAGACAAATTAATAAATAAAAATCAAAATTACTTTTAAAGTCCTTATTAGATAGATGTAATACTTTGATGTAAGCAAATTTCAGTCAGTAGTACCTACACGTTCTCTGATTTTATGGATTTTGAATGATTCTACACCTATAGAAAATGTATTTGGTCGGGCAATCAAGTATCATGTTTAATAAAAATATTTCTGTTTCTTAGTTCCTTTTTTCCACTCCTATATCTATACATATACAGGATATAAATAAATAATTGTGAAAAAATGGAAGTGGTGATTTTTTGACGAAAAATAATGTGGGTCTTTCATATAAAAAATTCATATGAGCAACCCTGGTTAGTTACAGCACCCTAAAAGATTGCCCAAAGAAAACGGTTTTATATTTTTTTAAAAACAAAAATTCATAAAATTTTAAATGAGCCAACATTTCTTGCTATCAAAAAGCATCAAATAAACATTTTTGTGGTATTCTCGGGCAGTTACAAAAGAGAGAAATAGCCACCACTAAAATTTGTTTATTGTTTTATATTTCATTATTTAAATAAATTTTTAGGGATTTTCTTTCTCTTGGAACTATACGAAAATACCACAAAATATTTATTTAATGCTTTTTGGTAGCAAGAAATGTTTGCTCATTTTAAATTCAGTAACTAGTTTTTGTTTTCAAGAAAAAAAAATTAAAAACTTTTTTTGTGCCATCTTTAAGGGCTGTAACTATGCAGGGGTTGCTCGTATTAATTATGTTTATATGAAAAACCCACATAATTTTTCGACAAAGAATCACCACTTACATTTTTCGTACTTATTTATTTATACCGTGTATAGGTAATAGACGGGAGTTATGCAACAATTTCCATACCGAAAATTTTAACACCCTTTTCTTTCACTTTTTCTGACAAATTAATGTTAGTAGGTTATAATAAATCAAAAATCATTTTCTGCGCGTAAAGAAAAAAACCACTACACGCAATGAAATGCTACAGTACAGAAATATATGGCTTATTATCGGCACGAGTGTTTGGCATTTTAAGTTATCACTTTTGCTAACGATATTGCATTTATACACAAGGTGCCGTAAGACACGCAATTCCTGAATTGATAAACTTGGTAAATATCACATTTGAAAAAAAAATGAAGATTCCGCTTGGGTGATCTGAATTTAATTTATGTTTTTTTACTCACCGCTCTTAACACTTTGTCGTCATTCCCATTCACAGTATAAAATTATCTTTTAGGGTTAGAAAACGCACCAAACTTTGTTAAATTTCTGTGAAGAAACAGAAAATAATTTTGAGCTGATTGTTGTCTTTTTGGATAGCGCTGTAAATTTGTTTACGAAGTAATTTGTACATTTCGTTGCAAATCGTAATAAATTTGTCTCATATCACGTTTTTTCTTCATTTAATCATTTTATTAATAAATTTACACTAATATTGCAACCGTAAAATAAATATCAAAATGTCAAGTATGTGTTTATTTCTTAAATAAAAGTTTCGTTATTTTCACCAAACTGTAAGACGGAACCAAAACATATGGTACATCATTGTAATCGCAATCAAAATGTAAACTTAATAATGTAACAATCTAAGATGGCGCCCATAAGAAAAAATTAAGTTGATGATGATTGCCAAAAAATGAAACGTCGTATTTTGAATTTAATAACACCACAATGTAGAACGTAATAAGTAACAATACAAAGTGTTAATTGTTTACATTTATCTTGTCAAATGAGCTCAGAAAAAATAAAAACGAATTGTCAAAATTTCGGTTTTTGGGTATATGTCCGGAAGCATTGTACTGAGTACTACAATACGCAACTTGTCCCCAATTTAATCATAATTCGTATCTCTTCAAATAGCGGAGATCCCCATGCTTGAGCTCTTTGAACGGACACCCTGTATATACACAACTTTCGTTTAAAATATTGTAGCGATTTCGGGAATATGCTCTCATGAACAATATAAATCATGTGGGTAAAAAAAATGCCGGTTATAGAAAATAAAATATCGACAGTTTTTTAATAATAATTAATTGTTGGTTTTTGGACGTTAATTTAATAAAGTTTTAATAAATATTGTTAGTAGTGACTTTCCCTTCACGTTTATAAATAATCCGTGTCTAGTGGAATTGGTGTCAGGTGTGGAGTGGGACAATTAGCGGATTTAAAAAAAAGACAAAATGAAAAAGTTAAGTGAATTGAAAGTTGTGGAACTTAAACACGAGTTAGAAGATCGTGACGAAGACACATCGGGTAATAAATCAGCGTTACAACTTTGTTTTCGCCAAAGATTAATTAGTAATGGAGAAGACCCGGATACTTCTATGTTTGAAAACGTGGATTTGTTTAATCAGCTTAATAAAATCAGTACGAACATCACAGACATGAATAATGACATTGCGAATCAGCTCAAAGCAATTGATGAAGCCGTGGATCACTTGCCGCCATGAATGACCGATTTGACAGAACTTTCCAGAAGTTTGACATCGCTGAATGTCTTCGTAAAATGGACCGACGGTTTACGGACGTCGCGGTGATAAAAGAAGTCATACTAGCGGTGCAGAACGATAATAACAAAAGGTTCACAAAGCTGGAGGGCATTGTCAATAAACTAAAACACGAGCTTATTTCATCAGTTTAGGAGCAGTTAAATGTCAGTCGGTAAACGTAGGCGGAACTTTGCAGTTCGAGAATTAGCTAAATAACCAATGGGGCAACGAAGAAAAATTCACCAATTTGTCCTTAACGCAATAAGAAGAAGCGGCTCTGGTATTGCGAACGGTAAGCATTGGAACGTTTAAAGAGCTATACAATGCCCTAGAAGCCAGATACGAGGAGAGTCATCTACGGCCATTATATCGGTCCCAATTTACCACCCGTAGGAGACGGCTAAAATAATCGCTTCAGGAATTCGCCGTTGACTTACGGCGATTATGCATCCTAGCGTACTCGGGGCTTCCAAATGACGCAAAGCAGCCTCTGCTAATTAACACGTTTGTGACTGGACTAGATTCAACGGAGATGGCAGTTTCGGTGATGACTGTGAACAAAGCGGGTTTCTGGGGACGGTGTACAGATGGCGCTGAGCTACGAGACTACCTGCAGAGCGCACAAAAAGCCAATAAAAGTCTGCGAGGTACGGGAGGTGTTCAGCGATGACGAAGAAACAAGAAAGCGTGATGACGTCCCCGCCGTCGGAAAATTAAGTTTCTCCAATGAGAAAGGGGTGACTTTAGCGGAGGACAAACAGATCTTTAAGATTTAAGCAATTAAAAAACATGGAAGCAGTCTAATAGTGGATGGCGTTATTGAACGAAGATCAGTGAAGTTCACGGTTGATACAGGAACATTGTGCCGAGGTCTATGGTGAATACTGCACACAGACTCAATGTGGTGAATGTTGTCATGATATCTTTAGGTACGACGAAATTTCGCCATATTGCAGTTGTAGCCAAAATCATCGATGACTTAATTTTGGGCATCGACTTTATACAGAAGTTTGGAGCAGTCATCAACTTCAATAAAAAACTGCTGCTTATTAGAAACGAAGAAATCGTAATGACCCTGCCGTCTATCCCATATCTCCAAACAGACTAAATTGTGATTACCGATTTTAAAGTTTTCCGTAACATGGAAATTGTAATTCCGGCTAAGACAGAAGGCACCACGGGCAACGGGCTTGATTTTATGGAGGCAAGAGAGCTTCAGAAAAGTGTGTTGGTAGGAAGGGCGCTAGTGAGCTGAAAGGAAATGACACCCGTGCTTGTAATGAACTGTAATGACCGGTGGTATTTAAAAAATGAACAGTTTTCAGCACACTGGAGCCTGTAAGCTGGATTGCTAACTGCGAAGTGAAAAGGGTGATGGCAAGTAATCAAGGAAATCTGCCTTAGTGAAATGCACGGCCACTAATCTCAACTCATATTAACAGGATTAGTTACGCAGAACTCTAACAAACTACCAGAACGCATTCGCCGTGAACAAAATGCAATTTGGAAGGACAAACTTTGTACAACACCGAATAGACACACCGGAACAGCAAACCTGATTAGACAACGACTCAGACAATTGTCGTTTGCGAAGAGAGATGAAGTTCAGAATTTGTCGAGCGAGATGCAACGCGAAGAAGTAATCGAAGCGTCAAATAGTCCTTGGGCGTCGCTAGTAGTACTGGTGAAGAGGAAGGCTCCACTCGGTTTTGCGTCGACTGTAAGAAATTGAACGACGTAACTAAGAAAGATATTCCTACCCACTGCCGCGAATTGATGACACGTTTGACAAGCTGGTAGGAACAAAATGGAGAAAACATTATTTACCGTAATGCGGTTTGGGCTTTGCAATGCGCCGGCAACATTCGAACGACTTCTAGACATTGTGTTAAGGGGCATCTATTGCAAGACGTGCTTAGTGTATTTAGACGATGTGATTATTATCGGTAGCTCATTTGAAGAACATCTAAGAAGCTTGGAGGAGGTTTTCGGTCGGCTGCATGCAGCATTTACATAGTTGTTGAACTTTTAAACCCCAAAGGACAAGTAGCTCGCTGGATCGAACGACTGCAGAAATACAACATTAAGATCAAACACCGACGTGGACGATTGCACGGTAACGTGGGCACATTATCTTTAAATGGGGATCACTCTCGTAGAACGGAATTTAAGGAAGGAATGCAAGTAGCCCAGATTGGCTTACAGGAAGAATCCCAGAATGAAATTAACCTACGAGGAGAGCAAGAAGCGGATTCAGAAATCGGTTTTGTGCTACGGTGGAAAGAAGATGGAAAATGACCGGCATGGCAAGACGTTGCTAACCGATCGCCGGTGTTGAAAAATTACTGAGCGCAATGGAATTCTAAACTTTGGAATAAACAGGACTTTGAACAGGATCCGTGAGCGGTTATATTGGGTTAATTGGAAGGCGGATGTTCAAAGTTGGTGCAGAAAATGTGAGACGTGCGTACAACGTTGGAAGCCCATTTGAACAAGTAGTCATGGACATCGCTGAATTTTTTCCCTTAACAGAGAATGGTAACAAGTACATTCTAGTGGTGATGGACTAGTTTAGTAAATGGGCAAAATTATATGCGATACCAAACCAGGAAGCGACAACAGTTGCCGAGATATCTGTAAGGAATTGGATTTGTCGATATGGAGTGCCAATAGAATTGCACAATGACCAAGGACGGAAGTTTGAGTCGCATTTGTTTCACGAACTATGCAAACTTGTGGGTATCTATAAGACTAGGACTACTTCATTGCATCCTCATCTGGCAAAGAAAGTGTCGGAAAATCAGAAAGATTGGGACAAATTTATCGATTTGTTCGCTGCGTTGGGCTCGTCGTGCCCTAAACCCGTGCGTGCGCCAAAATGCTTCTTATAAAACTCGTACCATAATATACTATTTATACGTTCTGGTTTGCAGTTTCAAGATATTTATTGAGTAGTGTTAATTGATAATTTTTGTAATTTAGTTAATTCTTGTTCTGTTATTTGAAAAGCTTTTTGTACGTTTAACCTTTTTGTAGAAAATATTGAGTTGTTGATTTTACTTTATGTAATGTTTTTTTATGTTTCCTATTGTTATTTTTCCCCTGCCTGCCTTTAGGGACTGTACTGTGTTATTTTTCATTCTTCACATTTTTTTAACAATTACTTTAAAATATGCGGCTTACAAGTTGCGTAATTTTTGTTTGAGTTTAGTTCTTTCCTGAGAGTTTCTATACAACAAGGGTATAAACTCTTACATAATGCTTTAACTTTTTCAAAACTGTTCAAAAATAATTCATCTAATAAAGGTAATAAAGACAAAAGGAACATCTTGTGAAATTTTGTGTAAATGTAGATGTAGGTAATACTCTAAAAGTCTCTCATTGTTAAATAGAACAGACCACATTATTTGGTGGGGCAAAGAATAACTAAAATGGCAGTTTTAATTGGGCCGAATGTTGTTTTCGTCTTAGCGGTTATAACTTATTCCATTAATCTTTAGGTAACGTTTTATTAGCTTTATAGACACCGCTATAATTTATTATAGTTCTGTGTAGGTTTTATCGATACTTATATTGTATTACATACTTGATGCCTGATGTTAAGTTTAATTCAAACTTAAGGATTGATTCTACAACTCCAACACCGAAGGGTCCTTAAAAAGACTAAAATAAAATTTAATTTTGAAATTGATCATCTATTAATTTCTTTATAACAAAAACATTGCATTGTTTAATTAATACACCACACATAATAAATAATGTTTTCCATAATTGTGACGTTTTAATTTGAGAACTGATTTCTTTACACTGTCAATACTCTTCAAACATTTATTTTCCAATTCAACTATTATTTACTTTAAGAATTTTCAACTATAGAATAAAATGTGTAGAATATTTTCTAAAAAGACAAATGGATTTGTCTTCAATAGGTGTAAAAATCTCCAATCTCTTTTAAAATGTTGGAACTATACAATATTTTGTTTGTTTATATCGAAAGACTATAAAATTAATTTGAATTGTTTAACAGTATATTTCAATAAAGTCTAATATTATAGGTTACATTATTAAGAAAGATGTTGCAGAACCAATGTTTTCGTATAAAAAAACATAACAATCAATAAATGTAGTGTTTGTTTATGTATTTTAATGTTAAAATGTTTATTTTTCCTTTGAAACCTCACCATTACGTCCTTTAACTTTTTCTTGTTTCATAAACTTCATTTAAAAATAGAACGACTCCATTATTTGTTTGCAAATAAACTTTACTTTCATAAGTTTTTAATCGTAGGTATGTATCTACCATTTCGGTGGAAAATCGTGGGCTTATTTATCATAACCATCGCTCTCAAAATAGAACCATGCCAAATATCATTATCATAGTCGAGAAATTACGAATACGAAAAAAAAAACAATTAATTTTACCATATTTATTAAACCAAACACGCCGAACGCAGAAGACATAAAATATCTAATATATTGCATCTCTATTAAAAGGGCAAGTGACCTACATTTCGAGAAATTTGCAAGGACGTACGTGGGCGCGACCACTTGTTGTTCGAAACCCTTTAGATTGTCAAGTTTTGAAAAAGTTTTTTTCTCAAATATCAGCTCAACTTATTTTTAATTACATTTTGGTCAATGTTTTTGTACTAGTCATATTTTATAATAAACAATATTTGTTGGAATAAAAGCGCTGCCGACATCCCCTTAGACGGACGCGTACGTAAAAGTGGGTCTTTCCAACAACTGTGGATCGATTCTCCCTTCTACAAAACAACCCCCTTCCAACAGTTCATTGAACAGAACATCTGCAGTGTATATTAAAACAACCTGGTTTACCTATGACCTCGATGAAACAGCATTCATACATACAACAGCTTTTCATTCAGGTTTCAATTTTGTAAAAGTTGTAATAAATAAAGAAAGCGCCTCTGAAAGCCTCCATGAGTATCAACAAGAACGTGCTTTCACTCATACTTTCCTGGTAACGAGAAACCTCAAGGAAACAAAATGAAACATTAAATAAAGCGCCTCGCTTTGTGAACTATTTTCTTGTCGACTCTTATTGCGACAGTCCGCAAAAGCAATAAAGACAAAGAATTACATTACAAGGAACTTTAGAAAGCTCTATGTTGAATAAGCGATTCATACAATTCGGATCCCCGTATTAAGAGATTTGTTTGCTCTATATAATTTCTAGACCAAAATGCATACTCAGAACTTTACTGCTTGAATTGAACATTACTGAAAACCAATTTATTATTTCATGTTCACATGAAATCACGCACTACACTATATATTTGTCTAGACTATGGAGTTTAATGATTACTAGACTAACCGAATTTTAAATAATTTTATCGTTATATAACACTAAATTAACTTCGATTCAGTTTGCCAAGCACCATTCATGAATCAACGTTCTATCGATTTGGTTAAAATGGGTCACAGAAGAATCAATTTATCAAGCATATTGAAGATAGGTCCTCCTTTAAGAAAATAAGTTCATCATTCAATCTATTGATTGCGACCGATTTGGATAAAGTAAACGACAAACTATTCTATTTGAAATATTCAATTTTCATGTAAACGCTTTCCGTGGCGTCATATTGGAGGCGCATTGAAATATGGTGCTACAAGGAACGTTACATTTTCGCACATAACTTTAATTAAAGCACACAACCGCCTATTTTTGCGCAACTTAATGAAATAATTAAATTAATTAAAAACAGAGAGGAGTTAATTAACATCGTTTATGAAGATTTATGAAAATTGTTGTTGCCAAATATGAAAATGGATGATATTTGGTTTTATCCAATTTTATGAAGATGATTTTACCTCTTCAACTATTTCAATTTAAATTTAAAGAATGTTCGCTTGGATTAAAGACCTTTAAACTAATACTCTCTAAAGTGTTCTTAACGTAACCCTTAAACTAAAATTAACGTAGTTAATACGAAATAGCGGTATGTCCTTAAGATTATGTAACCACAATTTGTTCTGTTTGAAGGTATTTTACATTACACCAGAGAGCATATTATACTGCACGAGCTAATTTTCTTTCTGTACGCTTACCACTAACCAACTCTTTTATAAAACATAAAGATAAGCACAAAGGTTACCAGACAACGGTGAAAGTCGAAAAAATTCAATCAGATTAAATATTAATTTTTTTTGCTAATTTTACTTACGTCAAAGTTACAGACCTGGATTTGTATTTACACAGTCGTCTTTTTATTTTAAAGAGTAGATTCGAAGTAGTTTGATCTAACAAGGAGATATTTTACACCAATTTTATTTTCAAGACAAGTCGTACTATAAATGTTAATAGTAATAAAATTGGTGACGATACAAAAAACGATTTTTATCTGTTTTCTGCACTTGTAGTCGGAGAGATAACATTGAATTTTGTTGGTAATTGAAAACCGATTGATTTTTACTGCACAACAAACCAAATAAATATCGTCCGTAGTTCACGGTATAAGGATGATAGTGAACAAACGTTAAAAAATTGTTTTTCTGATAATTTGATATCATTTTAGGATCGAATTTAATTTAAGAAGTAAATCTTCTAAAAACTATTATGTTCTGATGGTGGAAGGTGGATTGTAAGTCAAGAGTTTTTATAAGAAATGTTTTCTATAAAATTTATTGAAATATGCTCCTTTAATAAAATAGAAATGTTTACCTTGATATTTTAAGGTACAATCGTTGATTGAAGGAGTCAGGTACAATAGTTATTTGCCAAAGCGTTAGCCACGGACTACAAATCCCAGCACTCGCAAAAACAGTTTCTGACGTGTACACACGATTTTTTGAACCGACAAATGGTCAAATTTGGTGAAACTTAAATTTTTTATTATTACTATATGTCAAAACATTTTCAGTTGGTAATGTCATTTGGCAGCTGTCAACACGGTGTCATTTTGACATACAGGGTAGGGCACTACCAACGATTTATTCTGTATCATTAAAACGACAAATAATGTAAGAAATCTTTAGGCACACATTTATTGAGATTATTTGAGACCACATTTTAAGAATATTTTGGATTGTACAGGGTACTCCAGAAACACTCAAAGTTGGGTTATTTTAAATAGATCATCTTGTATTTTTTTCTATTTTTAAATTATACGATAAAAAATAATAAATATTTGTTAACGTGTTCCTATACCTTTACTACCGTTTGTGAGATAAATCGATTTTAACTGATTTGCAGACCCTCCAAAAAAATACAATTACTTCAAAATAAATAAGAACAAGGAACTTTGTCTTACACCACCTTACAACATCCTTTTTGCAGTATTTACTTTTACGTTATGATGTACAGGGTGTTTTTAATACTACCATATAACACTAACTCCTTAAAGCTTAAATAACTTGCTCAACTTAATCTTTTGATATGGTACGTGTTTCTGGAGCACCCTGTAGAATCCAAAACATTTTTAAAATGTGGTCTCAAACAATCTCAATATATGTCTTAAGATTTCTAATATTATTTGTCGTTTTAATGCTACAGAATAATTAGTTGGTCGTGCCCCAACTTGGATATTAAAATACGTGTTTTTTTTCCTTTTTTTAATGTTTGCGTTTAAAGGTCTATAAAACTCTTTAAAATAAGATGTAAAGAGTACTGCAACGTATTATTATAAGGATTGTGTTGGTTTCAGTGGCATCAGTATAATGTGATATTGTCAATATTCAGTAACTTTTTTGCCGGCCGAGGCCAAGAAAAGAGGTGTTTTTGGCCGCATTTGGTGATGCAAAATTAGTGATTATGAAAGGAGCAGAAAAATATTTTTTTATAGTCTGTTTATTAATGTATTTTATTCGGTTTTACGAAATTAAACAGGTATTATTATATTAATTGTACAAATTGGAACAAGAAAAATTGACGCCCATAGAGCGCTCAATATCTCTTTGCTTCACTGGTTGTGCCACAATTCCTCTCGTTCAACAATAGATCACTTATACAACGTATATTTAATATAACATTTTTTGCAATTGCACTATTAATTTAATAAATGTGAAAAAATGTTTTCGCTAAGTACAATGAACTGTTAAAGTATTATTCAACTTATTATGATTGAGTAATAAAATTATTATAAGTATTAACACTCCTTAAAATTTCTAGTGAGGAAAATCCCAATGATTTGGGCCTTCTTATAGGAGTAATTCCTGTTGTTACTCTTATAAGAAGGTCCAAATCATTAGATTTTCCTCAATAAAATTATTATTTAACGCAATTGGAAAATATGATTGGGTTTTGGTACATACTTCGGTGATTGCATTTTGTGTTGAATAATATAATTTTATATTGAATGTGAGCATGTAACTTTCTTTGTTTAAATTCTTTGGTTGATAGAATCCCTAAGGCTTCGATTCTTAATAACAATAACGTGGTTTATAGTTTAACAAAATTTTAATTTTAGAAAAGATCAAACGTATATTTCTTACAAATATGAATAAAATCCTAAATAACATTACGTGCACGGCTTTGTGTAATTTATAAATTGTTACAATCTTATTTAATTTTAATACACAGATTTAAATATACTAACTTAAACTAACCTGGTTAATCTATTCAATGTGCACGTGCAACCTCCAACGGTTCTCGGCAGTGACCTCTTGAACCTGGACTGCTTCCTCCACTTTTCCTTATTGTTGGTTACACTTTCATTGTTCCATTTTGGTTTTAAATTGTTTAGCTTTCTTCATCAACAACTTTATGTATTTTTATTATTAATACGTACTACTTAGCGGGCTTACAACACTTCGCGGGCTTTCTCAAAAATGCGCAGCTTTATTTTGGTTTTAAACCATTTTTACAATAACTGGGTTTATTAATTACATAACCAAAACACTTCTTTTAACGATTAGCGAAGAACATTCTATATTAATTGTTTTTATGCACACACTCAAAAACTATACGTCCATCATTTTTTACTGCCCGAGAGCGTCTTTTTCCCCACTTTCACTTCACTCGATCACGTACGCACAAAAATCGATATATCTTCTTAACATACAAGAAACCTCTATATCTTACTACTAAACATTATATCTCTATTTACATTTATACATGACATTATACAATCACTGCAATATGTGTATAAGCGGCCTAATGTTGAACGAGAAGAGCAATATACAACTTATACAACAGGTTCAATATATGTACTACTTTTTCCATTTAATAAATGTGGAATATGTTGTCGCTAAATATAGTACACTGCGAAAATATTATTCAACTTATTTAGTTTGAATTATTATACCCCTCAATTAAAAAAAGTGCCTTATCAAAGTAAATAATAGCAATAAAAAATATTTTTAACAAGTAATAGATTTCAAAATTAAATAAAACCAACGCTAGCATTTCTAATTTGGTAGATTTTTACAGTATGTTTAAAATCGTTATTGAAAAAATCGAATATATGTTAAAAACTTTATATACATATCCACGATTAAAATAAAATAAAATTATCTACACTTTTTACTGACTACAGTTGCTAGTACATTTAAAATTCTATTAAAAGTGATAGCTATTTATGTAAACAGTGACGAGGCGGATGATTTTTGTAATTAATGTGATAATTGGGGGACGAGCGGATACAGAGGCCCCGAAATATCAAACGAGTTAAAAAAAATTGTATTTCGTTACTATTTTTTTGTGATTTAACAAAAACAATATAAAAATGCAATGACACCTAGTTCCATTAAAAACTCAATCGAGTGTAACCAATGTTATCATTGTTACCATTTTTAAAACAAATGTCTAAACAATGTGAAGGATAAAGAAAAAATTTTTACAAGTCTATATATTTTACAAGTTTATATGTCGAAATAAAAAAAACATTTATTTGTTTCTGGAATTCAAAATCAAATATTCACAAAATTGATTTAATATAATTAATTCAAAATACTATTTAAAAATTGCATAAATAATAATAGCAAATAAGTGTCCAATTGTTTTATGCAAGCAACAATTTTATAAATCAACATCAATTTGTAAATAAATAACGCCGTTTTTTATCAATACAACTACAACAAAGAAATAAAATAATTTAAAAATGTATTACTTTTATGGCGACGCAATTTGGAAATACACTTTCAAAAATTGATAAAATAAAGTTTGTAGATATTAATGAAAATTGCTAAAATAAAAAAAAAGTCTGGATGACCGTTTTCGAAAAATTAGTCTTAGAAATTCAAAAAGGATATTTTCCCGTTTAAAACAAATTTGTGACGGGTGATGTCAGAAGTCATTTAAGCAGCCGTTCACCGACTTGCTGTTCGAAATAAAATTATTTATCTATGGCTGTTTGTCTGATTGGGAATATTACCACAAGTCATTAACTTTTTTGAAAGAGGGTGGTGGGTTTTCATTGAATCGAAAAAGTACCGTCATCAGTATAAGTGGTGTCTTGTACAGTCATCGTCAGTGAAAATGGACATGTTCAGAAAGAAATTAGAAGGTGTAGTCACAGTCTAAGGAAAAAACCCTATTTATGATCGTGTAATAAACATTTTCATCTTCCAGGTAAATAAGTAAGTTTTTTACACTTTCTTATCTACTTTCCACATATTGAAAACTAAAACTTGTTTTTTTTAATTATATATGTATGAATCTTGATTTTTGTAGTAAGTATATGATTTATTTTTGTTTCCATGCGAGACAAAACCAATAACAAATTATATTCTTAGGAAACTATTGAAGTTTGCAAACTTAATATAAAAAAACGACATGACAAAATTAATACTGAAGTATTTTTAATAAAAAGATTTTTTAAAGTTCTTGAGCAGCGATTATATGCAAAGAATAGGCAAGGTTTAGGTCATCATTCAATAGGGTTTAAATAGTATACTAGAAAAATCGAGATTCATACATATTCAACTGATATAAACAGCTTTCAGTTTTCAGTATGTGAAAAGCGAATAACAAAGTGTAAAGAATTTAATTGTTTACCTAAAAGATTAAAATGTTTATTGCATGATCATAAATATATTTTTTCCCTTAGACTGTGAACACACCCTACAATTTCTACCTGGACATGTCCATTTTCACTGACGAAGACTATACAGATTGTGTTAAATAATCTTTCTTTATGTACCTCAAGACCATGAAAGTAAATCTAGGTGGTTTAAGGGTTTAAGGCAGCAAGAAAATATCTAGTTTTGTGTTCAAGTACATTTTTCTTTGTAGTTTGAACATAATATGGAAAATTACATAAGATAAAGAGTGCTAGGAGAAAACATTTTCTTAAAGCCATATGTAGTTTCCATGCTTTTCATTGTGAGAAAAATAGAAAAGGAACTGCCAGAGAAAAAACTGATTAAAGAAGCTTTTTCTGCAGCTGTAGTCGTTAGTCAATTGGAATAAGTTGACTTTGCCGTGTGTCCAGGCAAATCTAAAGCATTCTATTTAACATGAGAAGTTGGAAAAGTCTGATTTATATGTCCCCAAACTGTCAGAACACTTAACAATGTGTACTAGAAAATGTTTTGCGTAATAATTTATAAAATTTAACCTTTCAGAAAATATTTAATAATATTACAAAACAAACGAGGGTTTAAATCCCTGTCCATTTTTTTAAAATTGTATTATTATTTTAAAAGAACAATTTACTTGTACTGGCAATGGATTTATTAAAATATTATTCAATTAGAGAGTTTTTGAATATCGTAAAATCAAATACGGTAAATGCTAAAATTACGTGAATTTCTTCTGCGCATCCGAAACGCATGCGTAATAACGTATTTTCTAAAAAAACCATCGTCCGTTTAAGTAAAAAAAATTAAAACTTATGACTCAAAAATTTTTTTTTTAAAAAAGGAAGTGGGAATTTTTATAATCAAGTAGATATCAAAACAATGTACTTTTTGTAACAAGATATGTATAATAAAACTTTTTCTTATTTGTTTTAAACAGTAACGATAGTATCTAATACCGATTACAATTCGATTCAAAATTTGAATTCGAAATAGGTCTGATATCATTTGTATGCTTCTTTTTGTTAAATTCTGATAAAATTATGTATCAACACATAACAAAACATGATTTTGTGTAAATCAAGTAACATTGAGGGACAGCGCTTCGCTCACCATTAGTTACGAAAAATCATGCATTTCGTCACTGGTACAATAAATAATTGCGACATGACAATGTAGAACAATAATCTTGGTTTAATTAAAAATATGATAAAAATGACTAAATAACACCTAATTTCAAATATTTTAAAATTATTAATTACTTTCACCAATACAGGGTGTCCAGAAATTCTCCTGACAAACCAAAACCGGAGATTCCTCAAATAATTTTAAGACAATTTAACCCAATTCACCTAGTCCGAAAATGCTTCCTAAGGGAGGTAGAGCTCTTTGAAGATGGCGCCTTGTAAATAGTTTTTAAATACCTCCAGAATTCTTCTACTTAGAAAACAAAATCTGGTTTTTTGTCTTTTAACTTTTAAGCATTTGTGACACTAGATTATTATATTTTCAGGTATTCTAGTACTAAAAGGTACTCTTACTTTAAATCATTAGGATACACCGTTTTCTAGAAAAATGGATTTGAAAATTTTTGTTTTTCTGTCATTAAAGTTAAATTTATATTTTTTGCACTAGTTGACTCTGAATTGCCAACAAAAGTAAAAACCTACGTTTTTCATTGTCAAATTGTTGTCAGTTCGCGAAGTTTATCTTTTAATTTTTTACTTTACCAGGCGCCATCTTCAAAGAGCTCTAGCTCCCTTAGGAAACATTTTCGGATTAGGTGAATTGGGTTAAATTGTCTTAAAGTTATCTGAGGAATCTCCGGTCTTGGTTTGTCAGGAGAGTTTCTGGACACCCTGATATACTGGGATGTATACCACAAAAAAGTTAACATGTTAGTTGTACTAGTTGTACTCATTTGCCGCTTGTAGCACGTTGCTTTTAACCAAAAATAGATAGGTGTCAGCGTCATTTTAATGTATGTTGTTACACTGTCAATGTGGCTATCAATAAGTTGTATGTACCAGATGAAAAACAATTTTGTTAGTCTTGTAAGATCTTTAATTATCCAAATTTTGTTTTTAATTGTTTCTTTGACAAGACAAAGGGTCTTCCATTTTTTGCAAAACTTGGCATTCATAACCAGGTAGCTCTTCTGCATCTTCCAAATCTTCAATCAGAAAATAAACTCTATGAATTTCATCTATATCCATTATAAATGTCTTATGAACAATATAATAATAAAATAGGTAAACTTTATGTTATGAATATTATTTATTTATTTATTCGTATGGTACATTATACAAATATTGTATTGTAATGTAAGTGTTATGTATGGTGCACCAGAAGATCAGTATAAACCTGTATAGTGTGGTGACGAAACCGTGTGCAATAGTGGATTGGTTCGTCTTGGCAAATCATTTGCTTCAAGGTTTAGGAAAACCACTAAAACCTAAACATGCCAACCGTTACCCACCCTAGTATTCACATGTAATAATATGAATTAAGTGTGTAAACATTATAGAAAGTAAATAAGAACATAAAATATAACAGCACAGCCATTGCATGACGACATGTAATGGACCGGTCCAAGCGTCAGTCATGACAATGACAAAAAAAATAGTAGGTTAAAGAAATAGCAAAACAAAATAATGGAAAAACAGATAATCAAGACAAGAATACATAACGTGTAACGGTCTCTTGTTCGTTTCTACAGTCATTGCATTTTGAATAGCCTGTTCTTATGCGATTTACTTTTGACCAAATTTTTCTTTTAAACAGTGCTCAGAATTATAAGCTTTATTCTATTAAAACACCAAGTAACGCTAGATACACTTATTAACAATAGTTATTTATGTACCAAGGCCTGTTATTCGCCTCGCTCGCTTTTCTCGCTCGTCTCATAATTTCAGACGCGTCCGATAAAGACACTTTACTGACGTGGTGCATACAAAATTTTATCGCCAACTGTTTAGAATTCGGAATATAAGAAACTGAGGTATATTTAATTGCATTTTATTGAGACGAAGTAAACAGCAAATCTACTTATTATTTGTTATATTGAAATTAAACGTACACCCTGATGCATTAAAAAGTTAATCCCTGAAGTCGAAGGAGTTCCAACTGAAAACGTTTGAGGGTTATTATCTATATTGAAAATGTGCAAATCTTCTTTTTAGATTTGGTGATAACTGAGTTGTCAGTTGGATCATCGCCTAAAATTTTCTTCGCAATTTTTGTTTTATTGAGCACAGATTCTTCAACATAGGACTCTGCAATCGTGTCACTTTTCCATCCTCCGTGGCGTTTCAAATTTTCTTTACTACCGCCTGCGTTGGCAAAGAGAGTGGCGGATGTTCGACGGAAACAATGTCCCGTGTAAAGTGATGGTTCTGGCAGATGCAGATATTTGGCAATTTTGTTTGGAATACTTCCGATAGTATGGATTCCAATCGGCTGAATAGTGCATTTACCGTTCCTGTAGGTTAGGAACAATCGATCGTGAGACGTGTGCTTAGGACGCAGAGATAAATATTTATTAAATAGTTCTATGGATTTTACTTTTCCTTCAAATTCTTCAGTGACTACAAATAAACGAGGCTTGTTGGTCTTTGTTTTGGGTATATGAACTACCATAATTGTTTCTTTGTGCTCTATGTCACATACTTTTAAATTCCAAAGTTCTTCATTACGTAAAGCTCCAGCAATTCCAAATAAAACACAAACCTAAAAAATGCAACATTATATCATTTTGGTTTTGAAAGTTTGTACAAATTACTTTCATCATCAAGTAGATTTCGTCCGGTGCATCTAGTAAAAACGTAAGTATATCTTCTTGTGAAAGAGTTTTGGATTTCTTTGGAACATGATTCCTTGCTTTTGTTTTAAAAAGCCGTTAGTTTTATATATTCACCGATGTTGACGTCTTGCTTCACTGAAAGGGTTGCCTTAAGCATGGAATAATAGGACCACATTGAAGGGGACAATACTTCTTTGATAAATCAGAAAAATATGCCAGTAACACGTTTTCACTATATTTCCTTACTTTGTTTCTATTGCACCACTCCATAAAAATGTCGTACTGGCGATTGTATTTTTCCCTGGATTTTTCTGGCAGAAGTTCTAAAGACGTCTCTAATGACTTCTCTTCAATTTCAGGTGGCGTGCACTGAATATCTTCCATAATTTGTTATGAATAAATTACAAGAAAACTATTATCGAGCCGTAATAGGGAGAAGCGTGACACTGACAGATAATAATTTTCGAATAATGTCAAAGTCAAAATACTTTACCTGACGCATATGTCACTTTACCAGACTCATATGTCACTTTGTCTGCCGCGAGGCAGATAAAGTACATTATTGGTATAGGATAAGGTAAACTGTTTGTTTACTTCCGGAAATCAATATGATAATTGACGGCTTTACTGACGGTTGGCGATAAACAATATTAATCAATGATACGATATTTTATATTTGGAAAATGTCACGTCAATTTTGTTTCTCTTTATTCATGTGTGCATGAAAAAAACAGAAACAAGGAACTTAAGTTTAACCTGTTAATATATGCGACTGTAATAATAGTATGTCGACACTTAATGTATATTTTGACAGTCCCCATTTTGACGCTTGATTTTGATTGTTGGTTTAATATTAATAACTGCATTTAACTTTGTTTCTGTTTTCAAGAATTCAATCAATAGTACATATTAAAGCGTTTAATAACTACATGATTCATTGAAATTAATGCAGGAAATTAAGTAAAATAGTTACATGTTATCGGTAATACAAAAACCTGTATAAAAAAATGAATTGAACTTATCAAAAAACAGTATATTTTACTATAAGAGATGAAAGTTCCATTTTGTTTTTGTTTGAGAGAAATTTGCTCCGGAGCAACAGCGAGAGACCAATCTCTTAAACGAAAAAACAGAATTCATCTGGAATAGTAAATACTATTTTTCTACGAAATGAGAATAAAATAATAAAAAAAAACAAATAGGTTTCAAATACTTTGGGATATTTCATGTTTAAGGTCAAAATGACAATATTACGTCAGTAATATAATAGTACTTTTTTAAATAATTTTAGTAATATTTCTCACATACAATTTTTTAGTTTTCCTCATGCCTACACAAATTTATTTAAAACGCGATTAACCAATTTTGCAATAATAATAAACAAAAAATGTGTTACTCTTTTTCTATGTAAATTTTACAACAAAGAATTAATTAGGTACTTTTTTTTACATTTATTTTCTGGGGCCCCAAGCCGATCCCGATTTTTTGAATCATAATAATTTATATTAGGCGAAATTTATTATTTATTTTACAATCTGAAAGGTCACAGTTGCACAAAAATTCCAACTCAACTCTGAAGATGGTGTTCTGATCTTCAATAATTTTAAAATAGGTAGGCAAATTCAAACGACTCCACATGGAGGGTTTTGTCGATGTTTAACTAAGGAATCTTCAAAAAATATAAAGGCTGGCCAAATTAAGCAATAATAGTATAATTTATTGTTGGTCCAAAATCAGTTTTTGAAACAAACAGAATTTTAAATAAGTATTTCAATTTTCCTTATACGTTATTTTAGATTTTTAAATTTAATTTTTAAAATATCAGTGCGGATGTAAACTGCTTTTCCCTCAAACATAGATCGATTAGCACTTCAAATTAGAGATAAGTATGTATTTCAAAATTGTATTTATAACGTGTGTTCAAATAACAAACTTGGCTGCGTAGGTATTTGGAATCTTCTTTGATATTTGGTAATATTTTTAACGAAATAGCTGATACAAAGTTTAGGTTACACTACGCGTTATTTTGTCGTACTTTAGTGTACACTGCAAAATATTTAAATAAATTCCACAGTTTTCCCAGCCCAGTCTTTTTTTAACCCGATTAGGTTTATTGCGATTTTAAAATTAACAATTCATTTTTAAGAAAAATAATAGTAAATACAGAAACCAAAACTGTTGAAAAAAAGGTAGCTAATTGTTAGGCATGAATACCGATATGCCAACGGCGGCGACGATTTGGTGACGCCGAACTAGCGACCCGACATTGAAATGCCGAAATATATTGAACCGCTTTAAAATTATTTCTAATAATATTCCTTGCAGCGAAAAAATTCCTCTCCTGTAATCTTTAATTATAAATTAAAAAATGGAATTGATTTTTTTATTTTTGACGTTCTTTGATCGACCTTTTGATCAACAAAGTATTGCGTAAAATTAATCAACTTATCTATTTTTTTTAAATTTAAACAGTTAGTGTAGTTCTAATAAAAACGACAAAAAGAATTATATCAGCTCCATTTATAACATTTTTATTTTTAAAATAATATATGACCTAAATGACGTTAATTATTCTATCAACTACTGCGTACTTACACCACAATTATCTTTATCAACTCTCAAAGGCGTATTCTTTTTGAATTCATCATATAGCAATTACTTATTTTACTTTCTTAAAAATGTGTTGAAGAGAATATAGCTATGGAGTTTTAAGAAGGTACCTATATTTGACTTACACAAATATTGTTTTATATTACTTTTATATTTTTCAGCATAACTCATTCTTTCTTTCTTTTGTGCAATCAAAATCAATTGAAAATTATAATCTTACCACTTTAGTAGTAAACTTTTTTGTTTATTTTTCTATTAGTGAAAAAGGCAATCGTAACATACTTTATATACAGTCTTATTTGCAATACCTATGTTTATACAGGGTGATTCAGCTAACCCGCTCATTAGAAGTTTATGGACTTCCCGTTGAAATATTTGTTTAAAAATTTGGAATAGGGGATTGCTCAAAAAGTTCTATTTAATTAAAATATTTCAGCTTTTCTAGCACTTCCGGTTACACCGGAAGTGCCTACCAACTTTCTTATTTTAAATAGAATGATATATTTTTTTTTTGTATATTTGGATTGTACTCTAAAATCTGAGTTACTTTTATGTAGCACAACCTACATGAAAAATCAATAGTTTTTGAGATATTCTCATTTTTTGAGAAAAATAGGTTTTGTAGTATTGTTTTCAAACACTTGTCGATGATTGAAAAAGAAAGTTATAGTAACAAAATTTCGGCTATACTTAGGAGGACTGTTTTTAAATGATATGTAATTTGACAGCTCATTATTTACAGGGTGTTCAAAATGTTTGGCTAAATCTGACTAACTTCAACTGCCCAAAAGTCAATTTTTTTAAATAAAACACTCTGTATTTTCTATGTGATGGAGAATTAAGTGGTCTTTCAATCTTTATAAGGGTTCCCTATACCTATCTGTTATCATTTTCCTGCTATCGATGTATTTACATTCGACACACAATATTGCTCTATTTTATTAAATAATTTCTGACTAGTGGCTTGTGGAAATTAAAACAATGTGCTTTATTTATCAAACTTGTAAACGTCGACGTGACACATTATACACGATAGGGAAATCCACCAAGAATATTTGAATGAAGACATACTAAATTTATTTTTATTCGTGGAGAATGTTACAAGATTATTGAAAGAACTTGCCGTTTGCTTAACGAGAGATATCTACATTTACGGTCTCTAAATAAAACTACATTGCAAAAAATAGAAGCAAATTAATTTAATTAATAATTTAGCAACTGTTCGATATGCCGTCCGTGGTTTTCTAAGCACAATAAAGCTCTTCTGTTAACTTCAGCTATTGTGGATTTTTGAACCATTTGCACATCTACTTCAGCGAAGGCAGTTCGAACCCGATGTAATAAGTCATCTCTGTTATGGACTGGCCTTGAATAGACTTTAGTCTTGACATGCTCCCAAAAAAAATCCAGGGGTTTTAGGTCAGGTGATCTGGGAGGCCATAGCGATGGACCATTGCGTCCAAACCAACGATCTTCGAATATATGGGATAATTCTTGATAAACCTCATGGGTTGAATGGACTGGAGCACCATCCATTTGAAACCAACATGAATTTAGAAGATTTAGGGGTAAATTTTCCAAAAAATTTGAAACCACTCCTCTACACATTCCTAAATATTTGCGAGAATTAAAATTTTTGTAATACACTTCAAAACAAACACGATTATTCATAATTAAACAAAAAACATTAAAACTAAATGTGTCTTGAAAGTTACCTTCGCGCACCATCCGAGGATTTTGTTCTGCCCAATAATGGCAATTTTTCCAATTAATGATTCTTTCTCTACTAAATTTTGACTCATCGGTTCAAATAATTTTTTTCAAAAAATTTGGGTCTTCCTGCGTTTTCAATAAAATGCTTTCACAAAATGCTACACGAGTATTTCGTCACCTGGGTGGAAAGCTTGTAGTTTTATAATAGAAAAAGCATGCATTTTACGTTGTGCCAAAATTCTCTGTATCGAAGACTAGGACAGTCCTAAATCTTCAGACGCAGCCGATTATTTATTAATAAATACAAGTAAACAAACAAAACGATTTATTTTAATTATGTGACGAAAATGTACAATTATTATAAATATTAATAGTTACATTGGAGTTTTGCTGAGATTAATGTTAACACCGGCACCAGGTAAAACATTATGGGTCGATACGATATTGTGCTGAGAATTATTTATATTAGGAGCTGTGTGACAGTCGCTGGAAGCAGAGGAACATCCGGGCAAGTTAATATTGGTGGGCTCCGATGAAAGCATTTGAGAAAGCGGAATAATGTTAAATCCGAGACCAGGTAAAAAATTATTTTGTTGAAAATTATTAGTAGGAGTGGTGTGACAATCGGTGGAAGCAGAGGAGGAACATCCAGGCAGGTTACTACTGGTGGGTTCTGATGAAAGCATTTGAGAAACTTGAAGTTTGTTTTTCAAAGACGCGTCAATATAACTTTCTGCAACCGCAGAAGATTTCCATCCCCCGTGACGCTTATCAAGTATTTGGCGATATCCTTTGAAACTCTTCCCATGATGTTAATCCCAATTGGGCTGTTCACACATTTGCAATTTCGGTAAATTAAGAAGAATCGCTTATGCGTTGCTGTTGAGGGTCGTAAAATAGCATTTTTTTTTATTAAATCGATCCAACTCAGATTGGTTATGGCAAAAACTGTTGGCACGTTATTTTTTGTTTTAGGGACAGAAACTATTATTGTATCAACTTTATATTCAATGTCGTCTAAACTCATGCTGGTTAGTTCCTCGCGCCTTAAAGCGCCACAGAACTCCATTATTAAGATGATCTGAAATTAACGCTAACTATTCGAAATGAAGCTGTAAATATATATGATACCTACTTTCATTGCCAAGTATGTTTGATCATTCGCTTCCTGGATAAATTTGCTAATATCTTCTTCTTCCAGGATTTTGCTTTTTTTTAGAGTGTAACCTTCAGAAGAACATTGTCGAAGGCTTGTAGTTTTTTCTTTGTAGCTCAAAGTAAGCTAATAAAACGTTCTCCGAACATACTTGTATTTTATTGGCAACACACATTCATCAAAAATTTTATATTGTTTTTCGTATTTTAGCCTAGACATACTAGGCAGTAAGTTGCCAACAGTATTGCCAGCAGTTTCTCGTATTTCTGGAGGAGTACACGGAATGCTATCATCAGAACTCATTTTAAATAAATTTAATTATATTAAATTTTCGAATTCAAAAATCATAGCTAGCTACTGCCACAAAAGTCCCTAAACATCTCAATGGTAAGTTTTCCATTAAAATGGGTTGTGAAAGGGGCAAAGTAGAAAAAATTCTAATTATATTTTAATATTTTATTAATGATTTTTATAGGAAACCATTTCAGTCTATGTGATAACATTGTTTTGATACTGTACTACACGCAATAAACACACATGCATTTGAAGTTGCAAATTCTGCTGATGAATGGATGATTTAATGGAAACTTATATCCTAAGTCTGTTTCAACACCACATATATTTTTTCCAGTGATCACGGTAAACCGAACGAACAAATTATCAATGTATTACATGGTACTACCTATGAACGAACTGCTATATGTTTTTACTGGATTCTGAAATCATAGAAATCGTAATCAAATTAAGTACAATGGAAAGTTTCCAACTCCTTTCTTATGATTTTAGCAAATACAATATGAGAAATTTCTTGTTTATTGCGATTAGAGTTGCCAGGCATTTCGATTAATTGGCATTCTCACCGATTTTAAGCCTCAAGGTAAAATGTCACATTAGACTCTCAGGATATCAAAAAATTTAAGTTTTTTGTTGTGGATGCCTGTAGATTTCTGGTCCACCATACATAGCAGAAACCAAAAAAATGAATTTACAATATTTACATTGATGTTTAATGTTGTTTTTATACTGTCTGCGTTTTTGTTTTGGCTATTGTTGTTCCATTTAATAAAAAATAATGTTCATATTTGTTGATTTTACTTTATATTATACTATAAATTAGTAGAAACTATATGGAAGCCGAAGTGAGTCAAATCCCGAGGAAAACAACCTTGTAAGGGTGGGATGCTTTTATTTCACTTGAATGAACTTATGGCAACCCAATTATAAGAAATGCTTAGGTGTTTAAACGCAATATCGTTAATTTCTGGTGGAATTTTAAATACTGTATAAATTTACATTCAAAGTTCCATAATCTGACAGTTTGTATTGCCAACCTCAAAATTAAAAATATCGACATGAATTTTTATTTCAAAATATACTTTTAATTATTTTGTAAAAGAGGCGCAAAATAGAAAAAATATTGTATGATACTCGTTTATAAGGCATTTTTCGCACTTACTCCTTTAGGGCACTCCTCGATGCTCTCATCGTGCCCTAAACCCGTGCGTGCGCCAAAATGGTTCTTGTAAAACTCGTATCATAATATACTATAGTATGTCTTCATTCGAATATTCTTGGTTGATTTCCATATCGTGTATAATGTGTCACGTCGACGTTTACAAGTTTATTAATAAAGCAAATTGTTTTAATTTCCACAGGTCACTAGTCAGAAATTATTTAATAAAATAGAGAAATATTGTGTGTCATATGTAAATACATCGATAGCAGGAAAATGGTAACAGATAGGTATACGAAACCCTTATGAAGATTGAAAGACCACTTAATTCTCAATCACATAGAGCAACAATATACAGAGTGTACTATTTAAAAAAATTGACTTTTGGGCTGTTGAAGTTAGTCAGATTTAGTCAAACATTTTAAACACTCTGTAAATAATGAGATGTCAAATTACACATCATTTAAAAACTTAACAGTCCTCCTAAGTATAGCCCAAATTTTGTTACTATAACTTTCATTTTCAATCATTGACAAGCGTTTGAAAACAATACTACACAACCAATTTTTCTCAAAAAATGAGAATATCTCAAAATTATTAATTTTTCATATAGGTTGTGCTACATAAAAGTAACTCAGATTTTAACGTAGAATCCAAATATATAAAAAAATATATCATTCTATTTAAAATAAGAAAGTTAGTAGCCACTTCCGGTCTACCCGGAAGTGCTAAAAAAGCTGAAATATTTTAATTAAATAGAACTTTTCGAGCAATCCCCTATTCCAAATTTTTAAACAAATGTTTCAACGAGAAGTCCATAAACTTCTAATGAACGGGTTAGCTGAATCACCCGGTATATTGATGTTTAAATTAATTTAAAATTTGTAAGTATGGATTGATGAGATATTCCAGTTTAATCTTAAGTTAAAAGTTGCAGTCAAAAGCAATGTTAAAATTCAAATACCAATTTTTACAATTTGACAGTTTTTATGAAAATTTTAATTAGAAGTATGTACCTTCAATTACTATCGCATAAGCCATTTCATACATTTTGAAATTTCATCAGTATACGTTCTCATTAGTTGTTGACAATCTATTAACATCCTCCTTCATTAACGATAATGGCTATGCGCATATTTTCCTAACTTGGTCTGAAGCACTTAAGCACATTACACTTTGTCTTGTAATTTAATATTTTCACTAACTTTTTTTAATTAATTCGTAATACGTCAGGGGCACTAATATCGTCAATGGCTACTGCGTAAAATCACCATAACCGACCCTAACGTCTTGAAATCGTTAATATGACTATTCTATAATATAATGTTTCACCCAAAATTACATGATCAATATGGGAATATACGTGTGTTCGAAACTTATTATTAATGTATATCAATAAATGTGTATCTTCGTTGTTGAGTATTAAATTATCAAATACTATACAGGTAACAGAAATCGGGAAATTAAAAAAAATTATAAACCATTTTTTATCACGAACCGTAGTAAAAATTATAACTGTTGTTAAATAATCAGAAATTTATTCAAATGTCTTAGGATAGGTTTATAAAAAGTCAAATTAAATTTGATTGCAATTAAATATTTAATTTGGCATTTCATTGGTTGAATTTGAAAGATTCACCAATAAGATGTCGAATTAACTATTTAATTGCAATTAAATTTAATTCGATTTTTTATAAACCGACTACAAGCTAAACAACAGGTATAGTTAATACTGTATAAATCTCTATGGCCAACGATAACAAAAATGCACTGTATATCAAACCCTCTAGTCCTATAAACGCAAAGTTTATGTTCAAGTATTCGATTAAACCTTTAGTTTACATTGACTAATTACGTCGAACTAAACTGAAATTATAGCTTTGTTAATGTAAATGTGACTCAAGTGACCTGTGCACACAACTATGCTAATTTATACAACTATTAAGTCTAATCATGACAGTTATTACAATATAACTAATTTATAGCAAAATATATTTCCCGTTACACGAGCATAAGTTAGTTAGTATTAGCAAGTATTAGTAAATTTTTTTTAATTTTTGCATTAAATCGGAGCACTTCTTTGTTTTTATTATCAGCTTCATGATAAAACTTGGCACTGTAATCTAATTAACCCTATACTCCGGACAACTTTTACATAATATAATTATCGATTATATAACTCAATCGGAAAACTTGTGAGTCTCAAGTACTGAAATATTTTAATACATAAAAATAAAATTACCACCATAATGTTTGTAGGTAGTACACATGTTTTGAGGGAAGTTATAACAAACTCGTTTTTATATTCTGACAGACGTAGATGGGTTTATATTATGCTGTGAAATATACTATTTGTATGTTTAGCTGAGTGAACTTGAAATGGATCTCAGTTGTTACTTCATGAACGTCTTCTGTATTTGGACAGTGTTGAAATAGTAACTAAACTATATCCGTCAACATTTTTTCACTATCGTAAGAACCTTCATCATGGCGATTTTTTTCAATCTTCTAAACCTAGGCTACTAACGGACATAGAAGCTACTAACGGACATAGACTTGAAATAAACAAAGGAAAAAAAAACAGACTTTTGAAACTCTGGTAATCAACTTAAACACTAGACTAGACTAGTTTTTTCTTACGATATGTAGGTGGAAGATGTACTATGTACAATGCAAGTTGTTGGAATGACTACATTAGCAACATAATGTTTAGCAAAGTTGTTTTGTTTGTTTTTTAAACTGACGAACGCAGAAACTTACACTGGTCACTGCATCAGATGTAGATCAACAATAGCAGAAAGTTACGTTAAAGATTCCTTATCAAATAAACTAGATATAGCAAAGAAAATTCAAAGGCCTCCTTCTGGTTCCAGACAAGAAAACATATTCACAATTTCTATAAATTCATCAAAAGCTGTGTCAGATGTTACGATTACGACTAAAGAAATAAGTACCCATCAATAACAGGGACGTTAAAAATACGAATTGGGACATTGTGTTACTCTAAAGATAAATGTTAATGTTAATTACTAATTATAGTCGATAAATTTAAAATGATTTGTATTACTTATAATCTTCCATTTTACTTAACTATCACTTTATTCCACTAGTGTATAAAGTGCTGATTAATACGCTTCATAAGTGGCGGTAAAAGTCGTTTTAAAATGTGATTATAAATAAAGTAAATTTAATTTTTAAATAAAAAGGTCAATTTTGTCAAACTTATGAAAATGTTTTAAGCCAAAAAGTACATCTGTGTTTAGACAAACTTGGAGAAAAAAGATGCGAGAGAAAACTTCATGCCAAAGTTAAAAAACACAACATAAACAAAACATGTATCAAAATATTAAATGTATCTATAAGTTTTGCGACACCTAGTGTCGACTCGTGTTGGCGATCACGTACGCAAATGGTTCGCATTAAGCAACTTTATCGACAGGTATGTAAAAGCAGTTACATAAGTCGATCCTTTAATAATTATAAGCCAACTAAGTGTTAGCAAAAATAAAAATCTTCGAATCGCATGAAGAATCCCCAAAAGGACGAAACAGCTGTCGAGTGATTCTCGGTGTTTGTTTGTTATTGTACAATCTCTTGCGAACTTGTAGCAGACGAGTCGAGGTTTTTATTTTTGCTAATACTTAGTTGGCTTATAATTATTGAAGAATCGACTTATGTAACTGCTTTTACATACCTGTCGACAAAGTTGCTTAAATGTATCATTTTAGATAATTATTCATCAGAAACAAGTACGTATAATACAAGTATCACGGATCTCTATTCTTAAAGCTGAGAAATCTTTGTTTTTCTCACAAGAAAATATAAAATCATTTCTCCCAATCATCATTTTTAAAGACCGTATTTTTGAATATATAGCAGGGTCGGGCAAATGTTACAGTGTTGCATGTTTGGATCCGATTTCAGCCAATGTTCGCTTGTAAAAATGGATTACGATTTCAGCCAATTTATTAAAACGGGCGAAGTAGTCAAGTGAGATTAACCCCAAAAGATATTTTTGTAGAAAATATTAAAAACCAACCATAGCTGCAAACAGGAAAATGTACACCAACATTTACCAAAAATAAATGTACAAAAGCTATGACGTAAGATGAGTTCTTTATTTCAACAACTTTACCGAAATGATTCTAAACTTATTGCGCTTATAATACACACACTTTGTTTGATATTTGGCAAAATGACATAATCTGAAAAAATATTCCAAATCAAAAGTGGGAAAAAATAGCAATCTCTCGTTATCTTAAAAAATCTTAACTAGCAATAACATATAGTATGAAAAGCATACATAATAATAAAACGTTTATTTGAAGTCAAAGAAAACTGTAGTTAATTTATTCTTTTTAAAGAAATTAAGTCGCAATTATGTGTATTTGCAATAGGCTTGCAGCAGCAAAATTAGAATTTACTCTGCTAATAGTTTCCTCTTCATAATTTTGTACGGGATTATTAATACCAAAAATTTTTGTGCAAGTGCTTCTTCAGGCAGACGACAGTGTATGCATATATTGTGTAAAACTGTTAGGAATTAACATTTTGCTGCTGTGGTATCTGTATAAAGGAACACTCTTGCCTAGTTGCATAAACGCTAGTTAAGTCTATTGTTAGGTAACTGTGTTCTCCTGATTGGTTAAAATTTAAATTCACTCACTGGCAAATTGTTAACGGCTTGTTAACGACTAATTACCATTTATGTAACCAGCGTCTGTGTTTCATTAAACACGTGTAAATCGATTTTTTAAAACATCGTTCTATTAAACTTCTTGCAGACATAGAGCACGTCCTCTGAGGTATCAGGAATGGGGTTATGCAAAGATGTCATCAGTCAGGGTCTTAAAGGGTAAGGTGAAATTTTATATAAAGTTCTTCTGCAGTAACAAAATCACATAATAAATTTAATCTTATTTTTTGTTGATATACTTGTTCTATACTCTGTGAAACTCAAGTAAGGTCGTCAAGACGTCTCATTAACCTACAAGATTTTGTTTAAGTCCATTAAAAATAAATTATTTTACTTACTACTTACTTGAATTGTTTAATATTTATCATTTACTTTACGTTTTTGGGAGAACTCCGCCCATTTTTCACGAGAAAATTGTTGGGAATATTTCACAAATAGCGATCCTGAACTATTTATTACAAACAAACATGTAGATACAAATATAATTCTTCAGAGTATAGCAATTCAGCGCATTTATACATGCATTTCTAATTAAAACTAATTAATTGTGACTAACACCGTGGATAACAGACGCTTTTCACCAGTTACTAACGCCCTTACCTGCCTAACAAGTTGAATTTAAATATTGCATCGATTTTGTGAGGACTAAAGAGCATCTATTTAATCAAAATTTAATTTTACAAATACTAAAAATACTTCAATAAAATTAACTAGATAAAAAGTAAATGCGTTTGTCAGGATAGAAAATATTAATTGTTCAAGGCTCTTTCATCCACTGGTATTGCTTCTTTCTAAATGATATTCTAATAAATAAAGTGCTTTAAAATGTATCTAAAATGAAATAACATATTGAAAGTATCTTACATTCTAGTAATTGCGTAACAAACAAACAACAAATAAAAATACGAACAATAACCACCAAACAAAGAAATACACGTGATCAGTATATTTATAACGTGATTGAATGAAATGCACAATATAAATAAAATTTTATACAAGCCCAAAATTACAATACTTATCTTTATTAGAAATCATAACAGAAATAATCATATATGTTGATGCATTAAAGCACTTGAAATGAAAATATTAAACTTAATCAGTTGTGTGAAATTAAAGATAACAGATTTTATCGAGTTCTTTTCCAGAAGAAATTGACCCCAAAATTGAGGCTATATTTACCTGTTGTAACGCGATTACACTATGTTTAAATAGGAACGCTGTCGCACGCTTTTCTTCAGTGGCAGTAGAAAGATTGTGTCCAATAGTTTTTAAAAAGTTAAATCCCTGTTTCTCAAATGCATCGGAGGTTCCGATTCCAATTGAAATGAAGAAAAAACGATCGATGAGGATATCATTATTTTTCAATTTATCACTATCTCTGAAATTCGTTGCGGATCCAGAATGTTTTGATATAGACTAGACTATGAAGGGGCAAAATTGTCATTGCAAAAAAAATGTCCCAAAGCAAAGAGTGTTTCCAAAGGATTAAAGTCATGCCGTCGAGACTTTTTCCATCTTGACGAACACAACAGGGCGGTTCCAATATAAATGGAACTCTCGCAGACTTTACCGCACGTTGGATCAGCTAGTTGATTGCAGCATGCCGATAATGTTTTTCCGAACTAATCTTACATTTAACGCCATGACGTCTTTGTATCTACTAAATGTTTCCAACGACATACATGCTATTGGTAAAGGTCACATCCCAATCATACACCCAGTAGCAATTTTTAAAATTTCGTCATCGAGATATGTACCCAATGGAGCTGATAGAATTGCATGTAGCTAATCGCTGGATTGCGGAACTCAAGAGGCAAATAAACAGGCAGTCTTGTTTTGTCGTTGAGCTTGAGATGAGGTTTTTGAGCATCGAAAGATTTCCGATATATTTCAATTCATTTTAACTGGATATGTTAACAATGTCATTATCCATACGCAAAGAATGAGTGGAATTCAATAAAGATACAGCATTTTCAAAGTTTGGGTCACGATTCAGTAGGGGAGACCGGGGCACCTTCGGATACGGGGCACCTCCGGACATTCAGTTTTTAAACGATTGGCGGGAAGATATAGACATAAGCTTCCGCTTTAGGTTAGTACCATAGTAGATATGTTTGTGCGAGTGGAATACGGTATCTGTTCTTTATTAATTTGGAAATAATAAAGGTAAGTTTAGTTTTGTTTATTATGTTAAAGATTATGAGAACATCTTCATAAGGGTCTAATTATTTTCTGATTGAAATTTTTAACCAGGTCTTACATTACCTATAAAAAAATAGGCTTTTTCCTTATGTTAACAAAATACGCGGCAAATCTAAAAGTTAGGTTAGATAAATTATAAGAAGTTTATTCGCGGCATGCATCTCGGGGCACCGTCGGCACGACTCTGGGGCACGTTCGGACGCATCCGGAGGTGCCCCAGACTCGTGTCCGAAGGTGCCCCAGTAGGTAGGTTCTTCAACGAGCCTAAATATTCTTTTTATTTTCAGCAAGTGATAAGTATGGTTCGTACGTACAAAAGAAAGTCAAACAAGGGTTTAACCTCTGAAAATGTAATAAACAGTGCAATGAGAGATATTTTAGAAAACGGATCATCTGTAAGAGAGGCTGCTATTAACCATGGAGTTAAGAAGTCAACTTTTCATGATCGTATTAAAATCTTTTTTTACCGCAAAAACCATGCTGAAGATTCAACCAAGACAGATTCAGGAGTTGAAGATAATATCTCTCTAATAGAAAATGAAGAAAATGTAGATGTCAAGTCTAAATACGCTACAAGAAAAGTTTTCAGTAACCAACAGGAATCAGAATTGGAAAATTACCTACTTCAATGTTCAAGCTATCATTATGGTTTAGGGTACAAAGCCACAAGAATACTAGCATTTCAGTTTGCAAATAAACTTGGTGTCAGGTATCCTAGTATTTGGGATGAAAACAGCATTGCTGGTGGGGATTGGTTATTCGGTTTTATGGAAAGACATCCCAAATTATCATTAAGGAAACCAAAAAACACTAGCATGGATAGGACCAATGCATTTACAAAAGAAAACATTGAAAGTTTTTAAAAACATTTTAAAGACGTTCTTAACAGGGGTACTATTAAATACTCTGCACAACAAATCATAAATATTGATGAGTCTAGCATTACAACAGTATTACAGGCGCCAAATGTGATAGGTCAACGTGGAAAAAACAAGTTGGACAAATAACAAGTGGAGAGCGTGGAACCTTAGTAACATTTATCGGAATTATATGTGCGTCTGGCAGGTCCATTCCACCAGTATACATTTTCCCAAGACGACGCATGAAGCCTGAATACCTATTAGGAGCACCCTCGGGATCAGTTTGTTTTGGATCAGAATCTGGATGGAGTAATTCTGATATTTTCTTAAATGTTCTAGAACACATTAAAAAGCACACCCACTGTTCTATGGACAACCCTATCATTATTATTGCCGATAATCACGAATCCCATATCACACTTCCTATAGTATTATATTGTAGAGAAAATGGTATCACATTAGTTACATTTCCACCCCATTGCACCCATAGAATGCAGCCATTGGATACCGGAATTTTTGGTCCATTTAAGTCAAGGTTGAGAACTTCTTTTGACGATTTTTTGATATCTAATCCAGGATTCGTAATAAAAATTGATTTAATTCCCAGATTGTCGGCAGAACCTTATTACAATTCTTTCACACCTTTAAATATTATTAGAGCTTTTGAGAAAACTGGTATATGGCCTTTCAATTCCCAAATATATTCCGACTCTGATTTTGTGGTATCAAATTACACTGTAGTAAAAGAACTGAATTCTCCTGATGTGATGAGCAAAGAGAAAAGTATTCAAAAAATAGTTCCTATTCATCAAAAAACTGATCGGCAAAAAACAACTAATTTCATTGGAACAATACTTAATGAAATTGTAGGTAACGTTATAGATATTTCTATGAAGGCCAAAATAAATATTATAGATATTAGGCCTCTTCCAACAATTCGTCAACCAACTAATAAAAGAGGCCGAAAATCTGAGCCAGGTGCTTCTAGAATATATACTGATTCGCCTGAAAAATCGAAACTTGAAGAAAAAGAAAGAAAGAAGTTAGAAAAACAAGAAAACGAAAAACTGAAATCAGAAAAACAGTTTAAAAGAAAAGTCTTCGAAAACGAATCGTCAGGTGAAAACAGGATTAAAATTAAAAATAATGTTAAAAAAACGAGTTAAAGGTGAAATCAGAAAATGTGGAAAATAAGGCAACAGTTAAAAGAAGCAAGGGACAAGATTTAAATAAAAAGAACAAAAGGAAATTAAAGAGAAAACAAAACAAAGAAGAAGATTCATCTGCGTCGGAATTGAAGAAGAAAATTTTTAAAAAGTTTAAAGACTCCTACTCATCAGATTCAGATATTGGCATTGGCGACTGTGAAGAGGGTGAAGAAGCTATTCCTCCGTATTTAGTCGACGATGATGTGTTGAATCCTGGAGATTATGTTTTGGTGAAATTTCCTACCAAAAAGAGAGAGAAACATTATGTTGGACAAGTTACTTCCGTTTTGCACAACGAATTTGAAATTAGTTTCTTTAGAAAAACTAAGACGAACGGATTCGTTTTGCCAGACGTTTTAGACATATCCTTCGTAACGAGAGAAGATATTGTTTTAAAATTACCTCAGCCCATTACAATTGCAGGAACTTCAAGAATGAAAACCCGTCTTCGCTTTGAAATAAATTTCAGCAGTTTCAACGTTCAATAACTTGTTAAAATAAGTCTTTACTTTGAAGCAAATTTCAGTAATTTTAAGGTTCAATAACTTGTTACAATAAAGTTTTGAGAAGATATTTTTGTCTCTTTATTAATTTATTTTTAACAACCATTTATAATTTTTGATTATTTCATAAAACAGAAGACCCAAGTCTAAAAATTTATAAAAATTGGATTAATTCTAAATCATGTCCGTCTTAGTCCGGAGGTATCCGAACAAATGCAATGGTTTTTCTAAAATTCAATATATCCAGAACTATCTATTAAAAATAATGTTTGAACCCACTAACGAATAATAACTTTTGAAAATCTAAAAAAACTGTCCGAAGGTGCTCCGGTCTCCCCTACACCATCAAAAAGTAATGAGGAAATCAATGAGCTATTGCTGGAGATTGAACGCACCGCAATTCCAATCTCCCCATCTGTGCAAAAAGTGTGGCCTGACTCCAAGATGCATCAGAAAACAAACGGTTAGTGATTTTTGACATCACATCTTTAGTAACTTCATCATATTCAGAAAGTAGCTCAAAGTGTGTCCAACCATTTTTGAGATAATCTTTTTGAAAAAAGGTTACAGATTAGCTTTATTAGCGACTTTTGTAGGACCTTTTTTCAGTAGCTGTTTTAATAAGTGAAATTACTGATATTTGCGAAAATTGCATTTTTCGGTTTTTCCGGATATCCTCGGAACGGTTGCGACTTTTGATTCTAGTTAACGGCATTTTAATTGGCATAAATATATGTACAACATTGTTTCTTTAACCGAATCTCTATCTTTATTAATAAAAATGATACCCATACAATACTACTCAGATTGAGACATACTGTATATGTAATATTTGAAAAAAATATTTTAACAATTTTTCTTAATCTTACAGAGTACAGTAGAATACACAATAGTTTAACGTACTATTGGGTGTACAGAAAAATATTAAAACAAAAGTTGTAATCATCTATTTAATAGGTTTTTGAGTGGTAAAGCGTAATCCTATTGCTCGTTTAAGCGCTTTAGTTCTGTAGTGAACGCAGCTTCAGCCGAACATACATGTTGGAATTTTAAAGTTATGTCACTGTTATTGTTGTCTATGACTGCGGCTGTTATCATTCAGTTTACAAACTACAAATTCCAGAACTCTTTGAATTGATTTATTTTATGATATGTGATTAACAATTTGTAATCGGAAAATGCTCTAAAACACCAAGTCGAAAACGTTATAAGCTATGCAGGGTGACCTAGAAGAGTCGTGTGATTCTTCTTTTGTGGCTTTATTTGAATAGTTACAAGGAAAATGCATTTAACATAATTTCATAATTTCTGAGAGTTGTCTTTTAAGTTCATTTTTAGTTGCACAGTGTGTCCAGAAATATGCCCAACGTAACCTCAATTTATTTAAATTATATATTGAAATTTTTAGGGATCCTCAAGTGATTGAGTTTTCTAGTAAAAGTCATTGTAGAATCAGAAGTTCATTGAACCTTGTTCTTAATTCAGCCAAGATAGACGACGGATCTCTGACTAACCTTACTTTGTTTTTCAAATGGAATAGTATATTTTTTAGTGAATTATGTGAATGATCATGAAATAAATAAATTATTGTAAGACAGGTTTTGCTCTATTGTTAATTTTGTTTCAAGCAAGTTACAATTTTTTTAAAAATTGTTGCTAAAAATAGATACCTAATATGATAATTTAATTGTAAAGTAGAAAATGAATTTCGGCTGCACTATGATCTTAAATGCGAAGTGTATTGAATAAATCGAATTGTTATTTTGATTTGTTGTTTTAAATGGTGACCCCTAAGATTTATTTCAGATTGAGGGTTCTGTTCGATGTCCGACGATTTTTTTTTCAAAATGTGTTTAATTTAATTCGGTGCGCGAGATTAAGTCGAAAATAATAGCTTAAGTAGACCACTTAAGTAGACCAGTCTACTTTGTAGTAATTAACTTATTTACTACTAGTATTATTACATAATGATGTCAAAGGATTGTTTATCAATTCTAGCAGTACCCACCTCTTCTTTTTGTAATCCTAACTGAAACAAATGCGACCCTGAACAATTTTTTCTGCGAAGTAATAAGTGAAGTGTTACAATAGTTACTAACCCAATGGAATTACGTTTTGACGCTTTTTGAAACGTTAAAACACTTTTTTTACATAAATAACTAATAACTAATAAAACGCAATACCTACACATCAGATACATTATAAAGTGGTCTGTTTTGTTAATAAATAAACACTGTTCTGGTCTCAGTGGGATTTTAACACAAAGCTATCTTAACTAATTTATTTTGGTAAAATGTACACATTTTGAACATGACGTTACACCATTGTATAATAACAGCTGATATAATTTTTTTTTTAATATTCCAGACTTCATTTGGGCTTTAAGTCATAATTTAAGAAATTCCGTAGAATAACAAAAAGTATATGATATATAAGTTTTTTTGTGTAACTTGTTTGCAATAACTATCCGTTTATATGTAAAAATTAGAAAAACGTTTTTACACCCCGTGTAGCTTAAAATAAAAAGTAAATGCCTTTAGGCATTAAAAAATATTGGACATACAATCACTCTTCTAATAATATATTACATCTAATTTTGAAATTATGATTATTTACGTAATATTTGTTAAATAAAATTTGAATAAATTGGGGGTGAATGAGTAGAAAGAAACTGCCGTTATGACTTCCGGAGTCTTTGAAAATGTGAAAGAGCGTAGAAGCTCGGTTCTATTGTATAGAAGTTGATGGAAGACAATTTGAACATTTAATTTAATTGGTTATTTAATTTTTTTGCAAATTGAATTTTATTGATTAAGTAAAAAACGTTTTTTTCTGAAAAACTGTTATTTAAATTTTAAAATAACTTTGATAATCATAAAAAGAATAAAAAAGACAGAATAGTAAACGAATTATTCGGAGTAGCCCGTTTTAGTTGGAATATACTGTATACTAATATACAGCGCATAGAATAAAATAAAAATCCCCGGAAAATATGCGAACAAATTATAAAAACTGGTAGCGGTAATATATCTATCCAATCACAGCTTGCAGGTACACTCATGAAATTTAAAACTTGGACACCACAATTTCTGTAAACAAAAGTTTGCACATTGTGAAGCGGGCTTAAGGGTATCATTTACAATTCTAACAGCAGGTAGTCTCAGCAGGGGTTATCTTATAGAAGGACTGTAGAATGAATCATTACACTAAGCACGTTTTAGAAAATAGGTAATTTACGTTGCTTACTTAATTTTTTCTTTAAAGAATATATTTGAAGGTATCGCTAATTAAACACCATAGCTCGATTAATTATCGAATCAAAATTTTGTTTAGGAAATGTTTACAAAATAAAATTAGAAATAATTTTGATTTAAAAAACGTCTACAAGCAATAACTTTTAAATTAAATCAAAAACTAAACATGGTTATTTGGGTTGACTGATTATTACTTATTTTTAAATAAATCTAACCTACTAATTATTGTAAGTTATTAAAAAAATCATTAAACTCTCTATTCATAATATTTAGTCCTTACAAAATGTATATTTTATGACGTTTCATTTTTTCTAGTTAATATAAAAAGTGAAAATAAAAACTAAGGCAATTCTTATTGTCAACGTATATATTTAGTTTTTTGACAAGAATTTATTACATAATTATAATTAAGATACCAAGTTATAGTTTAAAATTAAATGAAAACGTTTTTTTTTAAATAAAGGTATTACTATATAAATAAATATAAGAAATCAATAATGGGTGTGACCTCCATTATTATTGTTACCCTGGCCAGCAAAAAGCCCAGATTTTAACATTATCGAAAATGTTTGGGCTCGAATACTTGCTGTTATCCGAAGACAACAAAGGCCAAATTTTATACCAGTAAACCGTAATGCACTAATTGCAGCCATACCGCATGGGAAACGAGTAATATTAATTATATTGATACCTTGATAGCGTCAATGAGCAGACGCCTCCAAGAATGTATCAATAATAATGGAGGTCACACCCATTATTGATTTCTTATATTTATTTATATAGTAATACCTTTATTTAAAAAAAAACGTTTTCATTTAATTTTAAACTATAACTTGGTATCTTAATTATAATTATGTAATAAATTTTTGTCAAAAACTAAATATATACGTTGACAATAAGAATTGCCTTAGTTTTTATTTTCACTTTTTATATTAACTACAAAAAAATGAAACGTCATAAAATATACATTTTGTAAGGACTAAATATTATGAATAGAGAGTTTAATGATTTTTTTTAATAACTTACAATAATTAGTAGGTTAGATTTATTTAAAAATAAGTAATAATCAGTCAACCCAAATAACCATGTTTAGTTTTTTGATTTAATTTAAAAGTTATTGCTTGTAGACGTTTTTAAATCAAAATTATTTCTAATTTTATTTTGTAAACATTTCCTAAACAAAATTTTGATTCGATAATTAATCGAGCTATGGTGTTTAATTAGCGATACCTTCAAATATATTCTTTAAAGAAAAAATTAAGTAAGCAACGTAAATTACCTATTTTCTAAAACGTGCTTAGTGTAATGATTCATTCTACAGTCCTTCTATAAGATAACCCCTGCTGAGACTACCTGCTGTTAGAATTGTAAATGATACCCTTAAGCCTGCTTCACAATGTGCAAACTTTGTTTACAGAAATTGTGGTGTCCAAGTTTTAAATTTCATGAGTGTACATACAAACGTATTTCGATAGAACCATACGCACTCGGGTTATTGTTATTGTTCCATTTTGTCATTTTTACGTAATAATTGTAATTGCTCGATGAGTTAAAAGTTTTGATATCAATAAAGTTTTAGTAAAAATATATTTTACTTTATTACAAAAATTTTAAATTAACCACAAATATTTAAATTTGCCACCTAAATACTTTTTGCTAGGCATATACTGGTCAAATAACGACGCCACCAGCCACTCCTTCTCAGGGCTCTTGTGTTTATCTATGAGCTGTACCTATAGTACATTACAAGTTGAATTTAAAAAACGTATACTACAATAAATCATAGAGTTTTAGACTACAAAACTGGTTTGCTGAATGGAAAAAGTTTTAATAGTACACAAATATATCTTACAGTGGGATAATAAATTTATTGTTGTTTAATATCATATATGTAATTTGCCATTCTGTATTATAAATACTTTCTAATGATGACGTGCTAATTATCACGTCGAAACTATAGTCAATTTTTGAAATAAAATATTGTTAGTGTTGGTTTGACCGAAGTTATATTTTATTGTGTGAAGCAGCAATACATAAATGGATCTATCGATAATTAATTTTATTAATAAATTTATTATTTTTGTAGTTGTCAATAAAACATATATTTTTTCTTACTTTCAATTAATATCCAAAACCATTGGTTAATGTTTAAGAAAAAGATTCGCTACATCCGAAATTTTTAAGAAAGTTTTTAAAGCATCAAAAGGAAGTACGGAGAATTTTTAAAGTAACAGTGAATTACACTCTTTGAATAACTTAATGCAGTAGCTGTACTAATTAGCTACTCTAATATTTATGAATGTACTTGTTTTTCTCTTAAGCTATGTAAATTGCTTTCTATTTACATTTTCTGAAGTTTTAATTTTTGTTCTTTCGTATTTTTGTGGAATAAATGTATTTAAAGCAGTTCGTAAAAGTTTGTTTTTTTAATACTTAAATGATCTACTTTAGTTTTTATTTATGTCGATGAACAATTTGAGATTTTGGTTTAAAGTTAATATTTAACATTAATTTAACCACCAGATTTAAATAAAAGTATCATGTTTGATAACATTAAACAAACTATCTTACCATATAATTAAAATTAAAAGAAAATAACACCCACATTGAAACTGAAATGAAGGTTTAGTCTACATAAATTTTGTAAAACTAATAACTAAAATATTATAACTTTTTTAAAAAAGATGTACGTATTAGATGTAGCAAGAGGTGGAAAGAACAAAAACTTTTCAATTATACAGGGCGTTTTATAAACAAATGTATAAAAATAATTATGAATTCAATGTATTAATTTTTCATGATACGGAAAAGTTTTATAATTTATATTTTCGTTCCAAATTTTCAAGAAATAATGTACTATACAATCTGAAATTTATTGTGGTTATTATTTATAATCAACATTCAGTGAAACAAATCGCCAGACTGCATAATAATAGTTAAGTCATCCAGTTGGACCGCAAAAGACGTAGCGCGCTCAATGCTTTTGAACGCTGCGCTACACTCTAGAGGTTCGACTAACGAACTTTTAAGCATTATCAAGCAGTTTGACGATTATTTTATTAAATTTACATCATAAATAAGTAATGTGATAAATTGTAGCGTGTATACTACTACAACTTTGAAAAGTTTTTTCGACAACTTCGTCAGCCTTCTACACCATAACTACAATAATATTATTATAATAATAATAAAAATAAATTTATTTAGTATAAATACTATACAGAAAACAATAATATAAAAAACTATTTGAGATTGGAAGCCACATACTTCAAACCTTTAAAATTAAAAACTGTTTTATACTTATAGTGCATGTTTAGCGATGGCGCACTGGTAGTACGTATTCCTCTTAATTTTCTTAATTAAAAAATTATTAATTATTACTGTCATTCATAAAAACACATATACCAAATTAATATCTAATAATAGTAGTAGTCCAAAAATGTATGGGCTTCCAAAACTACATAAAAAACATACCTCTAAGACCTCTAGTTGCTTCGTACAATAGCCCTACTTATGAGTCATCAAAATTTATCTCCAATATACTTAAAAATATAACAACCAAAAATAAATATAACATCAAAGATTCTTGAACTTTTAAAAAAATATATATATATATGTAATATAACTATACCCAATAATTATAAAATCTTTTCTCTAGATGTTGTATCTTTATATACAAATATACCTATAGAACTCGCTATAGAATCCATACATTTTTATTGGAAAAACATTAAAAAAATTCACAAAAATTCCTAAAATAATTTTATAGAAAGTATAACTTTTATATTGAAGTCAAGTTATTTATTTATGAAAATCCAGTATATTCACAAACCATTGGAGTTGCAATGAGTCATCCATTGTCTAGCACAATCTCTGATCTAGTTTTACAAAAATTGAAATAAACAACATTCAAAGACATTATATTATACAAAAAATATGTTGATGATATAATAAGCATAGCTCACAAAACCAAATTAATAATATTCAAAATAAATTTAATAACTGCCATCCTAGACTTAAGTTTACAGTTGCAATTGAAAACATCAACAGAACGATAAATTAATAACAAAAATAAAATAGAAACAAACTGGTATAGGAAAATATTAAAATTAAACGTTTTTTTAATTTTGAATCTTTTACTACTAACAAATACAAAATTAGTGTTATAAACGCATTAGTTGATAGAGCCATTATTTTATCTGAACCTAAATTTCACAAACCTAACTTAAATAAATTAAACTCGTAATATCATATCAAATTTATAGATAAACATCTTAAAAAAGATTATGAAAAATTAAAAAATCTAAAAATGAACAAAATGATAGTAATGATTTACAACCAAACTTTTTAGGTTTAGATTTTAATAACAAATTTCACAAAAAAATTCAATACAAAAAATTATGTCAACATTCCATATATTCCAAATTTATCTAAAAAAATGGAAATTATACTTCAAAAATATAACTTACTAACTTCATATAAAAATCACAATATTATTAAAAATATTTCTTTAGCAACTTAAAAACAAAACAAATTTCACAACAAACAACCATAGTTAATTAAATTGCCAAAATTGTGATAAAACATATATAGGACAAACAGAACAATATCTTTACAAAAGAATTAAACCAACACAAAAATTCAATCAAAACCAAAAAAAAATTCCACAAAAACCTATCATTGCTTTATCTGACCATGCAGTTAACTTTTTTACAACAATTTCGATTTCAAAAACCTGAAATATTAAAGAGATAAAGTAATTATTATAAAAGATCCCTTCTAGAAATGATACACATAAAAAAATCAATATCAAACTGTAAATTATAAGACTGATATTGACAATTTGAACTTAATTTACCACAATTTATTTATCTAATAAATAAAAAAAAATTTTAACTTTTAAAATAAATGATAAAAAAATAATTTGATTTTCTAAAATTTAGAACCGACAAAAAACTTACACTTTAAATAACTACATGACGTTGGTTATTATTTCCAAACTTGTTCCTAACTTCATTATCTAACTGACATTTTCTACAAATTATTGTATCGAAATTGTCTTTTTGATTCTAACAAATAAAAAAATGAATGCTTTTAGTTTGAAGTGTGAAAATTCCACCTCACACAAAATTTAAGAATGTAATTATTTTTGTATACTGTTTATTTAATCATAATATTTATTAATGCAGGTGCGTAGAAAAAAATTTTTTTCTTTCGCTTATCTAATTTTATCTTTTGTTTTTTAGATCGTATTTTTTATAATGTTATAATTTGTACCAATGTTTGAAAAAGCAATCTATTGTATTACGAAACGTCACACTTCATCTTTAAACGATATCTTATTCATCGATGCAAATTTTTGACATTTTTAAGTTATTGTTATTATCACCTAATTTATTATTTTCAAGTATATTTCTTTTATATTAGTTATAACATACAAATTATTGTAATTTATATTAACAACATCTTTTATTTAAACTACTTTTTTCTAAAACACTTGGTTTTTCATTTGTTAAACTAATGAAAGTGACTCATCATTTAACAAATCTTTAAGAATATGAATTACACATAAAGTTATAAAAGTAATATTGTTCAAAATTTATAACTTTTATTTACCTATATTTTAAAAACCGATGGGTCGATTTCAATAGAATTTTTGAATTACTAAGATTTGATTATATTTTCAACGTACTTCGTTGACCTAAAAGTGCACTTTAGAGAAGGTCCACGTTTAATTTTTTTGAATACCTATTTACAAAAATATTCTTTAAACATATTTTCGTTTAACAAACAGAAAAGCACCAAAAAAACCGATAGTTATCGGTTCGCTGATGATGATAGCTTAGCTATTGAAACACGTGTCCGAGTAGAGTTTTTTGGTACAGTTTTTTGGGCTTTATCTGTTTGTTAAATAGACGCTGCAGTTTAGTGTTTTATTCCTTTGATATTTTCGTTTAAGTAATTTATCATACAAGTGTGTGACGTAGATTGCCAAATTGTAAAGTTTAAAAGTCATACAATATGTTATCTATGTCAAAACTAAAATTCGCTATTTCAAAGAGGCACTGCAACTGTAGAGTTTACTGGAATTGCGTTGTTGCGTATTCAATAACGTATGTGAAGCAAAATAAAACGTTTATTAACGTAAACTTACAGAAGAACATAGCATTGAACGTAACGTGAAAAATAACAACCGTCACCACCGTTACTAAACAAAATTAGTATTATGAATGTACGGTAGATGGTGTTTATACAAATAACAAAACAGTAATATTAACTTAATTCTAACACTTTCTTCTAAGTTACATATAACTATTTTGTTACAACTAATGTACTCACTTCATTACACTCAACTCTTGACGGAAGTTTTACAAAACGAACTCGATCAAATGGTTTGAGTTGTAAATCTGCTAACTGATGCTCACCAGCTATATGTTCGATACTAATGTTTCATTAAGATAACGTTTTCGAACGAAGTAGTGACGTACTTCCATGTGTTTCGATCGTTTATGGTACTCTGGGTTTTTTGCTAACTTCACAGCGCTGGCATTATCAACTAAAAGCAAAGAGGATTTTTACAGAATGGTCTAATTCTGCAAAAAACGACTGAGCCAAACTAATTCTTTTGCTCCCTCGCTAGCAGCCAAAAATTCTGCTTTCGTTGTAGATAGTGCCACTGAGTTCTGCAGCTGACTAGATGTATCTCCGGCAAAATCTGCGTCAGCGAAACATTTAAGTTTAAATGTTTAAATGAATACCATAATTGATGGTCCCTTTCAAATATTTGAAGATTTCCTTCACACTGAGCCAATCAGCATCTGTTGGTTTTTCCATAGTTCTGGCCACTTTGCTTGTTGCATATGCAATATCGGGTCGAGTTGCAGCAGTCAAATGTAACAGGCAGCCTACTGCTTTTCGATATAGCACAGACGTATTACAATTGTGGTCATTACCACCATTATTCTTATCAGTTGGCGTTGTCACGGCATTGGCATCTAACATATTAAATCTTGACAAAATTTTCTCTACGTATGCCCTTTGCTTGACAAAGATTGATCCATCTTTTTGACGTTCAATTTGCATCCCTAGATAATTATTAAGGTTTCCAGATGTAATCTTGAAAGTTTTGCGTAATTTATCCAAAAATTTGTCAACTTCAGATTTATCACTGCCAGCAACTAAGCCATCGTCGATATAAATGGCTACAAATAGTTTCTTGCCATTTGTATAGCGTATAAACAAGCATGGATCGCATGTACTAGTTTGTAAGTTTTCGATTTTTATAAAGTTGACAAAGCGGCTATTCCAACAGCGCGGAGCCTGTTTGAGTCCGTATAGGCTACGCTGAAGACGACAAACACGACCAGACTTGTCACTGAACTCTTCCGGTTGTGACATATAAACCTGTTCTTGTAGAGAACCGTACAGAAAAGCGGTTTTTACGTCAAACAGTTTTAAATCCAAGTTGTCTGTAGCTGTAACTGCCAATAAAGCACGGATAGTGTCGTAGCGAGCAACTGGACTGATTTGTCGTAGTCTATTCCTGGTTTTTGCACATAACCCTTTTCAACCAAACGAGCTTTGAACTTTTGATTTCCATCTGAAAGCTCTTTTACTTTTAGAACCCATCGATTTGGATATATTTTAGCACCTTTAGGAGGATATACAAGCTCCCACGTGTTGTTCTCTGCTTGTGTCGAGAGTTCCTCTTTCATAGCAGCTAATCATTCCTTAGAGTGTTTTGGCTCTATGGCATCATTATAGGAAGAAGGAATATACTTGAACTATCAATTTCTGCCAGTGATACGTACTCATCACTGCTCAACCATGCTGCCAAAAATCGCTCCCGACTACTACGTCGTAACCGCGGTTCTTTCTTCGAAGTGGAAGATTCTTCTTCCGGCGAGTCATCATTGTTCAACTTTGCTACGGTTAATTGAAGAAAAGTAAGTTTTGCCGGCAGCTGAAGAGTAGGGCGTGGGTGAGAAAAAGGATCCACCGCTTCTTCAGAACTGTCTTGATTTAATCCGAGGGCGCCATAGTCTAATGCGTGGATACAAACCTGCTTCCGAACTAAAGAAACAGACGCAACAATCAACCGTAACAAATTAAAGGAGCAATAAATACAATAAGAGAGAGACACAAGTAACCTACAAAACGTTATATTTAATAACACACCATAAAAAAAAAGGAACAGAGCACAATTTAAATATATCCACTTACAACGTAAGTTAATTCTACAACCGTATTCGTTCGTACCCATATATATAGTCGTACACAAAAAGAAGGAAAAAATATATAAGATTAATAGCAAGTTAATAATTTATGTGGTACGCCACTGGCGTTATTTAATCTGAACAAGATGGCGACGACCACACCCGCACAATACGAAGGTGTATTTAGTGTTCGCAGTTGCAATATTTAGCGTTAAAAAAAAGTATCGGAGATTTAGGTGTTTCCCCAAAAAGAGCGCTCTTCCGTGGTATTACACTTATACTCTAAAATCCCCAAGCAATGGTGGGTAAATGAAGCAAGTTTGCGCCTTTACGGTACACATTCGTTTACAGATTGGGCAAGTATGCGCCACAACAAGTTAATTAATTATATTGTAGTGAATTAACAAAAAAAAATATAAATACGTGAACAAATACGTTTCGAGTTCCAAGATTTAACTGCACTTAAGGTGCCAAGACAAGTTGTACTTATTTAGGTGTTACGCTTGAGACGTTTTCGGTAGCAGTGTGACGTCCCGGAGATGGTTTGTTTTTCAGCGTAGAAGTATAATTAGAAAAATCTGACCTTATGTTGTAGATAGAGGTTTACGATGTTGACACCCACAGGAGGAGATACAGCTATGTGGTGTCGGTTCCAGCTGCGGCGACCCCTAATTTCGGTAGGATGTCCCGTACTTCAGCAATCTTAACAGCGAACCCCAAGTATGCGACACACGCAGCGACAAGACAATAACAGGTAGAAAGAGATCCCGATGAATTTAATCAGCCAGGTAATTGGTTTTGTTTAGGCCAAAAGAACCTTTAAAGCCGAGTAATTTTAATCCCGGAGTACTCGCCTTATCTGAATGCAATCGAGCGACCATTAGAAGAAATTAGTACACGCATCCGTCCTAAGATAAACTTCAGAAAATCGGTAATCAATCCTTTCCCCAGCACTAGAAAATTTGACGGAATTACGATTAAGCACTCAGATGAAGGCAAATTTGAATTTCACGTAACACGACGTGATGGTAGTTGTTACAAGGCGGAAATTGAAGATCAGCCGAAAATGTATTGGCCAATTAGGACAACGCGGAAGTTGAATTCGAAATTAAATCCCCAAAATTTTCGTTAAGGAGCGAACACGGAGAAATGTCGCGTTTACACCTCGACTTCGTGCATTGTGTGTTGCCTAACTCACAGTGACCGTTACAACTTATTCACAAATCCCAAAGAATCTGGCAATTCAAAACTTCCTTCGGAGCTAAAAGTTCTTCTTTGTCTTCATAAACCCTGTAGCCGTCTTTGTCATTTACGTACCCGACAAAATGAACAATAACACTTTTATTGTCCCATTTCTTGCAAACTTGTTTTGCAACATGAACGTAGCATTCCATTCCGAAGACTTTTAAGTGATCCAATTTGTTCATTTTGTAACCAGTTCATAATTCCAAAAGATTTGATCCATTTACTGGAGTTTTACCAAAGCGATTGAGTAGATACGTAACTGTGTAACAGGCTTCTGCCCACAATGATTTTGGCAAAATGTTTACAGCAAGCATTGATTTCGCAAGTTCTACAATGGTTCTATTTTCGCGTTCCGCAACGCCATTTTGTTGTGGAGTATAAGGGGGGACTAACCGACACATTATACCACGCGATGACAAAATTTTCCGTACCGTTTCGCAATCAAATTCGGTACCATTGTCGGTCAAAAATACTTTCACAATATGACCAGCATTTTTAGCCTCGTTCAAAAATTGCTCTAGGCAAGTTGATACTTTATTTTTATGTTTGATAAAGAAAATTTGGCCGTATCTGCTGAAGTCGTCTTTAAATATGACATAGTATTTTGAACCGCCCACTGAGTTTGAACTCATAGGTCCATTCACGTCCGCGTGAATATGTTCACTGACAACTTTAGGTCTATATTCATCACGACTGTTGAAAGGCAAACGACGCGCCTTACCTAAAGCACAACCATCGCAGAAAGTTTCTGTTTGCAGTTCATCGAAGTTAATACCAGCCTGTTTTAAAACACTCTTGACATGAAATTTGTTTTGATGGCCTAGCCTTTCATGCTATATTTGTAATGTCTCCAACGCTTTGGCAACATTCACATGATTTATAGGCTTCAAAAGACGCATGTTTATGATGTAACTTCCATCTTATGATGTGTTGTGAAGCGCCGCTGTCACAAATCCACGTTGTGGTATCCATTCTTGATGTTGTCGCACAAAATCCCTTTTTGTTTTGAGAATTTTCTTCAGTAGTTGTATTATTTTCACTTAATTTTGGACAACGTGCATTAAAATGACCCTTTTTACCACAGTTTTGACACGCCCATTTGTCAACTTTGGCTTTATTCTTTGTCGCAAACGTTTCCACTTTTCACTAGGATTCGTTTTTGCTGAAAACGCTTCTTTATCTGAATCTTTTGTTGAACGTAATTCGATTGAACACAACTTTTCAATTGGCACATTCAGAGTGCGACCTTCCAATGCCTTCCAGACATTCCGGAACTCATTATATTCAGGTCTTAATGTAAACATAATTCGACCAATTAACATTTTTTCGAATAAAGAATTTTCCTTCTGTTTCGCTAATTCTATGTTAAGATCAGCAAAAATCTTTTGCATTTTTGCAATATGAGTCAAAATATCGTCAGATGGATCACGTAAAATTGTGTAGAATTGTTCCATCAACATGTCTAATCTTTGTTCACTTGACCGTTCATACCTGGCACACAATTTTTCCCAAATTTCCTTCGCAGTCTTGCAGGTAAGCACCAACTCTGCTACTGATTGTGACAAGGAACATGCAATGATACTAGATGCCTTTGCATTATCCTGTATCCATTGCTTATTTGCTAACGTGTCTTCATGCTTTGACTCTTTTGTGACGTTTGGATATAATCTGCTGCCATTAACAATTTATACTAGATCGTGTTGCTCGAATTGCATATTCATTTGCCACTTCCATTTGGCCCAACAAGAGGGACCCTCCAACTTGTCAACAAGAATTTTGAATTTAGCCATACACGTAGAAAACAGCAAACAATTATCAACACAGTTTATTTCACTTTTATACGCAAACGCCTGGTGTTTATACAAATTCAAAACAGTAATATTAACTTAATTCTAACAGTAACAGATGAAGGCATATGGTTTCACATCTTTTATTTCAAATATTGCGTGTTGCTTGGTAATATTGTGAACAAGCATCGCAACGTTTTATAATGTAGGTCCCATTTAAGTAACATTGTACTTTTTTTAATTGCGTGGTATAATAATAAATTTATAACCATAATGAGTTGAATAATATTTTAACAAGCATTTTATATTAGTATATTCACTGTATTTAGTAATATTTTTTTACTTTTAGTAACACGATTATTGTTAGCCAGTAATACAAATACTTCTCGACAAAATGTGGAGGAAGAGGAGTTTTGAGTTTTTCTCTACAGTCAATCCGATTCTTTAAATTTTGAACTGCGTTATCTATCAGTCGCTAAAGTTCAAAGGTAAATATTCGTCGGTCGTTACTACTGTAACTGTCCTCTTATCGTCAAAGTTACTGACTAATTAGCTTTTCGATAAAAAATTAAAGAGAAAATATCAATTATCTCAGTATTCCAAGGGCATTCTTCTAAACTTTACCCCTACTATACATAGTATTTTATTTAGAGTACAACTTGTTAAAGTCACAATTTTTTATTTGTGACAATGCTACGTCTACTTGCCCTTTGTATCTACTTTGTGGTACAACTTGATTACCTCACTCACAATGTTCCCTCTTGAAACTTTTGTTGTGCTATGTTCTTGCTTTAATAACATGAAATTAGTTTATGATATCGATTTGCGAACGTTGTTCATAATTTTGAATCAATTCGAGATTTCTTTGATTACGAATTAATCTTAACTAACTTAGTTAACCTAGTTTTTTACTCTTTATTTTTTCACATACTTTCCCCAACATTACAAAATTCTGTATTTTTCCACGATTTAATAGTGATATCAATTATGTTAAACAACTTTGAAATAGATTTACAAATTATTATTATTCGACTCCTTCAGTAAACCGTGGAGAACACTATTCCATGTAGCACACATCGAATATACATAAATAAAAATTTTAATAATTAGAATACAACAAAGAATAGAGCAAACAAGAAGAAATGAAAACTAGAGAACTAGTACTACATCTTAGATACAACGCGATCTTCTATAAACGTCAATAATAATAAATGTCTATAAAATGTCAATGACGAAAGAAATTGATTTTTAAATAAAACACCACTGAACGAATAAAATTCGGAAAAGGTTAAATTTACTACTCTCTCACAAACCGACGATAAAACAATAGATAGGTTCATTTGGCATGTACACCTTCAATGAAAGAAGCAAAACAAAGGTGCTGTTGCGTTACAAAACAAAAAACGTACTGGTTTACAATAAGTATATTTATTATTTCTCATCCTAGCAGCCCTAAAAAAACTAGGTTTTCCGTCTTTTCAAATTCTAAACGTCATCCGCCTCTACTTTAACAAATTACCGTTAGAAATAAGAACATGTTTTTCAGAGAGTACACTTAAAAATTTGTTAAAGAAAATTTTACAAAAAGAATAAAGTGTATAATTTAAAAAAATTTGTTTAATCAAGTATGTATTAACTAATGTATTTCTATGTATTTTTGTTGACTTAAGCCATGTCGAAATGTATTTTCTTATGTTCGATCAGTATGCTGAATAAACCATTATTATGTGTTATTTGTAATATTACAAATCTCATTTGATTTTAGGCATAATCTGCCAAGCAAAAGGGCTAGTAAACTACACAGATTTTTTAATTTCTAGAAAATTTTACAAACATTTTCATTTTACAATTTACCTTCAAATAAAAGTTGTTTTAATTAAATTATACACAACTTTTATTTAAACAAACTTACAATTTGATAAGTAGTTATGCTGGAATATAACACTCACGTGAATAATTTATTTAACAATATTTTCAAGAATATAAGTTTATAAAAAAAGTTATAAAAAAAAAGTTGTTAGAAATTCTATTGTCTATAACTTTATATAAACTATTTCTTTTAAAACAATATTTCCCTTTTCCTATTTTTTAAGCAAAAATTTAAGTTTGAATTCCAGTCTTAAAACGTTTGAAGAGAGAACGTTCAAGCGACGATCTTAACAAACCAGGTCGTTTACATAAATGTCCTTGTTGAAATATATTGTATGATTTTTTCTTCAATTCTTTATCAAAAATTTTGTAAGGCTGCGACGTACATCTTGGACGCTGTGAAACATTTATTCAAGCAAAACGTTATATGTCGCCGCTATCATCGTTTGATAACTTGCGCAAGTTTGTTGAGTATTCGGAAAGATGTGAAGTTTACTGCGTAAAACCCTTGTTTGGTATAGTGCAGATATTACTATTTTTTAGCCGTGATCAACATATTTCGTTTTATTGTCGTTCTAAATCGGCTACAAAAATCTTCGCATTATCTATATAAAAAACGGATATTTGTTTGTCTGTTTGTTTGTTTGAAGTTAATAGACTTCTAACAGCAATAATACCATCGTCATAAAATTTGGTACGTATACGTACCATTTTATGTGCTGTTTAGTTCGTTTCAGCTTGCCACCAGAGAACGCTGCACCATCTTAATTCTGATATTGGGATTGGATATTCAAGCACATAAAATATTTTCGTGTTATTGATGTAGGTCGCCATTAGAGGGCGCTGCTACAGGTTAACTATTGTACCATATAACTGATTCTAGTAAAAATTGATATACATTGATATTCGATTACGCAAAGTATTTCCGAGGGATTTGCTTTGTTGTAGCTTGCCACCAGAGGGTGTATGTAAACGAGTGTCAAAATAAATGGAAATCAAACTTCGATTTTGTGGAATGTAGCCCACGGGTAATGCTAGTATGATATATGAGCATGAAATCCGTTTTTAGCTAAAATACTATTTAACACAATTGTTAAAAGATTTTAAATGGGTTTTCAAATTGTTCTTTAAATAGATAATATTAGAATGTGATATTAGTTTTTTACTCCACGTCTTATAAATAAGATGGGAAATTATGCGAAGGTTTTCAAACCATAATTTTTAACGCCATTTTTTCTTTTTCCGATGAATTAAGAGTTACTAGCAAAAATAATTGTTTATCTTGAGGTCGGACGTCCACTCGTATGTAATGACAATATCAAGAAAAACACCGCTCAAATTTTATTTATAATTTTTCAAATCTGATTAAACTTTGGGCATAATCTATTAAATAAAATGGCGGTTAACCTACATACATTTCTTAGAATATTTACAAAAATATTTATTTTATGCATTTTCTTCAAATAAAAGTTTTAAGTAATTATATTATACATAGCTCTTGTTTAAACTATTTTTGATCTAATAAGTAATAACTGAGATATGACCATCGCGTGATTATAATTGTTTTAACAGCATCTCCAGAAATATTAATTAGACAAAAAAGGAAACATTTTGTTTCTTGTTTCTATAAATATTTTGTAAGTTGTGACTCACTTTCTAGACGCTGTTAGACATTTACTTCATTTTTAGAGCAACTTTTTGAGTTCAACGTTGTTGCACACTTTCAATACTCTTTTGCAATCAATTGCAATATCTCTACATTCAATGATGACAACCAACAACACACTGTAGTACAGGAATATACTCAAAAGAAACCTTGATAAAGCTCATTTTGGTTCAGGAGAAACGTCGGCTAATTAAAACCAGGGTAGTCGTTTTAATTTTATTCCTTCACGTCAAGGAATCCTTACGAGGATATTCTAATGTGTTGCATGTTTGAGCCAAACAGATTTGTGATTAATGTTTTTGCATTTGTTCACATAAATCCACTCAATAATTTAAAGAAAAAGTGTGGAATTCATATTATTAGTTTTGGATTATTATAGTAATACCAGAAATACATAATCTCCCCGGAATGCATAACGTCCCATAGATACAAGCAGTATATTCTATATACGTGTTAGTGTTTCCTTCAGTCACCGATAGATGGCGTTATGTGTTGGCTTTCCGGTTTTGTCATTGATTGAATATTGCAAAATAATGTTACCACACGACGGAACAACGCAATAATTTAAAAATAGTCTTTTTTAAGTTTTTATATAGTATTTAGTTATACTATTCAGTTTGTTTGAATTAATCTTTAATTTTAAATTGAGTGTTAGGTGTGAAAATAACAGGAAACTAAAATATTATAATAATGTAACACGTATCGCCACCTATCGGCAACTTCGGGAAGTTCATATGGAAATATAGAATCATCTGGCCGTTATGCGTTCCGGGGAGATAATCTATTTCTGGTAATACTAATTAAAAAACCTGTCAACTACAATTTAAAAAACAAAAATTCTGATAATTTATTTAATTTAATACTTATATTTGTTAAACATAATTAATTTGACCAAAGCTAACAAATTGTAATTAGTTAAGTTGAAACCGTCACAAGATGTGGTTTTGTGCGTTTCAGTATCAGACTAAATATAAGTACCTATAGACAAGTAACATGCACCTTTTTTGAAGTCGCCATGATAAAAAGAAAAGTGCAAGGACGGAGCTATCACTGTCACGTGATGCGTGGAAAAATAAAAACTACTTCAATTCAGCATATGAAACGGTTCCGGCCTGTCACTGTTAACCTAAAATACATGTCAACTATCACTGTTAACATATAAAATACATGGCACATTTGTACATTTTCCACTTCCACATACAAACTTCCACTCGTCACGTGGTATTTTAGTGTTGTCCTTTAGTGCTCTCTTTTAAGTATTCCGGCTTCATTTGTTTGTATAAACTCGGGATTCCCAAAGTGGTCCAGGTGGACCCCCAGGGGTCCACGGGAGCCCGATAGGGGTCTACGCTTGCGTGGAAAAAATGGGGGTCCACAACTCGTTAACGGGGGTCTATAAAATGTATTAGGTGACCCGACTTGACTTCTCCTATGAATAAGGGAGACAATAATATATATAGGCAGACAATATTATAAGAAGCTTGACTTCTCCTATGAATATAGGAAGACAATATTATAAGAAGCTCAGCAATTGTTTTTGTAAGAACTTGCATATTCCATATTCAGAAAGAGCGTGTCAAGACTCGCCGATGCCGCGCCGCCCGCCCGCCTAGTTAAAGTCGTGTCTGAACTTGCATGAACTTGTTGGATTTTCTTTAATATAAATACGAATGCGAATGATAAACATTACTCAGTTGTTTCCGGAATTTCAAAAAGAAAGTGTACCTATATAAGTGTTCACCAGTGACGGAAGTAGTTTTCAGACTTTTGAAAATTAAAGTGAATTGATATTATTGTTTGCCAGTGTTGGAAAAGTAAGTACCTACCTATCTATTTGTTAGCAACTTGTATCTTAAAAGCCACTTCTATTATGTTTGTTAAATCATTTTAAGATTACTTAACAAACATTTTTTTTCATATTTACAGGTAAGTAATTGATACGAAACATGGCTGAATCTAAGAAGAAGTGTCGACAGTACAGTGTTGAATATTTGAAATTTGGTTTTCTTCCATCAAATACAGACAAGCGATTGCCCATGTGTCTTTTATGCAACAAAGTCTTGAGCAATGACTCTATGAAACCATCGAAGCTGGAAGATCATCTAAGAAGGTGTCATCCTGACAAAATAGGTAAGGATTTGAAATATTTCCAAACATTGAAGGAAAAGTATGAAAAGAGACCCACCGTGCATAGTATGTTCGCTTCAACGTCTGAAAGCAACGACGATGGCTTGCGGGCATCTTACAATATCTCATTACTTATAGCAAAATCTGGGAAACCGCATACCATTGGAGAGGAGTTAATTTTGCCTGCTGTTGAAGAGGTCTTAAAAACTGTCCTGCACAAATCTTCATTTGACATACTTAAAAGAATTCCTTTGAGTAACAACACTGTACAAAGACGTATTGATGAAATGAGCTCTGATGTTGAAAGTTTCTTGTGTAATTATCTGCAAACAACTCATTTTTCTATTCAACTGGACGAGTCAACTTTACCTGGCAATGAAGCATTATTATTGGCATATGTTCGATTTATCAAAGGCGAACAAATGTTTGAAGAGTTACTATTCGCGAAAACTTTGAAGACTGACACTAAAGGTGAATCAATTTTTAATGTTCTGAATGATTTGCAATTTTCAAACATTATTTCGGTGGCAACAGATGGAGCTCCTGCCATGGTCGGGCGATATCGTGGGTTTATAAGTCATCTTAAAGGATTATACCAGAGGTAATTGCAATTCACTGTGTCATCCACCGACAACATCTAGTAGCGAAAAATTGAGTGATAGATTGCACCAAGCGCTTCAATTTGTGATTAATGCAGTTAACAAAATAAGAAGCAATGCATTAAATACGCGCTTATTTGCACAGTTGTGCGAAGAAAATGATGAGGACTTCCAACGATTGCTGCTACATACCGAAGTACGCTGGTTGTCGAAAGGTGCATGTCTATCAAGATTCTATTTGCTTTTTCTGAACACTAAAGATCCTGTTTTAAAAGAAAACCTCATGAATTTCAAAGCAGACATTGCGTATTTGACAGATTTGTTCAAAAATTCAATGACCTCAACCTACAGTTACAAGGGGACAGCCTCAATTTGATAAAAACAAAGAGTGAAATTTCAGCTTTTCTTGGTAAACTGAAACTTATGAAGCAAAATATTGGTCGACGTGAATTTTCCCAGTTTCCAAATTTATCGCAGGTAGAATGCCTCGACGAAGATATTCAGACGTATGTTCAACATTTGATTGCCCTGTATGATGATTTTAAAATCAGATTTGAAGACATTCTGTCGATGGATATACCACCATGGATAATAAATCCATATGATGAAACTGAAGTGGAAAATGTGGTACTGCAAGAAGAGCTACTCGAGCTTAGCACTAATGAGGAGCTCAAAGTAGCATTCAAAGAGGGTATCAATCATTTTGGCTGCAGGCACAAATACCTGAAAAATATCCAGGACTGTGGGGAATTGTGCAAAAATTTCTCATAGCGTTTCCTTCGTCATATCTTGTCGAACGCAGTTTTAGTGCCGTAACAAACTTGTTGACAAAAACGGAGCAGATTAAATATTACAGAGCGAGGAGATTTACGGTTATACTTAACTAAACTCAAGCCAAATATTGATAATTTGCTGTCAATTCACCAAGTACATCCCTCCCATTAAAATTATAACTTTTATCTCAGATTACAATGGTAATCTGAGATAAAGTTAACATCAAACTAATAATGATTATTATTTAAAAACAGTCGCAATATAGGTAATCAAAATAATAATCATTATTAGTTTTGATGTTAAATTTTGATTCTACTAAGACTGTTATAACAACATAATTAAAAGTGTAGTAATTTTTGTGTTTGAATAAATAGCTACAAAACAAGAAAATATTTATTTTTACTTTTACCACTCCGAAGTGGGAGATTATTGGTTTCTTGTACTGTGAGTCAATCTTAGAATACAAAAAGTAAAGTAGGAATCCAACTGTTGGATGAAGACGCTTTTAGACTGGCTTTGAAACTTAGCTTGAATGACAATACTCACAGCATAATCAAAGCAATATAAATTCTCACCTTTTTTCGAAAACTTTCAACTCATAGTTGATTGAAAAATAGCCACAACACAGATTTACATAGACATATACTTTTTCGGGTTTTGGAAGTAAGTTAGTAAATGTAATAGCTGCAGGGGGTCCACCAGATCCAGCAAAATGTTTAAAGTGATCTATGAGGAAAAAAAGTATGGGAACCACTATTATAAACCGAATATAGCGTTACTTGTCTAGGTACTTATATTTAGTCTGAGGTTTTAGTCACGACACTACGTTGGCAGCAACGGAGTTTAATCACAGGTTGAACTTGGCTTCAAATTATTTATGTCACTTGCCAGTTATTTAAGGTTAGTTTTAATTGTCAAAATGTTTCTTATGTCACTGTTAATCTATAGATACCTAGATATTTTATATTGTTCTCGTATTTGTAAACTAAGGTGAAGTAATTTATAAATATCTGTAGAAACTCACTTACCTACCTTCGCTCATCCCTCAAATAAGTCTCGTGTCTAAAATGCTGTTTTTATTTACATTATTAGATTATTTTTATGCTGTTATTTATAATTTAATTATTTTTGTTAATATTTACATAGGTATTACACTGGGTTCTTACAACTATTTATTTGTCCACATTACAAATCATTTGTTACTTAAGTGTTGTTGTGTGTTATTTATATAAATGTTAAATTTTAATAAGACTCACATGTTTTAAAGTTTTAATTGTTATTTTTAAAAGTTTTAAACTGGATCTAACATCTTTTGATGAATTTTATTAGAAAATTGTACCAACTCGTTTTTGTAACCAGCTTTGAAAAAACCCACACAAGGGTGGGCAAACGTCGGCGATTTGCAACTTGAGTTGAGTATTCTTCCACCTCCCACCTTTAAAGAAGGTCTCTTATGAGCATTACATATAATCATTGATTAATGATATAATACAAAAAATCCAATACTATTATTGAATTCCTAATATGGTATTGCCTTGTTCACTCCCTTTTTCAGGTTCGCACCTTAATTCTACAATTAGTGCAATTTTACTGTTTTTAATCAGTTATAATTTGTTTATTTTTCTTTTTGTGTTATTGTGGGAGTTATTAATTTATGTTGAATAAACTTTGTATATTTCCGTAAACTAAATATATCTTACTTTAACCAGATCATAATTGTTACGACATTTTGAAAGCATTCAAATTTAATAATACCTATAAACATCCGATCAATACCATTTATTTTCCAAACAAATTAAAAGTTTAAAAAACATTTTAAAAAAATATAATTAAAAATAAATTAATGGATAGATTGGCAGAAAAACTCAAATCTTTTGCATGCATAAGAATTTTATTTTTCTCAGACATAAACAGATTAGTAAAACAATTTATTTTTCTACTGTAATTAGAATGTTTGGAAAAATCTCAATTTTATTAATCTCCGTTTTTATTTATCTGAATCCATTATAGTTGTTTCCAACAGATTATTGAGATGGATTGAGTGAATCCTTAATGTTAGTTTTCTAATAAATTATTAAAATTCATTTAATAAACATAGTACTTATGGAATGAACGATCTTGATAAACTCTGTTCTTGATAAAAATATACTTACCAGAACAGAATAAAGGTGAAAGGTAACTATCGATTGCTTAATAATTTTCTTTAGTAAATGGAATAAAATTTAGAAAAAAGGACGAATTTCTTATTTTTAAACATGACAATAAATATCTTCATTACCCTAAATCACCACAACAAAAAATTAAAATGAATTAATTTCATTTTTGAAAAAATTTCTGACCATTATTGAAGCGTATGAATTCCAGTTGATTTCTTTACTCGACTTAAAATCGACTTAAAAATATTTTGTTGGAAAAAAATATATTCAATTAGAAAAATAAAACTAAAAACACTATTATTTGCTCGAAGTTGATGGTACATTTATTTTTTTTATAGAATTATATGTTAACTGTTTCATAGTGTGATTTGATAAATCAATAATAACTATGAATAATCAAAAATTTTTCTAATACGTAAATAGTGAAACAGTCAACAAGGTTAAATAGTATTAAATAAATCGTTTAAGTGACATTCTTAATAAAATACAATCGTTTGGTGTTCTTTTTAAATATAAGCTTTTGTCCAAGAAGTGAATGAAATTCAAAAAAATTGTATTCATTAAATTTATTTAATTTCAAATTCACCAATTTCCTTGTAGTAATTTTCTTTTTTTATGAAGATTTCATGACCGAATATTTATTATTGAAATACTTTCAGTTTGAAGAAATCGGTCACAACTTTGGAATTGAAAATAAACACCGTTTATTTTTTTATCCAACGTAATATTTTATGTACCATGTAAATTAATTTTTACTTAATTTTTAACAACGAAGTTATTTGGGCTACTAATCCAGTACAGTATATTATGCATAATTTTTTGAGCAACACTTGAAACAAAATTAAATGGAAAACACAAAGATCAACCGAATTGCATATGATTCAAGGCCAGATTTACAAATTTAGTAAATAAGTTAAACCAACTGGAAAACACGTGAAACAGACGTGTAGAACTCTTGTTTGAAAGATTTACATATAATAAATAAACTTCTTTTAAATTTAAAGTTGATGCTTGGTTTCCAAACAATCAGTAATAAAATCTACTTAAGTATAGCATTCTTCCACAGTTCTTATGATAAGCAGTTAAAGGATTTATTCTTATCTGGTTATTATTGAGATATTTACCAAAAGCAGGAAGGCTTGGAACAACATTGTTGCGATGATTTCAGAAAAACACCTAAGGTCAATATAAGAATGAGTGTTTTCCAGGGAGATTATTTTAATGTTTTTTGATTTTACAGATTCAAACCAAGAGAGACCACGTATCAACATATAACTTCTAAAAATTTGTGGCATATGTCAATTTCCCTTGACAAAAAATACAAATTGTAGGTAACAAAATGACAACGATGCCTGGATATAAATCAAGATGTGTTTGCATGCTACATAGACTTTGAAAAGATTTTCGATAAAGTGGAATATCCTAAATTACACCAATTACTAATAAACAAAAACATTCACTTGACGTAAAAAAATAATTGACAATCTATATTGGGGACAAAAAACTAAAGCATAAGTTGAAGACCACTAACAGAAGAAATAGAAATCTTCTAGAGTAAAGACAGGTGATAGGTTCCTATCACCACTCTTGTTTAACACTTTATAATGAAGCCATTTTGGAGAAACCTCAAAAAAAGAAACAATAGAAATCGTTATAAGCGGAGAAGTTCTTAATAATATAAGATATGCTGACACCGTCCTGTTAACTAACAGTCTTAGTGACATGCAACGCCTTCTGAGAAAATTAAATGATCGATTTAATGAATATGGACTGAAAATTAATTTTAGTAAAACTAATGATAATGGATAGAAATAGACAGATCAACGTTCCTGAAAATGAAAAGATATTCACTAACCGTGATATTAATATTTTATTTAATTTATTTAATCGTATGGTACATTTTAAATATTATATTGTGATGTAAGTGTTACGTATGGTGCCCCATGATGGGTTGATTTAACTGCAGTAACACTCAACTATTTCGAGCTGCAGTCAATAAGGTGCGGATTGCTGTGATGATAGCAAACTTTCAGTAGGAGAAGCACTACGAAAAGATTTTGGCGGATATTCCATTTTTAACTTATGACAGGGTTTTTTATAAATAACAAATCTATTTCAATAAAGTGTCTTCATTTTTCAAGATACGTGAAAAACTCAACTAAGAAGGGTTATTTGAGTATGCAATTATACTTCCGTTCCAAATTTGAGAAATATAACAGTATTTGCCGGGAAAACATTAATTAATTTTGAACCGCGTAAACATTATAGTGACGCATTTATAAATAATTTAATTAGCTGTTATATTCTTACAAATTGAAACGTGTAAAATTGCATGATTAAGGAACTTTTTTAGTTCAATTTTTCCTATCTTGAAAAAATTGGGGAAGCACTTCATTGGCAAGGATTTACAACATATGTGTTTTTATTAAACGCCCTGTATAACACGAATCAAATAATTTATTGTATACTTATCTTAGTTTTACAAAAAGCAAAACTTAAAATCTCATTCCAAAATTTAAAAAAAATTTGTCTATTCTACCTTCTGTTACATCGATCGTGGAACACACAGTATATCTCAATTAACTAGAACTAATGATTCCATTTGAAAACCTATCAAACAAGCTAAAAATCTGTTTTACCAATTAGAAAAAGCAACCTCAAACTTTAGGCGAAAAGCGATCGGGAGAAAAAGGTCAAGTCATCCGCTATACATAACGTACCAGACCAAGAAATAAACCTAAAGACTAAAAAAGTTATGCCAAATAATCTTAGTATGAGTGTCGGTATGGGCAACAAATTGAATAAATGTTAGTGTAATAAAAAGTTTTAGTTGATTTGTGATTGATTTTAGAAGTGCCAAATTGTAATTACGTAGTATGTATCGTTGGAAACAATTAGAATGTAATTATAAGAACCATTAACCGTTTAGCTGATAGATTTTTTGTAACGAATACGACCACATATCATCACATGACCCACTAAACATAAAAACATTACATAAACGAAACTTTAACATCACAATGTTACATTGCAACGTTTCCATTTAAAGCAGTTCAACGTTTATTAAATCATGATATTACAGATTATGTCAAAGTAAAAAAGTTACATTGTGATAATCTTAATTTAACTGGTTTTTGTAACATATAACCAACGTTGTACATATGTTAGCTTATCCGCAGTTGTAACAACGTATACAATAAAACACAAACTATTTATATTATTATAATCACGTTTGTTTGTAATCTTGATTTGCCTTATTTAAATTGGCTCCATATAATCTCGCCGTCAAGTATTTAAACCAGCGCACCTACGGTGGTTTAGTTTGTTAAATTGACGCTTCTACCGCTAGACTATGCTCCACAGATGGTAGCGTCCTACAACGCGGTACATACCTAATTTAAATTTTCTTTTAAGTATCGGGAAGTATTTTGAGCAAATATAAATCAATTAAGTGCATGAAGATTTAAAAGTACAAAGGCGTCTAATTACATTTACTTACCTCAGATTAAATAAAAATAAAATGTAAAAAGGATACCACGGGTTTGATTTTTATGAAACTTTGCACTTGAGTCTTATTTATAACAGCACAGATCCAATTTAATTTTGAGCATAATTTGTCGACCAAAGGGGCAATTAATCTACATAGATTTTCTCATTCTGGAATATTTGCAAAACTATTTACGTTACACATTCTGTCTTTAAATAAAGTTTTGTAATTTAGTTATACACAACTTTTATGAAACTATTTTTGTATTCGCAAAGTAATTACTAAGACATGATAATGTACGTGACATTATAATTGTTTTAACGGTATCTGCAAGAACATCAATTAATTTTATTGTTAAATTAAATGATTTTAACTCAATTTATCTAATGTTCATTGACATTTTGTTAAAGAAAAGTGACTCCCAGTAGTGAACAGAGTTCCCTAGATTTATTCAATCGTTTATATGTATCTTACGTGTATTATGTTCATGTACGCTTAAATTGTAATGTGGAATGTTGTTTGTTCTACGAAGACTAATGATTTAAAAATGTACATTGATGGAACTGTAAATATATTGCAATTTGAGAAATAATTTCTTACGTCAGCACGGTAGTCTAAGCTTGCTAAAACCCTTAGAGTTTTACGTTGAATAGAAAAGACAGTTTTCAAATGCGTTGTGTGTCCCCACGCTAATAAACCATAAGTGTACGTGCTTTCGAACAGTAAAAAATAAGCTATTTTCTGAACATTTGTTGGTGTCGTTCTAGAGAAATTTCTGAGTACAAATATAACTTTAGACAATTTGCTACCTACTTTGATAGAGTGTTCTTTCCACGACATCCTAGAATAAAAGGGGACTCCTAATATGCGAACCTTTTCCGGGTTATTTATTTCTGATGGAATTTTACATAAGGAAAATATTAGTGTCTGTGTTTTATCTTGATTTAACGATAGTCTATTTTATGTAAACATTCGAAAGCACCATGTCCCGATTCATCGTCGATTTGACTTGTTTTTTCAATAGTTTTGGCTGCTGTTATTATAAAATCCTTGGCGTACATCATATGGTATGCCTCATTTATGAAAATAATAAACAGTAGCGGGCCTAGTACCGAACCATGTGGTACTCCAAAATTCATATTCCTTGATGACAATGTTAAATTATTAAAATGGGTGATTTGGGTTTTGTCATTATGATACGAATCTAATAAATTTACGAGGATGTATTGATATCTAGTTAGCTAGACCAGTTCCTTGCATAAACAAAAATATTGCGTTACCATAGCAACAAACAATAACTATTAGAAGTGTCAGTGTAAAGGTTGACGTCAAAAAAGTAAACCAGAGTTACGCAATAAATTAAATGAAAAAGATGTCCACCGATATTGTGAAAATCGAAAAATTGGAGTATCGAGCCATCATCAAGTATCTGTATTTAAAGAGGGTTAAGAGGTAAGCAGATTTACGAAGATATGTTTACCACCCTTAGTGATCAATGTCCTTCGTATGCGACCGTCAAAAATTGGAATGCAAGTTAAGAAGGTAAATTTTCCATTGAAGATGATGACCGATCGGGAAAGCCAGTTTCTGTGTCACAGTCCCCCGAAAATATTGATGCAGTCTCATAACATGATTTTATCAGACCGTCGAATTAGGCTCATGGCAAAGTGCCTGCAGTAATTCGTGATTTGAGGTTTGAATTACTTAGAACACACTCCTTATTTACCCCGATTTGGCTGTCCGACTATCACCTCTTTCCTCAACTGAAAAAATTTAAAAGGCCTTACATTTTCTTTGCAAACAAGGTAACAGGAGCTGTGAGGACTGGTATTGCAGAGCAAGAAGAAAACATTTGATTTTAAAAAGTCTAGAGACGTATCGGTTCCTGTAATAAATGCATCCAATTTTTAAGGAGGAATGTATGATGAAAAATAAAAATGTTTGACATTAAAATTTTGTTTGGTTCTATAGTGGCTAATGGCAATTTAGTCCTAATATATCCTCGTATGCTATTGCTGAAACACCGGAAGTTTTGGTTTATCAAGCACAATCGACGGTATCACGCAGTCGAAGGCCTTTGCTAGATTCATAAATTGTAGCACAACAATTATTCATTATTTTCAAAAGCAGTAATTACATGATCGTACATATTTATTATTACATGTGGTGTTGAAATTTTTTCTAAAACCAAACTGACTTGATGAGAACTTATCTTATCTTCACAATAATTGTAAAGCTGATGGCAAGTGCCTTTCAAAAAATTTTCCAAAGGTGGGAATTATTGATATCGATCGATAATTTTCTGCAAAATTTTGTTCACCTTTTTAAAAATAGGGATTACTTTAGACATTTTTAATACTTTTGAAATTGCTACTAGAAATACATAAATTAATTTAATTTATCAGAGGTACAACAATGATATTTAAAAATTAATTTGACTAATAATTGACGTCATAAAATTTTTTTAAATAAACACAAAGGACGTGAGCAGTCCGTGTCATTTTTTAAGAAATTTGCATACTTTTACAAATTCAATATGGGTTGGTTTAATGACACATTTATAAAATTTTCTTTGTCACATACATTTTACCACAAAGACTGAATTTAAACTACGAAAAACCAAATTTTTGCTGAGGACGTCTACAGTTCATTGTGAGTGACAAGAACAACCTTGCCTTATAATAAAAGTAATTGAAGAAAGTTGTCATGGTCTTGAGGTACTTAAATCATAAAAAATTTGAAAACGTTTTCTGAGTGTTCAGAAGTTATAAGAACAATTGTTATTTACAACAAATAACTACTTAAATGGAAAAGTCCTACAAATCTCAAATAGAGGAATAATCTAAAAAAGAGGTAGACAAATTTGTAAAAGGCGAATGATATTTCAATGTCTTAAAGAAAAACTTAAACAAAACAAATATTTTGAAAAAATAGATCCATGCCTAAATATAATTATATTGTCAACTGTGAATTGCGTAATATGCAGTGAAACTAATGAAAACTTGACTATAACTTCAATCTCTAACGTACCTACACATGAGTATAATTTTGTAGTCACATCAAACGAACCTGAAAATGCGGTTTTTCTAGTATAACGCATAAAAGCTACATGCAAATACCTAAAAGCATTTATTCGTGTCAGTAACTTTTCTCTATAAATTTAGGATTTTTTTACCTTTTTTTTCTAATACAATCAGTATGGACATTAATTCAATACTGGCATATTTACAATAATTAAGTGCATATGCGAAGTAATAATCAAAACAGAACTGATAAATACAAACTATGTTTATTTGTTTAATTAATTTTTCAATGTTTGTTCAGTAATGAAAATATTTAAATGTAGCACAGGTTGACCTAGTTTTATATTTCGCAAGCTTGTAGTTGTTCTATCCATAATTCACAGCAAAAATATTCGCACAGCATTAATTAAGTATAACAGTGATTTATTAGGTTGTGGTAAAAGAAAAATTGAAATTGCTTTTCTAAACACTCTTTGTCTGAAAAGTATCGGATCAACCCCTAGCACTAGATTGCCTAATTTCAAATTTAGGTCACGGAAGCAATACAGCCACAGCTGAACTAAAGAAATCAATTGCGGTTGTTCACATTTTTTTTAATTATCCCACGACGCGATTGAAATTACTAATATTATTTTACAACTTTTTTTTAAATATAGTTATATAAAATTGAAAAAAAAATATAGGTACTTACCACCAACAATGCTATATTCTGAAACAGCAATCATAACTTTTTTCCCGAATTTAGTCAGTTAATAAACAAAAAACTTTTTTTTTCTTTCACTGGTCATTTTAATTTAAATTAAACTTGATTTCTTAATTAAATCTAAAAACATTTATTAATATTTAACAAAAAATCTAAATAAAGTTCGTTTTCAAATTTTGCGTTTGTGTACGTATCACCCTCAAAGAATTTTGGACAATATACTGGAGTGTCTGATAACAATTTGTGGCGCATGATCATGTTCATTCTAGATACGCTTGCGTAAACAAACATGTCTTCATATGAAATTGTCATTAATCACCTTAAAGTAAAATACGGTCGAAATATTTTTATTGAATTCAACTAAAACAACATCTGGAAAACATAAATTTTCTATTCTTGCCATTTTCCTCCCAATTGTTTGCACTAATCAATAATAAATGAACTCTCATTACTTTTGTAAGAAAAAATTTGCGGGAGTTTACAAATAAATAGATACAAATGAATTTTGAACGGAATGATGAATGGATTTTGCTTGATAAGATCGAATTCGTTTATTGTTCATTTATAACATTTTTAACAGCACCCACTTATACAAAACTCATAAAGTTTTTGATTGTTTTTAACAATAATTTATATTTTAGTGTCGGGTATGAATTTCTGCGACTACTCAACAAATAAGATATTAACAAATAACAAATTAAAAACTACATTATTTGTTGTATTTGGAATAGGTAACAGTAAATTAACTAAAATCCTAAACAAGTAATTAAAACTGAGCGCCGTTGGAGCATTGCCGTACTGCTCGCAAGCGTGCCTTGATACACTGAAACGTCAACGTTGAACCACAGTGTGCCAAAGTTCGATTTCAAAATAATCGTTTAGTTACATAATTTTTCAATTTTGGAACTCATGAATGTACAACTTTGCATCTATTAGTCCAAACTATCCCAAATTGACGACTTAGCTATTTCGGTTCAGTGAATAGATTATAGAAAGAATACGAAGGGCGTACATTAACAAATTGGCATACCACTTGCAAATAACAACTTATTCCATTAACTCGAGGTAGTGACATAACTTCGTTCCAATTGCTCCTTTATACTTTGATGTAAAACCAGTTTAACATTCTAATACCAAACCGTGAACTTCGGGTGTTCACCTAAAACAGAAAACGCCAAATACCTACTGCACAAAAACAATCTAGCTAATCATCAGAAAAGTGACAGTCACGGAAAAATTATTGCCCGTATTTTGGTGTGTTTTCTTGTATAGTATACAGGGTAAATCACCACGAACGGATAATTATTTTAAAATATACAGTACGTGCCAAAAAAGTGTGGCACATCAAAGTTACATTTTTTTTATAGAACACCCTTGATACAGCAATGTTTGAGATTTCATGAAAAAAAAAGGTAGCCCATTTCTTAATGGTTCATTAATAACTAAAACTATTGATAACCAATTTGAATTGAAATTCTCGTTTTTAACTTTACAAAAAATTACTAATTTATTACCAAGCAAGAATAAAATATTCCTGAATAAAATATAAATTTGATAACTAGATGTCATTTTTGAAATATTTATTTTATCTAATGAAAAAATTAATTTTAAAGATTATGAAGAATACTATCTTTAAAAACGCGTTTTCTACAAACGATTATGTTTTAAATTCAAGTTGTTTACCACATAAAAATAATTTTGAGTATTCAAAATGTTTTGGTTACCTTGTATAAATTAAAACTTTCTTATTTCAAGTAGTACACTCTGTATATTATTACCTTTTTTAAATTTCCCTTATTAATTGAGATAAAGTTTACAGCTACATAATACCTATGTGTGTCCAAAATGTATGGTTTCTGGGTAATTTTATGAATTTTGAAAAAATTAATTGCCGTGACGTAAAAAAAAATTACGAATTTTGCGGTTTAAATCGTTGGATTTTACATAATGTTCTACCTATAAAAACATGTTTTCTCAGCATCTAGAAAGCGCTGAAAATAACGTGTTAAGTATAAAAATTTGAAACCTATAATTTTTTTAGAATTTGGAATTCTTTTTTATTTCTTATTATACTTTATTACTTTTCCTATACCCTTTTAAGTAGTTTTAATTTTAACAAGCTTATATAAAACTTGATGAAACCCCCGTCCTATCGGACGGGGCCAGAATATTTAAAAATAAAAAAAAACTCCTTGGTCGACACCAGCCCCTAGACCCCCCATTCTCCCCCTATGTTCCAAGTCCAACCATATACCTAGATTTGGCCTAATATCTGTATCGGCCGAGTCTACAGAGAGACAAAGAAACAGACAAATTTTGAAGCTTAGTATTGTCTAAGAATGAACAGCGAGAGATTCAGAGTCGGTTAAATTTGTAAAAAGTTGCCCACTCGAAGGGTCGATATTTTGCTGTTGAGAAACTCGCTGAGTTTGGCTTACTTCCGAAAATATTCGAAAAAAAACGAAGTTGTGCCGTTTCATTTTTATTATATTTTGAAATTATTCAAAAAGTTACCAAAAAACTGAATGGACTTTGTCATTGCCACTCTTTCTGCTCGACAAGATGACTTTCACAAATTTTTACTACAACGTTTCGTTTCAAAGAATCCATCATCAAGTTTATTTTTTCTTATGGCATTCAAAAAATGTATACTACGTATAAAAAAGCATTTTTCATTACAAATTCAACGATGTACTACACAATATGGTTATTTGTGATTTTATTAAAAAAAAATAACGTTTTAGTAAATTTTTTATCTTTTTGGTCTAGTGTGCGCTGAATTAAACCATGACAGCGAAAAATTAAAGTCTATTGTTAGTTCTGACAGAATTGATTCGATTGACATAGTAGTATCAGTTTAGCAACGTCTTTCAGTGTAGGGCATATTTTACAATGGAACACGTAAATTTTAAATCTTGTTAATGTAGTGTGCCTTGAAATAATTGCGGCAAACAGCAAATGTTGCTGCGCTCGAATGTTTTTGGCGGGACAGTACGGGTTGCTTGAATGAACCGTATTCTTATAGATTAGACACCAAACGACTAAATATGGACTTTCCTGGTTGCCTCCGTTCCGGGTATTTGATCAAATACAAGGGTTCGGCTTTTACAGAATATTTCCGGCATGTAATGTGGCAGGACACCATATCAAATTTCTCTTCGTTTGAGAACATTACTAGCTCCATTGTAAAATATCACCTACACTGCAAAACCTTGCTAAACTGCTACTTTGTCATTTAAATAGATTCTGTCAGCATTGACAATGAAAGAAATAAAGTCGATAATTCGACTTCATTTTTTTGTTGCCATGGTTTCATTCACCGCACACTAGACCAAAAAGTTTAGAAATTTAATAAAACGTTATGTTTTCTCAATAAAATCACGAATAACCATATTGTAATAAAAAATGCTTTCTTATACAATGTGTACTTTTTTTGAGTGCCATAAGAAAAAATAAAGTTGATGATGGTTTCTTTGAAACAAAACGTTGTAGTAAAAATTTGTTAACGCCATCTTGTAGAGCAGAAAGAGTGACCATGACAAAATACATTCAGTTTTTTGGTAACTTTTCGAATAACTTCAGAATATAATAAAAACGAAAAAGTCACAATTTCGGTTTTTTAATATCTCCAAAAGTAAGCTAAACTCAGCGAGTTTCTCAACAGCAAAATATCGACCCCTCGAGTGGGCAACTTTTTCCAAATTTAACCGAATTTCCAAATTACTGGGAAACCACACACTTTGGACCACATACACATAAAATTGTCAAATTGTTCAGGAGGTCCAGGCGCTGATCTTAGGCAGGGTCACAAGTTGATCTGATCTTTGACCTATGACCTGTACCGCTAATCCAGAGAAACATAGCCATGTTATATATCAAAGTATTCAGGGTGTCAAGGGGAATGTTTTAAGATAGGTCCCAAGTTGACCTGACCTTTTACCTCTGACCTGGAGCGGTGACCTCACGTCTTTAATTTCAGATTTGTTTAGATTAGGCCCATTTTCAAATGGGTTTGGTTACTAGTTATTTATAAACTTTATCTTAATCAATAAAGAAAATCAAAAAATTCAATAATATACAGAGGGTAAACAAAACACCATGTGTATACAAAATCGTTTTTCTCTATCTTTATACCTTTATAACAATCTCCGAATACAGACAGCCGCTCCATCCTGTATAAGTGAAAGCAAGTTAAGGGATTTAGAAAATGCAGTTATAGAAAATTGATTAGATAATGATTTCAACATGAAGAACGAATATGATCAATTTATGAATGAATGTTTAGTATTAGGCCGTATGATTGGTAAATAATAGTTACCAGATGTATCATATTTCTTACCCATCACGCATTTACGTGATGATATTCTTACAGTAAAGTTATGCTAGTTTTCAACTGTTCAGTTAAGATTTTCTCTGACGGATCAGTACAATGGTCTACCAATGCAAAATGATATTTTTCTATTTTAATCAAATTTCGTCAATTTGCTTTATGTTATCACTTAGACATTACACAAATGTATTGTTAAATTTTAAAATATATAGATGATAGAAAACTGTAACAAATAGTATAAGTTTCAATTGGAATTCGAAATTAATGCTCATTCGTTGAAAACGATTACCTACGGAACCACTAGTGCAATAAGGCTGGCATTTACCTAAACGAAATTTAAATTGCGTGTATGTTTAGTTGTCTAAGTAGAAACAAGCATCAACGAATTTGTTTGTATGAGTAACGAAAACTAAAGGCAGGTAAAGGGTAAAGCGGATTAATACGTTACTTTTTTTCTTTTAGCTCCGCTAACAATAACTCCTTTAGGTAAATATTATTTATCTTTCTTTTTCAGTAAACAATAACTATGCAAATAGTTTCAAAATTTTGTCGCTTTTTCACTTGTCGGCATGCTATTACAATTTGTTATTGAATGAATGAAGTCTTTGTAGTTAAAGTTATAGTAGTGCCCGTTTAAAGTGTTCTTAAAATAGTGTCATATTTCTAATTTCTTCAGTACCTAACTTACACTCGATAGTTATTGGTTGTAACTAGTGCTTTCACATCATATAATTATAAATTGTAATGGGAAGTAAACGTGGTGCATATTCTACAACTTGAAGAACCTAAAGGCGTCGTTTAATCTTTCTGGCCGAAGAATAGTCGATATCTGCTACTTATTCAAGTCTCTTCAGTCATTTAAACATACTGGTTTTGATTGTACATTTTGTGATGTGGAGTTATAAACGAACAGCGGCATGGTTTTTGTAGCATTTTACAACCAAATGCAAAATGTGCAACAAAACCGATAATTTTACTACCGAAGATCCAGCTAAACCTTATGTTGACGTTACAATTGCTGCAGTTTCAGGTAATTAAATTAACTCTTGTATTAGTTAAGTTTAGTAAAACTGTATAATCATATACTACAGATTTACTGTGTTAACTTTAATAAATTTCACTTTCTCTTTTTATTATATAGGAATTGTATGCAGCGGTGGAAGTTACGCGACTCTAGAAGAAATTACTTCTGCATTAAATATTCCATCAATTTCAAGTCGTACATTTTTCAAACATCAGGAAACAGTGTACGATGGTATAACTGCCTTAGCTTGGGATGAAATGATACAAGCTGGAAAAGAAGAAAAGGAGCTGGCAATAGAAGCTGGTGAAATAGACGAGAAAGGAGTACCAATGATTACCGTAGTGGCTGACGGCGCCTGGTCTAAACGCTCTTATAAGACAAATTACAACGCACTATCGGGAGTAGGCGCCATTATAGGTTGGCGAACTAAAAGATTTTATACGTTGGTATAAAAATAAATATTGCCGAATATGTCATCAAACAGAAGCACCAGTTGAACATAACTGTTTCAAAAATTGGAATTCTTCCACAACTGCAATGGAATCGGGAATAATCCTAGAGGATTTAAAAAATCTATTGAAATGCATGGTCTAATTTACGCAAAACTAATAGGAGACGGAGACAGTAGTGTTATGAGAAAATTAAAGATACTGCTCCTTATGGTCCACAATTTATAATACAGAAGATTGAATGTAAAAACCACATACTTAGAAATTTAGGTAATAAAATAAGAGAAGCAACGAAGAAACCAAAAGTGGCACCATTTATCAAAGTTCATTTGTTGAAAAGTCAATTACGTTTTCGTTATGCGGTGACAAAAGCTGTTCAATATCGAAAAAACAACAAATTCAAACAAAAGAAAAAATCTTACTTCTTAAATCCGATATTCTGAATTGTGCTAAACATATTTTTGGTGAACATTCAAAGTGTGCTGATTATTTTGCAACGGTCCAAAACAAAACGAAAAAAACATCTATCCTGAATTTGTATCTAGTCCAATTTTCGAAGATATTGCAAGTGCGGTTAATAGAGTAGCAGTGCATGCAAACAGTTTAATAGAAGATGTTGATAATAACATTGTTGAAACGTTTAACTCTGTCGTTGCTAAATATGTAGCTGCAAAGAGAATTAATTATTCTCAACGAGGGTCTTATACTAAACGATGTGAAGCTGCAGTTGCCTCTTTTAATAATAAGGGAGAATTAAATTATAAACTTCAGAAAATATTAGGTACATAGTCCAGGAAAGTACACTAAATTATATTCCGAAAAAGTTAGAACCCTGAATTATAGACGGCGAAAGCGCGCAGAAAATCACGGAATGAGACCAAAAGATTATTGACTTCTTTTGAAAATGATGGTGACTACGGTGAAAATGCCAGTACCGAGGATATGGAAATCAATATTTATTTAGAAAATGAAAGAAAATTTCTTGATCAATTGAAATATGAGGATCCAGAAGAAATACAGAAATTAACTGTTGGTCAAAGAAGTAATTCGTTATGGAAAATGATGAGAGTTAAAAGACTTACAGCATCTAACTTTGGCAAAATAGTAAAATTGAAGAAAACTACTTGCACGTCAAACACAGTAAAAGCTTTATTATATCAAGATTTTTGGATCATTGGCAACCCAGTACGGCATAGAAAACGAAAATAGAGCAATTTTTCAATTCCAAGAAATCACGGGATTAGAAGTTACAGCTTGCGGCCTTTTATAGATTCGAAGTATCCGTTTTAGCTGCATCACCCGATGGATTAGTAGGCGATGACGCTATCATTGAGGTAAAATGTCCCTATAATTCAAGAAAGAAGCTACTGATAATAAAGTTATAAAGTTTTTGGGTATTGATGGCGAAGGGGTTCTTTATTTAAAACCTGATGATAATTACATGCATCAAGTTCAAGGCCAGTTAAATATTACCAACAGAAACAAATGTTATTTTATTGTATGGACACCAAAGATTTGTTTTATCAAATTATTTATAAAAACGAAATCTTCTGGGAAAAGCAGGTTTCTAAACTTATTGATTTTTACCAAAAGGCTCTTTGCCTGAATTAATCGATCCTCGTAAAGTTAGAGGTCAAGAGTTGCGTAATGTATATATTTAACATTTTTTTATTTTGAACGATTTTTGTTTTTTTTCAGTAACTATAGACAAATATAGTTATTATTATATAGTTATCGGAAAATAAATATTTATAAATATTCTTAATAAACGTTATACAGATATGCATGAATTTTATTTTAATGAAATGATCAAAAAGCTGAATTTGTTTAATATTAATTTGTCATTAATTCAAAGTAACTTCATTTTCACGAGCAAGCAGTTCAAGAAAATGAATAAAATATACACGGTGTTTTTGAAAATTAGACAAAAACAATCATTGATAATCTACAATTAGTAAGAATAATAATAAAACATGTTAAATTGTTCAAACATTTTCTTTCTCAACGGTAGTAATTATTTTTAATTTTATCATTTCTTATTCAATCTAATGGTGAAGTAGAATTATTACTATGTGCAGTAAGTACGATAAACAAATTTTTATAATAATGAACGGATTTTAACATAATAGGTTAATTTTTGTTTACATAGTTTACACAGCAAAATTTGCTGGTAATGGTTAATTTTAATCAATATCAACCAGGTAAATTTTTTTCCATATATCTTATCACTAAAAACAGCATCGTATCAACAGGTAACAACGCCAATGTGTTAATCTAAATTAATAATTTGCGTCTTAGATCTTAGAGTGTATAAGTTGTCGGCAATTGATAAAACCATTTCATATTGTATAATAGAAACATTCATTTCATTCATTTAAAAACAAATCTGTCAAAACATTTTTACGACTTTCGAATAAATACTCACTTCTAATCCTATGTAACCCCTTGTCTATTGTTTGGTTAGTGAACAGGTAAGTTTGTGAAAAAATTTAGTTCCATTATATTACGAAAAATTAATGTTTTAAAAAAATTTCGACACGTTGTTTACAAGATATTACTTATATCTATCTATTCACATCGAGATGTTTGCAATATTCTTATATTTAAAAACACTATTCGTAAATATTTATAGTAAAATAGACTCATACTTTTTGGATCACAAACAGTTACCTTTTATAAATTTAATAAAAACACTCTGTCAGTAGTTAGATCAAACATTAGTAATAAAGAAATAAAGTCGTCCGCAATTACCACTTTCAAACTAACTTCTAAAAATTGGAACAAATTGTGCACAAAATGAAGTATATTCCTGAGAGTAAATGCCAGCCATAAGCAACTCTCAATACGTTTTCAAAATAAATTTCGTATTACATCAAATATGATTTTCCGTGTTGAAAATGTAATCACAGGTTTTAATGAAATAAAGAAATAGTTCAAATTTTAATGGTTCTTTTTATCTTTAAGAAAGTGGAGGTCTAACAACAAGATACTCCTAGATCTTAAAGTTGATGATGATCGAATAAGTGTGTTACAGTTCCAATACAAAACAATAAAAACTTTAGGAACTTAAGGGGATAATTGTCAATCAAGGGAATCAGTTCTAAAAAATTGGTTTTAAGTCAGTTGTAGTGGTATAGTCCGAATTTGTTTCCTTGTATTACCCTAAATAAATACCATTTCAAAATTTGTTTCTAAAATCAAAGATCAAAGATGAGAAAGCAATGGTTACTCATAACGTTTCTAGTGATGAACACTATATTTATCAAAAATATTCTAATTTTTACAACTCTAAAAGTTATCGCTTTTATTGCTTAAAATTTCAGAACATCTGCTTCGCTTCCTTTCTGTTGATTTAATCAATGTTCTAATTATTTTACTAAAATCGTCTCAAGGCTAATAATTCAAGATGAAGTATCAAATTATAGACAATTGGCATAAGCTGAAAAATTAAATTGTAAAGTCGCATTGCGTTTATTAATTACCATGGTATCATCAGAATTAAGGGAAGACTTAATCATTCCAATTTAGATTTTTATTCGGGGCTCCATATTTTATTAGATAGCAGGCATCACTTTGTTCATTATTATTTTTGTATGGGCGTAAAAAAGGGCGAAGACAAAACATCAGGAATTAATTTACCAAAGAATATATGTAAAGATTTTGTGTTAAGGCTAAACTATAATATTTAAATTACATAATGGGAAATCTTTCATTAAATCCTTTTACTGCAACTAGACTAGATTACCCTGATGGACCATATCTTGTTAAACATGGAAAGGGACGGAGTTGCAAACGTAAAAAGTTTATATCTGCCTTTACACATCGAATTAGTTTCGGATTTGATCTCTGATTGCTTTCCAGTATAAATTATCCTAATGAACTATAGTGTGATAATAGAACAAATTTTATTGGTGCTTCAAATAGCTTAAGTGAACTCTGTAATTTTTTAAACAATGTTAAATTGCAATCGTAAATGTTGGTCCACTACATAAACCAGTATAAAATGGAACTTATTTCCTGTAAACCCACATTTGGGTTAACCTAGCTAAATTTCTTGGGAAACTACATTATTACCACCTTAACGCAAGTATTTAATTTAACTTAAACTCTCTTACTCCTTCACTTTGGCAAATCATTAAAGATGCTACCTTATTTAAACTTTGGTTATGTATAGATATCAACTAATTCTCAATATCTCAAAGTTTATGACTTAGGACTCTTCATCTTAAACATAAATGGCAAACTGGTAATCATCATTTTGTTGTTAGTACAACTCAATTAAAATTTATTATCGAAATAAACTTAACGGAAAAATACCTTATATCTTGACGTTTTCTAAAATTTAGAACGTACGGTATACATTCAACTAGCCCACACCAAATAGATATCAACACGCTAATTCATATCATCATCACTCACAACACTTAAATTCTGTTTCAAAATCGTTAATAATTACATCTGACAAACAACGACCATGATTATACATAAAAAATAAATATCTTCAATCAAGCAATTAAACAAAATGGTTTATCTTATATTAATGTTATAAAGGCTAAAAAGATAAAACAAAGAAGTGATGATAAAGTTAGCAATAATAGTATTTTTATTGTATCAATCCCGTACATCAGATACATTACAGAGAAAGTAATTAACATTTTAAAAAAATAGAAAATACAAGGGGTAAACAAAGTGAAGTCTTTTATTTTTTCTCGTAAAGACAATATTGTTATAGAAGATCAAGGCATTTACGAAATTCCTTGCGGCGCCGGCGGGTGGTAATTACTTACTTAATGTTTAGGCAACACATACTACACGCGTGAATACGAAAAAATTATGTGCTTTCTTTTGCTTATAGAAATTTAACTTTGATATAATTGATACTCTTCAACAGGACAGGTAATAAATGATCTTCGACAAAATTTTACGTTATTCGTAAATTCAGAAAGACTAATTCGATTTCCTAATTCCTGCAGAGCACTGTTGTTTCTGCAATAACGCATGTGCTTGAGAACAATGTGAACTTTCAGGAAGAATATTTACATTGAACTTGTGTCGTCTAGTTCACCAACTGGCTTTTGTAATGAATAACTTGATAACCAAGGAGAGTATTGTCTTAGAGCACCTTATTATCCAAAGCTATACTACAAAGTCAATTGAAACATATTACGATACAAAGTAATGACCTAAGCTTTTAAACAAATAATACCAGACTCCATTTCTTAAAGGATGATTATTATCGTATTCTAGTTTGACTCAATTACGCCCTCCTTCCTATTAAAGTTGACGAGTTTAGCAGTTTTTGATTAATCCATCTGGTTTTCTCGTAATTTACTTCGTAACCTTTTAGTTTGGACACCCTGTATACTTACTTAAGAAAACTAAAGTATCTTTAATACCTACAGTGGCGTAACGATCCCTCCCGGGGCCCCGCTGCATAGTCGGTCCGGGGTCCTACCTTACAAGCAAAAAAAAAGGAAAAGAAGTAAAATTTTGGACACTGTTTTCATTTGTTTATTTCAAACGTTTAAGACCTATCTATTTACAGTTTACATGTTTATAAGGATTACATACTTAGATTATAACCCTCCAGACTTTCGTTTTACTGAACGCATCGATAATCTCGTCCAGATTCGCTTTCAAGGAGTTGGTTACCTTGTTCTCTATTGACAAAATACTCAAGTCCGCCAACCTGTCTTGTCCCATCGAGTTTCGAAGGTAATTTTTGATCATCTTCAGTTTCGAGAATGATCGCTCTGCCGTTGCAACTGTCACGGGAATGCAAATCCTTTAATAAACAAAATTGTGTGCAGTATATATAACATTGTTATACGTTTCGTTAATATCACAATTTTTATGCTTAGTAATTGAACTTATCATCTGGAACCAGGAGCCCCAGATAGGATCCATACGCGACATGTAAATCCTTTCATTTGGATGTTACGTCGAAAAGTTATTAATTACTTATAACGAGACTATCAGGTGGGCCCATTTCAAGACATGAAAGCAAGAAAAACAAAGTTTTCTACAACTACAATAAATTAATTTTTTTTATCAATCGTGTAATAAATGATTGATAGTAAGATTTAGGGGCCCAATTGTCGTAAAATAATAGAGGCTCAGTACAGTCGTTACCAAAGATTTTACGGATCTTATTGAAAAATATTGAATCCTTATTTTTCATTTTTAAAAATTACACCAAAATAAGTAATTACTTCTTGTTCTCAACTGTAAGGAACAAGCAAAAAAAACCTCAAATGGGGGCTCCTTGTAGTCTGGGGCCCCACCGCATTACATCCGCTGGACCGGCGGCGGTAGTTACTCCACTAAATACCTACTCTACCCGGAATTTAATTTAAATCTTTGCTTGTATTGATAGATAATTTCCGCTTTTTGTCTTACGTTGTGTTGACACTGACAATGAAGAATGAAAATTTTTTGGAAAAAATTGAAATATTGTACTGGGATACAGTTTGAATCACTTTGTCGGTAGGCAAAAGACAAAAATGCATCAATCATTCTGAAGAAAACAGAATTAATTGTACTAATAAAATAAACCCTATCGTTCTACCCTACCATAAAACTGCACCGTATTTTTACTTGCACTTACCTACCGGTTTTACCGGCAATATTTTTAAGGGAAAAAACTTTTGGTCTTTGTATGATGAATGAATATGTGAAGAGGGCTTCCGGGAAGCCTAAAATAAATTTGATGATGAAGTTATTTGCAACTCATCCGCTTGAACCACTACTCAACATTGATTTATAGAATCAACTCATTCTGACTAAATAGTCAAATGGATTAAATTAAACGATCTAAAATCTTCAAGCTGCTCTCATGCTGTTTAAGTTTCGGAAAAATTATTTCTACACATCATTTCCTCTACACCATACCTACCACTTCAACGCAAAGAAAACGCTATCTTAGTCAGATCTAAACACCTACAATCTATATTTGGTTTACAAACTAGTTAACAAAAGTGTAGCATTTTTACGTAAAACAAAAATGGTGCCGTAAAAGTGTGCGAATCGCAAGAAAGTTTTAGATATTTTAATGTGTTTGCGATTACCTGCTTCTATTTCCATCATTTTTGGGAATATATTGCCGTCGAATATATCAAACTACTATTTTAGAATGAAATGATTGTAGGTTGTATATTAAAAAAAAGTTTTATGGCATGTTATGAAACTGAAGAATTTCAAAGTTTGCATAAATATAACGTTTGTGGTGAATTGTATGTCGCCACAGGTACCTCGGGGTCAGTGTTAAAAAATTTACCACACTGCAGGCTCTTGCGGGTTGTAGCAGATTTATCTAACTCTTGGTAGAAAATCTACGTGCCTACCAAAGCGGGTGATTGTGTGGAACTTTCTTCCTTCTTTTGGTAGTCGTGCTGTAGTGGCTGCTGTACTCGACGATATTCCTGATGTTAGTGTTTTATAATTCTCGATGTATCTGGTTTTAAACGTTTTCAATCCGCGCTGTAAAACTTGATATAAGTTTTCGTAGGGTTGTTCGACTGATAGTTTAGTAGCGTCACGTCGAATAAATACGTGATCGGCTGTTTCCAGGTTTATAAAATTGAATGACTGTTGTTTCGCGTGGTTTGTTTGTAGATTCTGTTTGCCTTGAGGCTAAAAATTCGCTATGGTACTCTGTAAATCAGTTCAGCTGCTGGAAACTGTCGTAACGAGACGTAGGGCGCGTCTTGATGTGTTGGTCCTCTAAAGCAGCGATGCACTCGTTAAGTACGGGCAACTGGAGTATGGTTGTCTAAGATGCAGCAGGGTTGTTTGGTAGGTGTGGCAGCAGTGGCGCTTTATCGTGGCGGTAGCTGTTTGTTGATTCGACTGATTGTTTGAAGGATGCGAGTTTATGAAACGGCTTTGTTGCGTTGTCCATAGCCCAAAGCGATGAGACGTTTTAAGAAAAACTTTGGTTTCAAGTTAAAGCCGGTTTGGTTGTAGATGAGAAAAACCAACGTTAGGTGAACGGTTATTTATTGTTGACAGCACATTGATGCACGGAATACAAAAGACTAACTATACAGGTCTTGGAAGTACTACATGTTTTACACACCTATGTTACACTACCCTTACTATGGAATTTATACGATTTGTATTTGACTCCTCGGCAGAAATGTGTATTTAGCACAGTTTGCCTCTGCATATTTCACAAGGTCGTTTCGGGTGCGACCTATATAGATAGATAAAAGACTATTATTACAAATTTACATGTTATGAAAGTTAAGTATTTTAAAGTTTGCATAAAAAAAGCATTTGTTGTGAAATGTATGTCGCTATACTACCTTGAAAAAATTAAATAATGGATGACATGCATTTGTTGCATTCTAAAATAAAATACTTTTTGTTAAGATTAAGAATTGGTATGTCGAACATTGTTAAATTGTGATCAATATTGCAATGTGTTTACTTATTTACACTGTGGAAAGTTTTCATTAATGTTCGGTCCTACTATGAAACAGTCCTACAAAAAGAAGCTTCCTTTTTATTGTAATCATCCGGCATATTACCTATATACGAGGATGTATTGATATCTAGTTAGCCTAGACCAGTTCCTTTCAAAAACAAAATATTGCGTTACCATAGCAACGAACAATAACTTATTGGAAGTGTCAGTGTAAAGTTTGACCTCAAAAAAGTAAACCAGAGTCACGCAATAAATTAAATGAAGAAAGATGTCTCACCGAAATTGTGAAAATCGAAAAATTGGAGTATCGAGCCATCATCAAAAGGTAAGCAGATTTACGAAGATATGCTTAATACCCTTAGTGATCAATGTCCTTCGTATGCGACCGTCAAAAATTGGAATGCAAGCTTCAAAAGAGGTAAATTTTCCATTGAAGATGATGACCGATCGGGAAGGCCAGTTTCTGTGTCAGTCCCCGAAAATATCAATGCAGTTTATGACATGATTTTATCAGACCGTCGAATTGGGCTAAAACGGATATCTGAAGCACTGAATATTTCATACGAACGCGTTCATCATATGGTTCACGTCAATTTGGACATGAGAAAATTGCTGCAAAATGGATCCCCAAATGTTTGAATGTTGACCAAAAGCGTGCAAGGGTAGAAGCATCGCGTTCGATCTGTGCTCGATTTGAAAACGATGTAGACTTCTTAAACCGAATTGTTACTATGGATGAGACTTGGGTACATTTCTACGATCCAGAAACAAAGCAACAATCGATGGAATGGCGACACTCTGGTTCTCCAAGACCTAAGAAGTTTCGTGTCCAAAAATCTGCTGGAAAAGTTCTTGCTTCAGTTTTTGGGATTGCCATGGAGTAATCATGATTGATTTTTGGATAAGGGTAGAACAATAACTGGAGATTACTATTCGACATTACTGACCACTCTACGGGAAAATATTAAAGAGAAAAGACGCGGAAAGCTATCCAAAGGTGTTTTGTTTTTGCAGGACAACGCCCCTGCACACAAATCTCATGTTGCCATGCAAAAATTCGTGATTTAGGGTTTGAATTACTAGAACACCCCCTTATTCACCCGATTTGGCTCCGTCCGACTATCACCTCTTTCCTCAACTGAAAAAAGTTTAAAAGGTCGTACATTTTCTTCCAACAAGGAGGTAATAGAAGCTGTGGAGGTCTGGTTTGCAGAGCAAGAAGAAACATTTTTTGAAAGGTCTAGAGACGTTGCAGGTTCGCTGTAATAAATGTATCCAATTAAGAGGAAAATATGTTGAGTAATAAAATATTTTGACATTGAAATTTTGTTTGGTTCTATAGTAGGCTAAGAATTTTTCAATATATCCTCGTATATGACGTATAGTTGCTTTATTTGTTATTGAAGATATAAACAGATTTTTGTCCGTGAATGCTTTTGTGATTTACTTGAAATGTTTCATTAGGCTGTGATTAATTATAATTTTCAACTCATGGTCACGGTTCATAAGATTCTGAAAGAGATAAATATAACGCATTTAAACAAACACCAACATTACACAAACAAATCTAATATTCAATTAAACTTAGACCAGGAAAGCAATTAAAAAACTGGAATTGTAACAATCGATGGATAAATTTATATGATTCAAATGCGAACATATGTATAATTGAGTGACATAATTTTAAAATAGCTCGCACAAAAAATAATATAAGCATTACGATCTTAAATGGTTTAGTTTTCGACAAAGTAAGTTTAATTAAAGACCTTGGAGTAATTTTTGATTCCACTTTAACGTTCACAAATCATATATCACACACTGTCAAATCATCTCAAAAAATGTTAGGGCTTATCATTAGAACCTGTAAAAATTTTGAAAATAGTGAGTGTCTTAAAACTTTGTAATGTTCCTTAGTAAGATCAAAACTTGAATATGGTGCATTTATATGGTATCCGCATAGTAAAACCTATATCGAAAATGTAGAATCTATTCAACGGAAATTTGTCAAATTTTTAACATTTATAACCGATAGAATATATCATTCAAGAGGTGCCGACCTGTCACAGTTAATGCATAGATTTGGTTTAAAGTTCTTTAGCACCCGCCGTAAGATATATTCAGTAACATTTTTGTACAAATTATTACATAACCAAATAGATTGTATCGATATTGTATCCAAAATTAAATTTTTAGTACCAAATTCAACTCGCCGATCACCTATAACATTTTATAATGTCAAAGCAAATACTAACCTTATGTTAAAATCACCTGTACATATCGTGGGCGTTCAGGCAGAAATCACTAAGTCCAAATTAATAGTTTTGTAAAAACTGCATCTGAAGATTCAAATAGTCTACTAAAATACATTTTTGGTGATATAGTTGAAATAGAAACCTGTTCAACACACACCCGGGTATACCTACTACTCCCACTGCTGCAAAAATGACATTTGATGGACTTAGTGATTTTTGACCGACAAAAAAACCCATTATAGAAACTTAATGAAAAGTTTTATTTTACAACTTACACAAAACATTAATTAAAACAGCAAATTGGAACTCTTACAAACTAAGACACGCGGTTACATTTTGTCGCTAAAGATATGGCATTGAATAATTTCAATCGTCTTCCCGGTTTCGCTGTCACTTCCTATAGCAGGTTCGGGATTTTTGTTCCGCACTGATTTGGAATGTGGCAGAGATGAATACCAAGCGTGAAATTCTTCAGGAATATCTTTGCTGGCACATAACTTTTGCAAGTCCGCATATTTTTTTCGGCTATTAGTAACATTTCAGAGTATGCTTTTTCAAGTGTAGGTGGAGCAGAAGGTCGACCCTTTCCGTGTATGTTTATGTTGAAATAATTATAATCTGTATTTGATTATGTTGGGATTAGCTTTTCTATTCGGAAACTTTTGATTTTTAGCCAGTTTACTCTCTCACCAACAGTATTGACTGTTCTGTTTTTCAGAAGATGCTGTGATAGCTTTTAAATCATAAAATCTGCAAATCTTAGTTCCTTCACAAAATACTGGTCATTCTTCTTCTTGCCTCTCTTCGATCTAGCCATTCTAAAAATATTTATCCATTCGTTCATTGTGTACACAGACAAGTATCTTTTCTGTTTCTCAATAGCTATAATGAACAAAATAGTACAACATTGCAAGAACATTTTTGTTGCGTTTCTGACCGCCACAAGTGTCCGAGAAAAAGTGATAATTTCGTTACTTCTTTCGTCACAGTGACGAAACTTGGATCTAGTTGCCCGGTCCCTTGTCATGCATTTTAGAATTATTTGCATCAGTTTCACGTTGATTGTGATCATCATACGATGACTGTAGTGCAACTTTTTGTCAGCCGACTGGTATCTCATACATAATGAACACTGATCTTTTCTTGGCTTAAAAAACAAGTAGTTGTATTCCTGACAAAAAACTCTCTTGTATGTTGTCATGCTACGGGGAGTTTCGCCATTTTCGGCACACACTTCTTGGTACAAGGAATACATTTTGGCTATCGATAACTTAGCATCCAAGTATTTTCTTTGTGATGATTTTCTGCAGTAATGTGACTCCGTCACAGGGAAGCTCTCAATATGTTTTTGAATACTCTGTCTCTCTTCTAAACAGAGTTTAGTCAATAAACTCTTTCGTGTTTTCTACGTTTGTCATCACTTTGATATAGCCCTGACGTATTATTTTAATTGAGAAATGCAGTATTGAGAGGCCCATTGCTGATAGCAAGAGTTTTTAGGAAGAACTTCTGACAAACCCTGGTAGGGGTATCATTTTTAAGGAAGTAGAATTGCTTCGCATTTGTTCCTGCTTTACCATCCACTTTTCGAAATCGTTGTCTTTGTGGGATATGTGATTTGACATTTTGAAGTATAAAATTTTTTTTGCGACAAAATGTTTCTAACTGCCAGTAACTTGAGCATAAATCGATTCTTAACTGTTCGTTAAAATGCTGGGAGCATTTAAATTAGCAATTATTGCAATTTATATATTGGGGAACCTTGGCCAGTTTTGGTCCTTTTTTGTAGAATATGCTTGTCCTAAATTTCTACACTTTTTGTCACATTACTAGACCACCTTGATTTGTCTGATTTATTCCAACGACTTCTTTTTTTTTACGTTGTCAAAATTCTGCTTCTGAAAGTGCAGATACATAGTACACATTTTATCCAATTAACTTAATTTTAAGGATTTTACCAGCTTCTGAAATTTCTTCTGGGGCCACATCACTAGTATCAGAATCCAATTCATCATTTGGATTAAAATCTTTATCAACATCACTGTCATCAAATTGTTCAGAATCATTTTCCTCTGTCGCCTAAAATACACATTTAAAGTTTCATGAAAATCACTGTAGACTACAACGAAATAAAATTCTAACCTCATTTGAAACTGCTGGCACAGCGAACTCATTACGATTTTCTACTAGTGCAGGTGAATTTGCAGTGTTATTAGACCTAACAGCAAGTTCCAGTATACGTTTACCTCTGCTACCATTCATTATTGTCAACATTTAACACAGGACTTGTACGCACTAATACTGGCAATAAGAAGCACAAGACTCATTAAGTCCGTCGAGTGACTTTTGTATTTATACATTTACACCTACAAAAGTCCAGTTAGTTACTTTTGCCTGTCAGACAAATGTCTTTTTGTGACTTAGTGAGAATTGTCAACTCTGACAGTGTTTAATATATCAGTCTGTGGACTTAGTGAGTTCTGCCACTGTAAAAGCAGACTTTTTGTGGCTACTACTATTATTAATTCAATAATGATAAAATTGGACTTAGTGATTTCTGCTTGAACGCACGATATAATGTGTAACAATTTCAATACCATATCATATCATTGTGACATTAACTACTCAAAATTAACCGTAATTATTAGTTTAATACATTAATCCATTAATTTTATAAGTTAATCCTAGTGCATAAATATGAATAGTCCTGTTAAGGTATTGTACTGTTGGGCAACAAATAAATTTTTATTATTATTATTATAATTATTAATACGGTATCCGCCAAAATAAACAGTACCGAAACAGAAAGTGCTGTGTAGTTGTTTATGTAATATGGATTTGTCATATTTGACTTAATTGTCATTAGTTGATATATAGTAATAGTAAGTTGCAGTTAAATTTGTTTTAAAAATGGTTCTGACAACGGTAGAAAAAGTTTTTTGGTAGATCATTATTTTCGTTCATATTTATTTTTATTTTCGGTACTGTTTATTTTGGCGGATACTGTACTTAATATGAATAACACGCATAACTAGGACATTTTTATGAACACGTTGGGTCTTTCTTCAAACTATTCCGTCATAAAGTTAAAACCAACTTAAAGTTATCTGTTTGCAATTGAGGAATAATTTTCCATTTTATAGATTTATGACAGCATATTTATTTTTTAGTATTTATTTTGAACTAGTTTAAAAAATAAATACAATAAATAAACAAAAGATATAGAACAAAAACAAAACAATATATTCTGTATGAAATGAAAGTAATAGATTTTTTCAAAAACATGGAGTATGGAACGGGCAAAGTGAGTCGCGTAACCACGTAAGTGTAAAAAAAAATTCACGAACGTGTTGCCCACTATACTTATTCTATGACTAGACAATTAAAAATAAGATAATAAACATAAAATTGTTGCTGAAGCACAGCAGTAGTGTGTCAAATAAATCCCATAAGAATAGCATTGTATTTCACATGCCACTATAAAAAATATAATCTGCGCACATTTTTGTTGAAATGTAAAGTAAAAATGTATAAACAGGAGCAGGAAAACATATTATTAGACCATCACATTTATAAATTTTAAACAGATAACAAATTTAAGGACCCTTAAGTAAATGATATTTCTTCATAATTTTAAATTAAATACAAATTTATGAAGTAAATAAAATGAAATATCTTAACTGTTTTGATTAAAAACTTTCATTTTGTTGCATATTTACAATATGTTCGTTTTTAATAGGTTCTACTGTACCTATTTTAGGATGTCCTGTTTCTTTCAAGGACCCAGAAAGTTCAATGAATGAAGTATACCACACGTGCGTATTATGTAACTCAAGGAACACAAGTAAAAGCGAAACCATAGAAATAAGCACAGTATGACGTTTAACGAAGCTAACATCAAACGATTCAAAATATTGACGTGGATTGGTTCTTACGAATGGTTTTGCGCAATGGGTGTGTTAAAAATATAAACATAGACATAGTAGTATTTAATTTTAGTAGAAGTAGTTAAAAAACTTAGTTCGTTACAATGGATATTTATTATTTACTGTTGGATAAAGACAAAGCTCAGTATCTTTAGTTTGGAAAGGTAACTATAAGTACCTATTACTTATTATTCATATTGTTTTTCTTTTTCAATTTTATTTTAACTTTTACAATTTAAAATATGCTTTAATGTATACAGTGGGACTACGTTCAAATGCAAATGTGTGTTTATAAATATTACGAGGATTCGTAGATCATTGACTATGATCTAATGCCCGGATTATATCATCTCTGCAAAAAGCGTACACTTAAATTAAAATCTAACCCGGTGCATAATTTTTATGTTTTTAATCTTTAAACAGCTTTTTCGCTATAATACTAGTTTAATTAATTAAAACTGAAAATTATCACACTGATAAGCTTAATCTTATTTCCTTTAAATTGTTTAGTATGTATTAGATACATTGTTTATGATTATCTGCGATTTTGATTAGATGATTATTGCTTTTGGTTTTGATTGGTATAGTTTTAATTAAATACAGTTCTCAATTATACAGAGCAATGTTTAAAAAAATGTTTTAATGTGTAATTAAAGTAGATACCTATTTCAAATTAATGTGGCGTTTTCTTTTATAACCGCAGTAACATATAAATTACCTAATGTCGCTTACAATTACCTAATTCGGCTTTTTATGTAAGAAAATACGGACATTTCCTTGTTTTTATAGTATTGATTAGATAAGTAGTACCTATATTTAAACGGTTAATTTTTTTAGAAAATACCCCGGCTAGCTTTGTCACTAAGAAACCAAGGTTATTTCAGGGCCTATTTTAAATGAATATTTTTGAGTATACAGATACAAGAAAGTGTGACGGTATAACGTTATCTCTTTTAAACACAGTCCTGTGTTTTTTCATATGTTCTACTCAGTTTCTCTTGAAAATCAAATTTTACAACATTTGCTTTGATTTTAGAAAAAAAGTTAAAAGGTTAAAAGCATAAGAGAACTTGTCGAATAATGTAGTGTAATATTTGTTTTCTATGTCATGTAAAACAATGTTTTGCAGAGATATTCTTTTAAATAATACCCGCTATGTTAAAAAAAAAACCGTAAAGTTATTATAATTTCTCAAGTTTTCAAATGGACCATGTCATGTCTATTTTCTCACAAGAAAATTTTCAATTCTATATGACAACAAAATGTCGTCAAATAAACATTCACGCATCAATTTTAATACACTCTATATTTCAGAATATAAAAAAAGTTTTGTAATTGCAATTGCAATTCAATTCTCGATTTTTTTTTGCGGTCGGTATAATAATTCTGTTATTCACCCCAAATGAAATTAATAATATTTTAGCAGAACAGTCTAGACGTTAGATTCATGTAGCCCGTACGTTAGAAAGTTATCGACTTCCTGAAATTCCATCAATTTGAAATTTGGTTAATAACCATACTCTACTACTCCAAGTCTCACTATCATATTTTAAAAATGGCGGCGGATATACCGGAAATTGACACCATCTTTGTTTTTTTTTATTGGAGTCTTCTTCTTTTGACATCTTATCATAATGTGTCATAGTTTTGGACATATGCAGCATTTGATGTGAAGTTCACCCGATATTTTAAATCGTTACTGACACTTCGGTCGTGTCGCATTTGCCTACTGCGATTTTTCAAAGTTAACAATCAAAAACTATCATATACTTTATTATTTGAAATGACAGCTACTGTTTCTGACGACAGAAATGCAATTAAATTTTAGAGTCAGTTGTGTTTAAGCTATTATAACATCTTCTTGATGAAACTACGGTGTTGTTCTAATTGTTTTTGAATAATCTGCAATTGAATACTGCAATGAGTAACTGTAGCAACACATGTTACCTAATAATAATTTATTACAAACTTTATTGCGTTTGTTCTAATTTTTTTCTGGAATTTCTTTGGGCACACAAAAACTAGATCGGGAAAACGTAATACAACAAATTTTACCTAATACAACTATTTTCCTATTTAAGAGAACTGTTCAACATATGAACATTTCTAACTCAGGAAATGTACAATACATTGCTTTGCGAGGTTCCAAACTATTAAAGGTCATTTGCACCATAAGTCACATACAAATCAAAAACAAAATTATGTAGATATTGTTCCATGATGCAAATTGAACAAGTTAATCAATACAATACAATTGCCACGCATTACATTGTTTTCCAAACCCTTCTACAACTTAGTACGTAAATAAAAATAAAAACACATTAAACATTTGCATTGATATCAATAATTTATTGTAATACATTGTTAACAACTAGTGATTGCGATGGTTACTTGTAATGCTTTTATTCATCAAAAAAGAGTTGATCGTTAAAAAACAACTGAAAGTAGCTACGCATAAACTGGTCCTAAAATTTAATTCTACATGCCGTCAGAGATGGTAGCTGCCATTTGAAAAAAAGAAGTATTTGACTGATTTTGATTTTGAAACTTTGAAAAATCACAGCAGGCAAATGCCATTTCACAGAATCGTCAGCAAGGATTTAAAATATCGGCTGAACCTCTAGAAATCAAAATACAAAAATTATTTATTTATCTTCAATGGTTCAAAAGTAATTAATTTCTTAGGAGGCCGCTGCAAATGTAACGTATGTGAAAAATTATATCATATGTCTTTACAATGTGATGGTACAAATCATAAAATTTAATGTATAATTAAAATAAGGTCTCAAAATAGGGTCATTTCATTAAAAAAAAGAAAGATGGCGTCAATTTTACGGTATATCCACAAATGTTACCATTTTGAAAATATATTAGCTAGACTTAGAGTAGTCGATTATGACCATATACTAATTTTTATATTGAGGGAATTTTAGGAAGTCGATAACTTTCTAATCGACGGGCTAAGTGAATCGCCCTGTATAAGTTCATTATATTTAGCGACAATTTTTTCACATTTACCTATTAAATTAATTATGCAATTAGAAAAATAATATATTAAAGCGGGCTATTGTTGAACGACAGAAATAGATTGCTTATATAACTAATTTAATAATATTCTATTTTACTTTGGAGTCTGAACAATCTAAGTTTACTAGACTAGATGAAGTAAATTTATAATCAAATCATGAATTAGAATTAGTTCAAACATTGAAGTGGGCGTTATGTCCAAATAACGATACACATAAGTTGGATGATGTGTCTATCAAGTGCGAAAAATTGAACGATGTTTTCATTCTTCTCTATCTGAAACCGTCTTCCACTAGCAAAGTGTTGATGGTATTGAACAACATTGTTTTTAACTAATAAGATATTGCGATCTACTGACGCTTCGTGCTATCGCAGCACGTTCGAAAATTGATTTGCACTAAAACAACTTTATCGGCAGATGTGTAGGCAGTTACAACATCCGACAACTGCGCATGTTGTACAATGGTAAACTAAAACCTCGAGTTCTCTCACTCCTGAAGAGTCTTAAAAAGACGAATCAGCTGTCGAGTGATTCTAGGTGTTTGTCTGCAATTGTACAACTTTTTGCGAATTAACAGCAGACCATTTGAGATAGTTTCTACACTAATGCAATAATCGGCTTTTGTAACTGCCTACACATCTGTCGACAAATTGTTTTTTAACGTATATTTATTATTTAAGTAGGTTGTAGTGTGGCATAAAAAATAAACAACAGCTCGGTCTTGCTTCACTCAATTATATTTTGTTCCTCATTAGTTAAACATTTCCGGCACCAAAAAGTACAATTACGTTTTTGAAAGTTTGGTGCTTCAAATGATATCCAGGTCAACACAGCCTTTTTTTTATAACGAATAAACATACACATATTGGGACTCATCAATTATTGTTTGACATAGAAGCTTAATGCATTTAAACGACATAAAAATACGTTTAGAGAAATAAGACGGATGAAATTGCACTTCAATGTTATTATTTTGACCCACCTTATAGGCAACATAGACATAGTGATGCTGTATCTGACCATTATAATCTGAGTAAAAACAATAGTTATTTCTCATAATGTTAATGTTGGATTTTGACCATGAATGAATTATATTTTGAATCGTAATATGCAGTGACTATAGTTCGAAATCAAAATGGCAGTATTCAAATTTATTGTTTATCTACTCTGTGGCTCCGTTAGAATCTAAATATTATATCACCAGCTGTACTTATTTAATAATGCGTAGGGATAATACTTCATATTTTATTAAAATTTAATCTCTTATTGATTATTTTTTATTAACTGTAACAATAAATTACGGTCATTAAAGCCATTTAGTCCAGTTAATTAACATTTAAAACAATTGTGTTTGATGTTTAACTACGCAGAATATCTTCATTTTAAGTGTGTCCCTAATTACGTCGATAATTACGATGACTAACTTAAAGTGATGTAATTGAATTAATTATAATTTTCCATTACATTTAAAAGTTCGGTTGCTTAATAAGATTAAGCAAGTCTTCATTAAAATTAGTTGCATAAATTTTTGTTGTAAAAATTATTGTTTAATTATTTTTGCACAAAATTTATTTGAAACTATGAAATTGAATTTTTCTTTAAAGTAAACATTGCAATAAAAAAATACTTATCTAATAAAAAAACTTTGAGCCACTTAAAATAACGTCATAAATAGCATTCTCTGTGATTATAAATAACAATAACGTCGAGCAATTTTAAAAGAGGATTTGGACTGCATTTAACAGAACTGTCAGTTATTACACTTTTTTGTTATAATTTTAACCCTAACCAAATTTTATCTATTCTGTAAGACTAGAAATACATCATCTTCCCCGGAATGTATAAGGCCTAGATGATTCTATAGGCGGCTGCACAATTACCTGGAAACGAGAACGTAAACAGGAACGAGAACGGGAAAAAAGTTAAAACACACAATTTCAATGTGTCCATGCACAACTAATTTCCGGTAACGAGAACTAGAAGCCGCCCTGGAACAGGAACGCGAAAGTTCTCGTTGCATTCTCGGAGCCAATCACAGCAAAGAGATATAATGCTAATAGCTGAGCCAATAAGAAAGCAGCTACAATTCTATCAAAATGTGCAGGTAGCATTCGAGTATATTTGAAAAACATTTCATGATCATTAGTTTTCATAAAAGCGAATAAACAAGTGTTTCAAACAAATAAATCTCCCCAGAAAACGTCAAATATCCCTACTGTTTCCGTTTACGTTCACGTTGATTGTGCATCTGCACAAATATTTCAGTTCTCCTTCCCATTCTCGTTCCCGTTAACGTTCCCGTTTCCGAGCAATTGTGCAGCCACCTTATATTTGCATATGAACTTCCCGAAGTTGACAATAGGTGGCGATACGTGTTACATTATTATAATATTTTAGTTTCTTGTTATTTTCACACCTAACAAACAATTTAAAATTAAAGGTTAATTCAAACAAACTGAATAGTATATCCTAGTAATATTTATACAAATGAATTTTAAAAAAATCTAGTTTCAAATTATTGCGTTGTTCCGTCGTGTGGTAATATTATTTCCGGTATGACAGCGCACATCTACTAAACGGTTATTCCGACAATACCTATACTTGCCTATGCTGAAAATTTTACTTATCGTTCATGAACGGTGAACTTCCTAGTATTGGATCGTTGGTAAACGAGAGCCATTTAGCAATCGCTTGTGAACGTATGCAATTTGTTTGTAAGTTTGATATGGAATTTATCACATTGATCCTTTTTACACCAAATTTTAGTCGAACTATACAGATTATAATAATAAATTTGATTCAATGTGTTGATAGTTAAGTAATTTCTTTCAGTTTATTTTAGGGTTCTTCTAGGAGAATATTTCAGAAAACTTTATGTCAAGCCGACTTAGTGGTTTTTTTAATGCACCTCCTCGAGGAAGAACCAATGATTTAAATTAATCATTTCTATTTCATCAACCATCAACTAAGTGTTTTCCCATGAACAACTGGTTTGCAAGGATCCCCTACACTATTTATTTTTTTGTATTCCCAGATTTGTTTTAAATAGGTATCAGGTTTTTTGGGAATCGAGATTATATTTATTTGTACGGAAAAACCGCGTTGTTTTCCAGTTCATCTAAAAAAATTGTATATTGTTATCGGATGGTTTCAACGCAGGTCCGCCTTCAATAGTTGAACTGATACTATAAATCATTTTTCTCTGTTGTACTAAAATCCTATCAACAATGTTAAAGCAAAGTTTTTAATAACTAATATGTGTCTATCAAAACGCAAAACTTAGGTTATAGGTGACGGTATCGTACGAAGACATGTACCTACTATCTATCCAAAAATTAAAATTTGACAGACGTTACAAAATAGGAATTTACCGATAATTGTTTAGCTGATTGTTAGCAACACGATAACGATATCGGTATCCAAGGAATTGTTCACGAACGAACGTTTACAGAATAAAAACGTAGAGCCCGTTCAGAGTGTACGGGAACGCGGAAATATCGTGTATAGTTTTACGATATAATATCCCTTCACGAAAAATTTCGCTGGCACGGTAGTACCAGAAACAACCGTCCTTACTACAGTTGACTACTGATGCATACATCTTACGTCAAAATATTGTTACCTACAGGATTTGGAGATGGCATACATTTTAACGAGAGAGTGTTCAGACACATTTGAATTTTGGATGTACACATGTATTTTTCTTCTGCCGTTTAAGGATGACGTACACAGTTAAAATTATTGGTCAAACTAACAAAAAAAATTGTTCCCATGGGTCCACCATAAAGTGCATAGTTACTTTACCCAAACAATGGTTGATAAAATTTGCAATTTATTAATAGCCGGATTTATAATCATTATTTTCCGTTTACACCATCTTTATAGTTTGTTTTACCATTTACTTAATCGTAATTATAATATAAAACTTTTGAAGATTATTCATTTTAAATTGTTTTATAAACATTTTTAAACAGCATTTTTACAAATAACAATCGTGAATTTTGCAAATCTAATTCGCCAAGAAAGAAAAATTACATTGTTTTTAGCAATAATAATGTAATCGAAAATTTAATACAATAATATGTTGGCTGGTAAGCGTATTGTGTAAATAAATAATTTTCGTTGTCAAATTAACAATTTTTTCGTCCTTAAGTTAGAAAGTACAGTTGTTGCTTCTGTGACAGCCTTTAATTTTGTGATTTGTAGATTTAAATTGTTTCTTTCAGCAATATTTTTATCGTAAATTTGTTGATAATAGTTAAGCATGTTTAACAAACGTTTCGCCCGGTATTGTAGAAGTTTCATCAGGGCAGAACGTGAAGAAACCAAAAAACTTGAAAAATAAGACGAAAAGTGAAGAAAGACCGCTGTAGATATTCTACATCAATCAAACCAGTTTCCTAGTCTATTATTTGTCTTTGTTGATTTCCTGACTTTGGGCGGCCTTGAACTGTAGCCGTATTTTCCAAGTTTTCATTGTATATAACTTCTGCCTTCACTTGAAGTCCTTTATCATAACGGGGAAAACATTGACTTTGGTTGCCACATCGACCGGTAAAATCGCAGAAGACGTTTTGTTTTAAAGTCC